>JAODLD010000124.1:15398903-15419470 GCA_026781065.1 Mormyrops boulengeri
CAGGTTCTTATCTCTGGTGGCTGAAATACACTATGTCAGTTCAGATAAATGCACAGCACTGAGAAATGAGGCAGGCTGTGGTCTGAGGCCAAACAACAGGCACGATCGTTGGCTCCTTTTCTCTGTTTCATCATTGTTATAGAAGGTTTGTGCAAACGCCCTTCAGAATTACATAAGCAGTGGTATGAAAACAGGGGCTAATTACTCTTATATACATGCAGGTATCATTTTTTGGTTGATGAGTCTGATGTGCAGTACTTTATAACTTAAAAACTCTTTCAGCTTGCTCCTTACTTATTTAGCAGACACTTTTGTCCAAAGTGACACAAAAGTCTTGCTGCTGACATAATTCTGATGTCTGTGAACTTATTAAAATCAATGTGCCTCTTCTGCAGAAATGTCCCTGAAACAGTCAAGAGCTTTTTACACCGGTGGAAAATCACTCTTCTTAAAATGTCCCTCTTTCGGGTCTCTTATTGAAACCTTCTGTCCTTTAACAGCAGATGGCATGCTGGTTAAGAAAATAAAATGGTAACCAAGACATGACATATTTAAGGCTCAGTGGGAGACAATGAGGTCCAACACCATCTGGGCAGGGAGCTCAAATCCCATCCCCAGCTCGATTCCCACCCCCAGCTCGATTCCCACTCCCAGCTCTGTGCGTGTGTGCAGCCTGCTTGTTCTTTCTCTGCTTGTGGAGGTTTCCTTTCACAAGCCAATATGTATGGCCAGGTAAAGGGGTGTTTATGAATTGCACTGGGGGTTTCCAGAGAGTATGCTGTGAGATCTTGCGAGAGCTCTGCGTAATCCAACATGGCAGTGCCTAAGGAAGCAGAGGAAGTCCAGCATGAGTTTATACACATTGACGAGGCTGGATTTAACCCGAGAACAGTGAGAAAGAAGGGGAAGAAACATCATTGGCCACAGGGCTATTGTCAGCGTACCAGGGCAACATAGGGGTAACATTACCCTTTGGGCTGCCATTTCACAGAATGGGGTCCTCCACCGCCATGCCATCTTGGGTCCCTACATCATTGACCTCATTCTTACATTTTTAGACAGATTACACAATATTTTTACAGCAGCAAAGCAAAAGGACCAGATGCGATACATTGTTGTTTGGGACAATGTATCTTTTCATGGTTCTGCTGAGGTCCAAAACTGGCTTCATCAATAAGCAAAATTTACAGTCCAGTGCCTTCCATCATACTGCCCCTTCCTAAACCCCATTGAGGAGGAGGAGTTCTCAGCATGGCAGTGGAAGGTCAAATCAAATCATCAAATCAAAAAACTTTATTTGTCCCCGAGGGGCAATTTGAGGCACATAGAGCAGTGTTGCACAGACACAGAACCAGACATTAAAGAGACAGAATAATAAAATAAAAATAAAAGTAATAATAATAATAAGAATAAGAAAGAAATAAAGTAATAAATGGTTCTCGATGTATACATAAGGTCAGTTCCAAGTAGATAAATTAACAGACTAACATAAGATGCAAAAAGGTGGAGGTCAATAGGTAGTGGGGAATGAGAACGTGGTTATAGCTTTATGGGGTTTGGTGCATGAAGGCAGAGGGTAATGGTGGCTTCGAGTTCAAAAGTTGAACAGCCCTTGGAACAAAAGTGGCTCTTCTCCTTTGTGTCCTGCAATCCGGGCAGCGGATTCGGTGCCCAGAAGGAAGCCACTCAAAGGCTGGGAACAGCACATGTGAAGAGTCCTGTAGGATCCTGCGTGTATGATCTCCGGCCGTATCTCCAGATGCCCCTCATTCATGGAGGAAGCCTGTGACCAAATTGATGCAGTATCAATACAAGGTGGATTCGTCATTCCAGAAGATTCCTCCCCACGTTGCCTTGCAAATAAAAACATAGCCTGTGATGTTGACGAGGCCTTGTGGCCAGATCCAGCTAGCCGGAGAGATGATATTTAGTTCTCTCTCTGTTCCTACTGTTAGCTTACAGTCCAATGGTACATTCAGTAATACTGTATGATAACTGCAAAATGTTCTCTTATGAATGTCTGTGAAGATTCTCAGTCATCCAGGTCATGGTTATCCCCAAAAAAAGTTATTCAGTGGCAACTGGACTTATTTAGTTCCTTGAAGACGTTTCACCCTCCTATCCAGAGGGCTTTCTCAATCCTGACTGACTGGTGGGAGTAGCAGGTTTATAAACCCTGTGGAATCCTCAGGCTGTTAATACTTGATGGTCACCTGTGGGTTGTTTTTGCCCCTGGCTTTCACGCCTGTCACTGTGATCACCTGGGCCAGGGTGCGAGCGACTGTGAAACCGACTGGGTAGAGTTGAAAGAACTGCATTGTAAGTAGGTGATAGATTATGTCTAAGGTCACCTCCTCTGTTCAACGAGGGTCGTTCAATCTTGCAGTAAACTGCTTCTCTCACACCTCATTTGAACCAGTCGGCCTCACGGTCTAGGATCCTAACGTCCTGGTTATCAAAGGAGTGACCCTTGTCTGTTTTTTTCCACAAAATTTTTGGTAGCGAACCAAATTGTTTGCAGGCCAATGAGTCTGTGAACTGCAGGCACCACTGTATTCCTCCATATAGACTTATTTTGGTGACTTGTTATCTGAAATGTAAGGGTTTATCTCACTGTATATCTAGACTGAATCCACTACAGTTAGCAAATTAGGTGAAGCACTTCAGACGACACTGCAGTTTTCTATAGCCTCAGTGGTTACTGTACAACTAGCTAGTAGTGGGCAGGAGGTACGTTTGCCTCCAGATACTCAGAGGAGCTTTTCTGCACGTCACTGAGCTGTTGATTTTGTGCTTGCTTTTCAGCCTGGCCATTCTCCGCTGATCTCTCACATGAACACATGAGTGTTTTCACACCCAGCTGTCTCTGACTGGAGCTTTGCTCTTTGTTTATTTTACCGTTCCCTGTAAAACCAGTCATGGGTACTCAACAGGCAGACCAAATAATTTCATCCGGCCCAAACACGGCACCAGGAACAGGGGTTTTTATTGTCAACACCTCCCTTCCCCTCGTTTTGTAAAACTGAGGTAAGCTAATTGGGGAACCTTTCTTTAGACAATGTAGCACAGAAAAATTGTATCAAGAAGTTTGTTTGTGAGATGGTAGAATCACCATGTCTGGCAAGAATAATCACATTAAAAATTACTTTGATCATGCATCTTAGCCATTTTAATGCTTAGCCAAACAATAAATGGACCTCTAGACCCAGAGTCTGTGTGATGTATGCATTCAGCTGGAGACAAATAATTCACTGTTTGTAGAATCAGGGTCATTGCATTAACATGCAAGTCTCGCTAATAAATCGGCCACTCAGTCTATGTTTTCTGCACAAAAGTTTACCACAACAGAATGTACCATGCATGATGGATTATTACTCATGTCAGCATGGGTGAAGTCATTAAACGATTAAAGCGTGTGGATTCATACTTTTACAGTTGATCTAAGGATGAAATGTTTGAACAAAACCCACAAATTGCCTCAGAAAAGGCTCAGATGAAAATCATACCAGCAAAAATGTATGAGGTCTGCAACTGTACTAAGGATTTGCATTTTATATGCTTGGAAAAGTTAATAACAGGATATTTTAAAATTGAATTCTCCCTAAGTTCCTTATTGAGGGACAACCGGTTCAGCACAAAAGCAGCCTAGCAAGTTAGTAACGTATCATAATATCCCACCTACGTTTTTTTCGTACACACGCAGTACAACAACTAATTTTAATAGCCGCGATAAATGTGAGACTTGTTAGCTGTTGAAGCAGATCCAGAGCAGATCCCGGAGAAAATTTTGAACAGCATTAATATCTGGAACCCTACCTTATGGGATTTCATTGTGCCTAATTGAGATAAACTACTCTATATGAATTGCCTTCATAAATTCAGATGTTTCCATCTTCCAAAAAAATTGTAGTTACGAGCATAACACTTTAAATGTTATTAACATGATTTCCGGTTAAATATTTCTATACGTTGTCACAATGGGGAAGTGCATAAAGACAATGTGGGTCACAACTGTGCACTAAGTAGGAGTGTAAAAATATTTCAAAGGACTTGAATATCCCTAGGAACTATGTCAAGTTGTTCATTACAAAACTACAATTTCCTAAGAGTGGCTCTTCTTTTTAGCAACTAAGGGATAACGTGCATTTTTCCAACTACCCTTGCTTAATGGATATATGGATATATGGGAAGATACACATTGTTTGCATGCACATAGGTCAACGTCATCACTGGAGTTGCACTGTTGCTTAGGCATGATCTAGTGCAGGGGTCACCAACCTTTTTGAAACTAAGAGCTACTTCATGAGTACTGAGCCATACAAAGGGCTGCCAGTTTGAAACGCCCTCCTAAACTTAAAATCTTAACTTGATGTATAATAAATATGTTTTAAATACTTTTTTTTTAGATATTGTCATTTTCAAATCTATATAAATGCAAATGTGATTAAAGAAGAATAGCAACAGGATAAAATTAAATTTTAGATGCTGCTCACTGGTGAGTTGTGCTATTTTTAGAACAGGTCGGGCGACTCATGTGGTCCTTGGGGGCATCCTGGTGCCTACGGGTACCATGTTGGTGACCCCTGCTCTAGTAAGTACTTCCTACAAAAAATACAAATTGTCCTATAAACAGATACCACTCTAGACTGAGTTTTTGGCGAATTCCTGGGCTGTCATATCACTACAACAAGAGCGTCAAGCAAATACGTTTCTCTGCATGAAATTTTCATATAATATTTTGTGAGGACCCAGCCTATCATTTGACATTTTAATTATGGCCAACTATTTTGACCCTAGTTGGGATATTATGCTCCTGACTATGGCTCGATGAGTCATATATTGTCTGGCTGAAAGATTTACATATCTGTTTATCTATCGGTCATTGATGCAGTATGTGGAACATAAGGGTGGTGTATCACTCTGTAGTTTAGTGCTCTATGCTCGTGGTCAGTGGGATTTCACTGCTGAGCCCTTTACTAATGCCCTTCACCCCCGATTGCTCCAGGGACACTGACACTGTGTTCTAATACTCACTTATACATCACTTTAGACAAAAATATCTGCCAAATCAACGTACAACCAGATGTACAGTTACTGTCCTTCAAATGATGTTCAGAGTTTTGCGGTCTTTCATAGGCGGAGTGTGTGATTTCTGTTTGCTACCAATTGCACAGCAGACGCACAGCATTGTACTTTTGGCAGCTGGCAGCGTTTAATTTAAAGTCAGGCTAAAAGACCCAGAGAGTGAGGTCAGGCTCGCCCCAGGGCATCAGCCAGCCACGACCAAGTCTCAGCATCAGCCAGCCAAGGCAGGGCTCCTGACTGTCTGCTTTAGCAAACACTGCAAATCTCAGCATCAGCCAGCCAAGGCAGGCCTCCTGACTGTCTGCTTTAGCAAACACTGCAAATCTCAGCATCAGCCAGCCAAGGCAGGCCTCCTGACTGTCTGCTTTAGCAAACATTCCATTCATTTCATTTCATTTCCTGTGACTTCTCAATATACAATATTAGCCGAAAACTATACTTTACACATGACACCTAGCTAATTAAAGTTAACCATAGTTAAATCACAGCTATTGGTTTTTATTTATGCATGCAGTATTATTCAGCAGGCAAGGAATGAGCAGAGGTTTAAACATAAATTGTTTATTTAAAAGTACAAAGTTACAAGTCTTGGAAGGTCTAAGTAAACTGAATGATCAGACTCATATGTACATGTAAGGATATTACACGGAGCCTTAGACTTAAATGTAATATCTGCATATTTTAATTGAAAAAGATAATCTTACTCTTTCATTATACTATGCTTGTCTTGAAGTGTTTTGATTTTGTTGGCTGCTCCCATTTCACTAACTGTCTTATCCAGTACCTGCGCAGACGCAGTGTCGGAGGGACTTTTCTGGCAAAGCAGTGGCTCCATCAGCAGGGCCAACAGAAAGGAGACTTCAGCCCAAGTCGGTCCTACACATGGAACTCCACTGGGCTGGAGCTGATTGTGCAAAAGCAGATACCAAGCAGATACTGCCTTTACTCTTGCTCCAGACTAAACTCTGGTGCTTTGTTGTGATGGCGATTCAGATTCCGAGCATTCATGCACCCTAGCCATCTGTCACCATGGAGATCCATAAATCCTGCAGCAATATGGCTGTCTCCCATCCATCACTGATTATCAGGGGATGATTCTAACTAAAAATCAAACACCACTGGCCTTACTGCCACGAAAAATAAAATAAGCAATGAGAATGTATTTTCAATGAAACTGGGTCTCTTGTAAACAGATAGGAAAGTGTAATTAAAAGAAATTCCATGCGTGTTGAAGCATTATACTTTTGTGTGTCTTGGCCTCGGATATTATTAACCTTATATGCCATTTCAGTTTAGCAGTGCCCTGTGGCCACCAATGGTCTCTCTCTGAGATTACATGAAGCCTGAGTGCTGGGATGAAAATATTGGGCAAAACTTCATGACAGTGGGGGCTCAGGAGAGCGCCCAGATCACCGCCACTGCCTGTCAGGGAAATTACCAGCTGCCCCCAGAATCCAGGCAGCAGATGCGATGATGTGAGATTGCTAGTGTCTCACACTCAAATCAGGCATGATTAATCGCCATCTGTGTGTGGTTATTACTCTGGAGGTAAATGGACAGGGATCTGGCGCCAGCAGATAATGGCTCGGCCTTGACACTGAATTGGATTTTCCTTCTTGCTTTTGATGAAAAAGTAAAACATAGCAAAAAGACTCAGATATTGTGAAAAAGGGTGATATATAAAGACTGTAGAATCCTAGGCATATCAGACCTGCGAAGAAAAATTTAAAAATCCAAACAAAATTGTGCCACTTCTACATGTGTATTGAGCCTCAATTGATATACAAACAAGAAGAAAAGAGAGAGATGCACTGTGTTAGCCACACTGGTCTACTTATGGATAGTATGAACTAAATTTTGACTGACAAGATTAAAAGAAGCAGCCTGCATTTTAGTCTGGAAATGAAATATTAATTCAATGTTCCTTTTATAAGATAGACTATTTTCAGATGGAGCAGGGGGGGAGAGTCAGAAATTCTTTTCATACCTATTAAATAATTTAGAGATCCTGCCTGCGTTCTCATTAAGAATCTCAAGCAGACACAAGCAGTGCTGTGAGAGGATGGGAGCATCAGGCATATGACAGAATGAGAAAATTTATGTGAGGGAACAAATTTGTTTTCTCTCTCTCTGTCTCTTGGCTGAGAATTCATCAATGGGACAAACTTAATGTTAACACGATGGCCCCCGCTTAGGAAACCCTTTGAATTAGCACCATTGTTTATACTGTAGCATCTAACATGCTTGGTGAACAGGATGTCTGCGGGCAATGCCACAGGGACTTGCAAAACAGAGAATGCAGGAATATTGCCTAGTTAGTCTCTCTGGGTGTTTCAACGAGCAGGTTCCTCTCTGACTCACAGCACTGCAGAAAGAGGGTAAGAAATCTGCATCCATTTGGCTGAACTCCTAGCAGGTCCACATATGTAGAGAGTGTCATCAGACGTTTAGCCAATAACGGCTCACGTACAATGATGTGCGATTACCTCTATTACCTGCATAACGCTTAAAAAAAGGGAATCGCATTTTTACGGAGCGCCGCCTGCAGGAGGTAAAGCAACTGTATGGGCTGCATAGGCTCTTTTAGAAACACAACATAAGTCAGGTGTACCAGCCTCAGGGCCCCGGCAGATTGCTGTCAGCTTGCATCAGCAGTTGTTTTAGACAGACATGCCAGTTAAATATATCACCTTGACACGGAAGCCCCACTTATTCTGCATCTTCCAACCTTTCCAACCCAACTGCTGCGCTTTTAAAAGGTTGGTCATAATAAATGAAACTGAGCCTTCATCACTGTATGTACCTTGGATACATCAGCTTCTCAACAGAATTTGCATGGAGTATATTTCCATACGTATATCTCTGTAAAACAGCACAGGATGTTGCAAGCTATCTTAAAATATTTTATCTGGGAATTTGAACAATGTTTAAAAAGCATATAATACAAAATCTGAATTTTTTTTCTCTAAATCACATTAAAAAAATAAGAAATTTCGACTCGCTATTCATTCATTCTAAGCACAGGGGACGCTGCTGGAGAATTTGGGCCCCATGAGAGTGTATGATATTGGGCCCCCAAACTCAGACCTATCCAATTATGTTCCAAATACTTTAAGGCCCCTGTCATTCTGGGTCCCCATGAATCATCCAAAATCCCCCCTTACAGCACCCCAAGCATTTAAAATAATCATTCTCTATAAATCCTTAATAGGCAAAGTATAGAGAGAGTAGATTGTCTGTTAGATTTGTTTCACACTGAATCGACAAAAATGAATCACATTTTTATTGGTGGTAGTGCAATTATTCTTTATAATTAAAATGGATATTAGTGCTAGAACTAGTATTCATAATGTTACAGAATGAGAAAATATGGGCTGTTATATAATTTCCACCCTCTCTTGTAAAAGACTAACAACACAAATCATGTTTTCTGAGATTGCTCTTTGACAGTGTAAGGTGTCACAATAAACCATCGCTTGTCTACTTCCTAGACAGACACCTTCATTCATATCAAACTGACAGATGCTGTACTGACAAGCATGTTTCTATAGGTAACATGGCACCTGCCACCAGAAACCAGACAATGGTTTGTTAAACTGATGCAATTTTTATTTCCTGTAGAAAGTCATCCTTTGTCTTGCTTTGACTTAAAGGGCCCAGCTATTTCTAGTGACAGTAATGCCTATCGTTCCATCTCATATATCAAACCGAAATAACTGCTACAACTGAAAACACATGGAGAGATCCTGCACATTCAGAGCATCCCATCCAGTGAAATACCGAAAACTATTTTGCTTTTTAAGAGGTACTGTTACCTTTGTAAAAGGTTATCCTCACCCCATTTATGGATTCCTAATATATTTAGACCTCACTGTCAAATGCACAGAATACCAGCTTTGTCTGAGACACAGCATATGTCTTCAGCATCAGCTCAGCACCGAAGCCATTAAGAGCCGCCAGCAGGGCCTCGTGCTGCGCCATGAAACTTTAATGATATGATGGCCGCGGCTTTGATGTTCCCCTGCATATGCATCAGGATCCTTTGATTATGTAAATAATAAGAGCAGCTCAGAAACCCAGCTGACACGTCTGTCGATCTGGCAGTCAGCTGAAGGCCAAGCGGAGCAGCCAGTGAGCAGAGCGCCATCCCAGGCCAGAAGATGAATAGCCATGGCAAGCCTTTTGGCCTGCAAAGACAAATGGCATCTCCTGTTTGATTTTTGAGATATTTTGGGAAACACTTGAGCTCTGTCAGGTGGTGTGTCCTGGGGGGCTGATAGTGGCGGGGGGGTGGGGGGGGATAAGGCAGCAATTATGGGCTTTTCTTTTCAGGATCCTCCCTCTGATGTTAAATGACCTACGGAGTAGGTGGGGGGCTGTTAAACCAGATTAGCAGCCTCCGCCGGAATCTGAATTTTTCAGGCTGTCACCTGTGCAGTGAACTGTGAAGCTGCTTGGGACAAATCTCTGGAAACAGTTGTCGTTTTATTCACTACGTTATATAGATGCTCCTAGAGTTTTATTTATTTAATCCATATGCTTGTGAGGTGTCCGCTGAGAAACACTGATTGTCACCGATTGTCACCGATTGTCACCGATCCAAGGTTCCCAACAATAATTTGCACGTAAACTTTCCAAAATCTAAAAATGGATTGAAAAAAGGTTTCAGATAATAATTAGAAATATAAAATTAAATGAACCAAAGAAAAATAAAACAATGACTGAGTTAAAAATATTCTTAATTAGTGATAACATTTAAAAAATGGAAAGGATGTCAATATTTGGGGATACCAGTATCTTACCGTATGAAATCAGGCTATTGATTACAAAGACTGAAATGTCAGAGAACGGGTGGCTTTCACAGTGGAAGGAGTGTGGAATGCACTGCAGCCCGGGTGTCTGCGCAGCCAGCTGCGTAGGTATATAAAGCAGTGTGGAATGCACTGCAGCCCGGATGTCTGCGCAGCCAGCTGCGTAGGTATATAAAGGAGTGTGGAATGCACTGCTGCCCGCGTGTCTGCGCAGCCAGCTGCTTAGGTATATAAAGGAGTGTGGAATGCACTGCAGCCCGCATGTTTGCGCAGCCAGCTGCGTAGGTATATAAAGGAGTCTCAAGCTCAGCTGTCCAGCTCCTCTGCTGCATCTATAATTTACCTGAGCAGAGTTTCACTTCCTTGCTCAGCAAAAATGCACAGTATGCATGACATTCTTAGCCCTGTACGTTTACTCTTCAGCTGACATCTTTAACTGGCATTAATTGGTGCATGTTCTGACAGCTCACCAATGTGACTGTCTTGGCAAAGTTTATATAGCACTCTGAGCATCAGCATGGAACATCAGGATATGCCCTGTTGCATTTCAAATGTTGAATTTTTATATGTATTCTATATATAATCTGTAAGAGAAAAAACAGGTTATAAATATACATACGCACATGTACACATATATTTATGTGTGTGAGAGTTGTTCATACTAGAAAAAAATATACATTTCATTTTTAAATAAATACATAGATTAAATACTTAGATACATAGACACATAAATACATAGATTTTTAAATTGAATTACAAATTCTGAATGTAAGAAAGAGATGCATTACTGTGTGGAGCATTCACAAATAATGAAACGCCCCATTTTTATATGCATGTAGAAATAAAACCAAAGCCTTTATTCATTCTAAATGCTGGCAGCATTCAAAGTACAGATTCCGTTTATCATGGTTTAAGCAAAATTTATGAAGAAAACACACTGAAAAAAACGTAATATGATAAATGCTCATGCGCATGACCTTGTCTACAGAGACGTATTTGATACACGCGTCCTGCAAAAAAAGTGAATATTTGAGTCATCAGAACTTTTAAAGTCTTGTTCCAGGGGCAAGTGAGAGTGTCTCTAGTTCCATGGGGGTGATCTGCATAAGCATGGCAGCAGCCCGCCCCACGTCACATGTACTGGCACAGCTGGAGGTGCTGTGTGACCTGGTGGCAGGGAGCTTCATCCAGCGAAAAAGTGCTGAAGGAAATGAAGCTCAACTCGGACTTACACTCCCAAAAGCTGCGATTAGGGCCTAAAAAGAGAGAATGTTTCTAGATGGCAAATCCATACCTGATTACACACAAGATTTCACTATAACCTATAAGTCAATTTATGAATATTATTATGTTTGAGAGAAGTAATCTGATTAGAAGTCATGTTCCAGTAGAATTTTGTGGAATCTGAAACCATTTTATACATAGCGTGGTGATGCAGTGGGAAATATGATCATGTCACACCACCCAGGCTGGATGAAGCTACTCTGGACAGGAACATAATTGCACAGAGAGTAAGCGCTGGCATCAGATTAAGCAACTTGATTGACTGATTCATTCATTCCTTATATTAAAACATGAAGGCATTTTCTTCTTGTTTACTACAAATTTGCTCTTTACAGAGAAGTTCTGCAAAAAACCAGAGCATGAGGTGATATACAATCGACCCTTCAACATCGCAGGGGCCTGGGGTGCAGGCCCCCTGATCCGGAAAAACCACGTCATTTTTTTTTGTTCCCTTGGCTCACTTGGAGAGTGAAGCAAATATGTGAGCAGAGTGAAGCGAAGTGAAAAGATACGGAAAAGTAATGGGAGATACAAAGATCACTGGGAGATCACATTATGCCAGAGGCTGTCATAAACATTCGCCATCCTCCAGCCCATTACTGTGCATTTATGAGAAACTTTTTGTGTCATCTGTTGGCCTTCATATTTCCAAAAACTTCCCATTTAACTTCTTATTGTGGCATAAGGAATCCATGATGAAGCAGAAGGGACTGCTGCAATCTCAAGAGTTACAAGCGGGAAAATGTGACTGAAAGACTTCTGGAGAAATTAGAGGAAAAATATCTAATTCAGCCCCCAATAGGTGTTGACTTCTCTCCTTATGCTACCTTAAGGGAGCCATATAGCCTAGAATGTGTCACACCAGGCTGAGGAAAAAAAGGTGAACCCCGGAATGCAGGAGAAGGGAGCTTTATCAGAATAATCGAGCACACCAAAAGCCAGGGGGAGCGTTCTAAAGAATAGTCGGGTCGGGTGCCAGGGGTCAGAAGCCGGTGAAGTCAGTCCTATGGGTAGCGACGAGATGGGGGGACGACAAGACCGGAGGTACGAAGAGGACGGGTCCGGAGAGCGGGGCAAGGGAGGTCGGGCAGGCAGGCGAGACAGGAAGGGCAGGTGAGACAGGCACAAGACAAAAGTACGCTCAGTAAGGCTCAAATACATGTCAACAATACTTCACAGTGTGTAACACGTCAGCTCTGCTTTAAGTAGCGGAGCGATGATTGGACTACGAGCTGGAGCTGCCCTGCCCCGCCCCTCTGGGCGTGACAGAATGTTCTAAAACCTCGTATCCAGAGATTTATCCCCAAACTATAAGGTGAAAAGAAAAGCTGTATTCTTCAGTGAAAGAAAAAGGGTCATGGCTACTCTTATGTCCTGCAAAAATGGCCCATAAAAGGAAGTCAATAGCTTTGTGTATTTTAGATTCAGTTTTAGGAATAAAACGTCACAGGAAGCAACGTGCTGCAAGCTGAAGGTTTTTCACATTAGCAAAGTTGAAATGGATGCATTTTGCAGAGATTCAGCACTACTGAAAACTCAAATAACTAAAATTCAACTAATGACATGACATTTTAATGATAATGTAAGCACATCGATGTATTACCAGCACATAGAGTTCAGCATTTTCAGTGGATGATCAGTGAATGATCAGTTCATTTACAGTGCACTTACTAACTCGTTTGAGCCATTGATTAGGAATAAATGTCAGCATGTTTTTCAGTGAATGTCCCTGTATGGTAATGCACCCATGTACTTCCATCCATTCATCCATATTTCAAACCTCTTACCTTGGGCCTGGAACCCATCTCAGGAAGAACAGGACACCAACAAGTCCACAGCAGGACATACACACCAGCACACGTGAACTGACATTTTCCATACATAGCTGCTGGAATGTAACAATAGAAACAAACATCTGTAGGGTAATTATGAACTAGCCTTATTTGCTGTGCTTTTACTGCGTGGATAGCAGTGCCTACATAGCAGTGCCTACTCCACAGGGGTGAAGTGCAGGGTGATGTTGGGAATGAGCGAAGAAACCAGTCAGGGATCAAACGAAAGCAAGTGTGAGTGCTTTCACTTAGAGACAAAGAAATGCATGTATATCAAGGCAAACTGGCTTACATTCTTTTTGTTTCTCCTGGAAACTCATTCTGTTCAACATATAATGTCCTTGCTGGAGTACATTTATGTGATGAGCAGACTTTGGGCGGGTTGCTGTATGGCGTCTCTTTTGTTCTGATGAGAATCGGCCGACAGCACGAGAAGCCGTCCACACTGTCTGTTCTTTTCTTGGACTGCTTGTTTTTGTCTGCATTATGCCGGTGTCCCTGCCCCCTGGCTTAGTGACGTGTCATTACAGCGGGCTAGGGATTCACGTCCCATCTGGCTACGTTTTCATCTTTAGTGTTGCTTACCTCGTAATGCCAGCATTCACTCCTGGGCAAACAAATGGGCCAAAGCTTAATGTTGTGCAATTTGGGTTTGGGCCGTGTGTTTTTAGCCTTGGAGTGTACATTTCAACAATTTTATGGCAAGCAATTTAATTTAGATTCCTGCTTTGAATACTTATTTATAGAGGTTGAAATTTTTTTGTGGATTTCTCATTAGCACTCTGTTGCTTTAACAGTTGATTTTTCCCCCCAAGAAAACTTTTCTAATTATATTTTTTTCTAAAACTGCAATGTTTATAAAAGTACAAATTACAAATATAGCCATAAGGTATGTTAGAGTCTTTTGGTTACTGATGACATTGACAGGGGATCTGGCTCCGCTAGGCCGACCACAGAGGGGCGTCTGCTGACAGCTGGATCAGGAGACTGGATCAGGCAGTAGCTTTTCACCGTTGAGGCAGGCCAGTGCTGTCAGTGCGCAGTGAGCTCATGACCAGATGGCACTGGACAGAAGACAGGAAGAGAAATTGCTTCAGCTGAATATATTCTGGATGAGATATTAGCAGCATAGCGCAATATTGACCAACCATGGCAGCATAATTAGATGTATTGTGCTAAAAACCTTTTTTATTGCCATATATATTGTTCAAGCTTGAAGCACAGAGGGTAGAACAATGTGCTTTCTTTCATTAGAGAATCACGAAAGAAAGAATTGTTAAGTATATTACAAAATTGCTCTGACATTATGATTTAGCCTGATGTGAAATCATCTCCAGCTGGGCCTCTACGACATTTTGTTACTGCCAAGCTGTGTCCTCTTTGTCCTGCTGAAAATGATCTCAGAAGACTTGTTTTTGCAGGCCGAAGCAGCTTTTCCACCATGATTTGTTTATATATAGACCTGTCAGTTTGGTTCTCCACCTTGACAAGCTTCACGTTAGGGATGCTGTTACCATTGGTGATGTACAGTGAAGGGTTTGAATTTAGGTCAACTGCTTATATTTTTCTCTCATTGTGGCAGAAAATACAACATCCTGTCACTTTTGCAAAGTACAAAAAGGATTCATTTCTGTAACCCTCCTTATATGAGTATAGCCCATTTATGAGGAACACCTGAGCAGTTATTAACCGATTCAACTCAGCGGCTGCAAAGACATCGTGGAAGCTTGTTCAGTCAGTGTCCAGTGCAAGCTTGTTCAGTCAGTGTCCAGTGCAAGCTCGTTCAGTCAGTGTCCAGTGCTTTTACATTAACAATCTAGTGTATATTAATCTGGCTAAGAATTGCAGAAACGTCAGTACCTAGGGATTTACAAGAGATAGCAATTTCATACAACCAAAATATAATCAAAACAATTTATTCGCTGGGCAGGAACAACATATGTGTGATGTGTGTTGAGCCCCTGGATGCCCTGAACTACCCATTGACTGTATCCACTGTATGATGACAGGGCATACTGAGGTCTGCTGGGGTTCTATTAGAATCGAGTGCCTGATTAAATCGGATCCATTATATCCCACCTTTTAGGAGTGACAATGTAAAGGGGGTAAAATAGTTTCTTGTGATTAGTTGGGTAGTCATGGAGATGACATCTACCTTGGAGTTCTTCGAGCCTGGCCACATCACTAGGTTCTCAAAGGATAATCCCTACTTCCCGCATAGGGCTGTAACATGACACGTATTCAGCGTGTAGTGCAGGTTCATACGGGATGACCCCTACTTCCTGGGTAGGGCTGTAACGGGACACGTATTCAGCGTGTAGTGCAAGTTCTCAAAGGATGATACTAACTTCCTGGGTAGGGCTGTAACGGGACACGTATTCAGCGTGTAGTGCAGGTTCGTACGGAATGATCCCTACTTCCTGGGTAGGGCTGCATCAGTACATGTATTTGTCGTGGATATATACACGAGCAGGGCAGCGACACAGGCAGGAAGGAGGGTGACAAAGACCAGTATGAGGTCAGCATAGTTGGGCAGGCTGATGGAGTAGGGAGGCAAGATGGTGACATAGGCAGGTAAGCAGATGGATTAGGTGGGCAGCAGGGTGACATAGGCAGGCAGTGGGGCAACATGGGTGGGCAGGCAGATGGACTAGACAGGCAGGGGGGCAACATAGGTGGACAGGGGGGCGACATAGTCAGATGGGCGGGCAGGCAGATGGACTAGGGAGGCAGTGGGTGACCTAGGAAGACTAAGGCCTGGGTGTCAGTAGGAAGCTAAAAGCCCTGTATGATGCTCAGCCCAAGGAGATTAAGACCTAAGTCTAAGCTTAGAAGTGAACTCATTCTATTCAGAAAATTGCCTCCTAGCCTTCCAAGATATAGCATTCGTGTCATGTTTGTGCTAAATGTATCTCGAGGTAGGTTATCACAGGCACCAGTAATACCCTAAGAAGCATGACTTGGTTACTGTGGGGTAGCTTACATCATAAATGCAGCTTTGCGGTCTAGCCAGAATCCTGTGCTCTACCAGCAGCTTTGCCAACAACCACCTCATTTCACCACATGTGTCTGGATTTCACAAGCAAATTTCAACCCTCACAGGAACTTTGGCTTCAGATCTGTATTTCTGCTTTGCTGGGGAAAATGTCCCCTGAGACCGCAGAGACCGAGTTTGTGGATGCGACTAAGGATGCCTGGATTCATCCAAGTGTGGAAAACTACAGCTAATTTTTTCTGCATCCATCTCAGTGATGCCATAACTAGAGTCACGGTAAAACATCCAGCTGGGCAGGAAATGAAGGGCCTGGGGTAGGGGGTAGGGGGTAGGGCACCCTCTGCCACTGGGGAGGAATGAGATGGCACTGACTCGTTTCAGTGGGAAAGCCAGCATGGCCTACATGCCCCTCTGTCGCTTCATTGGTTCAGCTGATCCAGGGCCATTCTAAGGCCTGGTCATTGTTCCACACAGATTGTTTGAGAAGGAAGGATATTTAACCTGCTGAAGAATTCAGCTGTGAGAAGAAGTGAATTAATCCAGGCAGTTGGATGGGTCATATTGTACTATGAAAGATGGTGGCCCAGGTGGAGCACAGATGTCTCCTGTCTGTCATCCAAGAAGGTTGCTCTGATGCTCTACACAGGTAAATGAGCTGTCATGGTTACACAAGTTAGAATGAATTATTTTTTGAGTGAGCTACAGGAGCACAATACAGTGGATTTGGAACATTGTCTCAGCATTCACATAAATAAGTGTTAATAATTGGTAGCTTACAGGTAGTAAAGCACAGCAAGATACAGTGATGCATATGGTAATGAAAATAAAAAATTGTATTAAGTTTTTGACGTAGTTTATAGTGAATGAAGGTCATGAGCAGCGCAGACTGCATTGTGCTAGAGACTGCGGTGGAAAGGACCTGGGCATCTTCCAGCTTTGATTGTGCTCTAGTGTGACTCTGCACATGCAGGATACCATGTGTCAGGGCTGTGCACAAAAGCAGCATGTGGAAGAAACTGTTCTTAGACTCCTGGTGCGATCGGGAGACGAGTCAAGTCACTCACCACTTATTTAGCTCTACAGTCTGAGCAGGCAAGTGGTGTCACAGAATAAAAGTGCCAAGTCTGTTTTGAAGTAACAAATAAGCAGAAGACGACATGCACGATTTTGCACACTGAGAGCACACAAAGAACTGACCTTGACAACTAGTGAACTCTTGGAACTTCAAGGAGATTAAATGTTGTTTGAAAATCAAAAGGATGAAAAAGTTAAGATTACAGTTAAATGCATGTTTGTACAGCAGTCTTTGAAGGCTGTTTTACTCTGATGTCAATCCAGTTTCCTATCATTTGTAATTTTGCCCTCATTCTGGCAGGTGCCCTATGGCTGGGAGCAGCCATTAATAAGAACATTATTGACAGTTTGAGTGAGATATGGATGCACATTTGTATTAGCTTATATTTTAATGTTAGGTGCCCTGCCGTAATTAAGGAGGTTCTAAGACATTCTTTGCACCACAGCTCCTCCCAGTAACTGTATTCCCAAATCTCAGCAGAACCTGGTGACTTCCTCAGTGTAAAAGTATTGATGGAACCTCAATACTGACACAGATTCAATAGACAGCAATAATGCCATCTTGTATGTAATTGCTGTGATGTACGCTTTATAGAACAAAATGCAGCCTGTATTTGTTGGGGAGAGTATTTTAGTGGCTTATACATTTGATAGTGTGACTAGGAATACAAATGTGTTTATTCATGTGATATAAAACAGAATATGTTGGCTGGGGTTAATAAGTTAATATTCTGTTAACATTCCCCTTACAGGCAAAGCAGAACATTGCCTTCACTTGTCACATTACAACTGTATGTTGTCTTAGGTAGATGGGTCCAGAAGGCCAAGCTACTGTAACTACCGTTCAATAAATTGTTATGGTCCCTTCGGGCAGAATTAATCCTGTTATGTGGTAATGCAAGTTGCTATATAATTACATCATAACGAAGACACAGTGTTAAGGGGCAAATGTTCAAGTGGTGGATAAGGATGGACTCACCATTCGGTCAGTGTAGAATAGGATAACATTCACATGGTACATTTGTGCCACACTGCATGTTCTTTATCATTCATGGAAAACATCCTATTTATTCAGTCATATAAAATAAACTATAATGCAGACATCAAATTAAATGATGCATTCACAATTCCCCCTCCCCAATGATGCAGTGTTCCAGTATTATCTATTATAGCTGCACCTGCAAAGAATGAGCAACGATAAAAGTCCTCCCTCTCCTCTATCGTTATTTCCTTCTCCACCTATAGTTTTCTCACTAGTGAAAATTAGTATCCCCATGCATATGGCTTGTGAGGCGCTTATGAAAATTAATTTACCATTCTACATGATAATCTGGCGGCTATCCAATCATCCACAGAATGTTATATATGACAGCTTACTTAAGAAGAAAGTCACATTTTCTGTTGATTGTATGGTCATTTGTTTCCCATGGGTTGTGAATGTTTGCAGGAATACTCACTTTATCGTCAAAATAAAAATTTTATGCATTGATTCTTTTCAGTGGAGTGATCCAGTGTGATGCTTACTGTGTCTGCATACTGATGTTCACACTAGTGTGCTTCTAGTCTTTATCCATCCATGCATCCTTCATCATTGTTTTTTTAGCACACCAAGGGGCGTGTTTGTATCTATGCATTTTTCTAATTTGTACATGAGGATATTTGTGCATCATCGGTGTCTGTTTTTGGGTGTTTGTGGTTTGTTACAAATTTTTGTGGCATCGAGAAAGTATTAGGAAAAGTACTTCGATAGCATGTTATAAAGATGTTTATTCTTGGGTCATGTGTCTTAACAGAAAATTGATTTTTACAATGAGCACAGGTTCACCGGCAGTGAGCAGAAAGAGATTACCTCTTCTCCTTTCAGCCACATCACTGTGCTGATGCTAGTTCACCTATGCAACCTCTCAGAATTACATGCCAGTTGCAACATCCATTGCATTTCAGGTCATAGTGATGACACCTTGTAAAATTAAATTAAAATCAAATAACGCTTACTAATCTGCAGTGCCTGCAGTAACAAAATGCCTTTTCTCACTGTCATTAAAGTAAAATGCTTTCTAAAACCAAGAATCTATTGTGCAAGCGAGTCCTGAAAAAGTTCTTCCTTCCAATATTAGCTATATAGTTATTATGATATTAGTTTTCTTTTGGTTTTACAGGCCATGAATTAGAGTTATTAGACTGCAGTGGTTAGCACTGTTGCCTCACAATTATAGGACCAGTTTCTAGCAGGGTCCCATGTGTGTGGAGTTTGCATGTTCTCCCCGTGTTGGTGTGGGGTTTCCTCCGGGTTCTCTGGTTTAGGTGTGCATGGGTGAGTGAATGGTGTGTGTGTGTGTGTGTGTGTGTGTGTGTGTGGGTGCCCGGTGATAGGTTGGTGCCCCATCCCAGATTGTTCCCTGGCTTGCATCCGTAGCCTCCGGGACGGGATCTGGACCCCCATAACCCTGAATAGGACAAGCGGTTACAGAAAATGGATGGGTAGTAGTAAATCAAAGAAAAATGCCTTTAAAAAGTTGGGGCAGTGTGTGGCTCAGCTGGTAGGCATGCTGTCCCTACAACTGGAAAGTTCTGGTTCAAATTGCACAGCCAGTAGAATGTTGATTTTTATCAGTGGGTCACAAGCAAGGCCCTTAACACTATCTGACCCTGGTCTCATAATAGCCAAGCAAGGCCCTTAACACTATCTGACCTGGGTCTCATAATAGCCAAGCAAGGCCCTTAACACTATCTGACCTGGGTCTCATAATAGCCAAGCAAGGCCCTTAACACTATATGACCTTGGTCTCATAATAGCCAAGCAAGGCCCTTAACACTATCTGACCCTGGTCTCATAATAGCCAAGCAAACAAAAAAACAAAGATTCACTGTCCATAAGAAGAAAAGGCTGTCACCATCAATTTTTATCAATAATCAAGTAATCTACCAGTTAATATAATGATTTATCAAGTAATTCTTTATATATTATATAATATGTACATTGCGATTGGAACAAGGCAGGAACCTCTCAACGACTGCATACTCAGTCACGCAGTGGGTCAATTTAGGCACTCCAATTCACTTAACTTACATGTTTTTGGAAAGTGGAAGGAATGTGAAGAAGGATCTGCTGGAAAAATCACCCACACACAGGGTGAACACACAGAAAGTGGTGGTGTGCGATGACAACGCTACCCACTGTGCCATAGTGCTGACCTCCATACTAGGCTTGCAAAGGTGTGATGTCAGCATGACCGTGTCCAATGTCCCTTGCAAGCGTCACATAGAAAGGACAGTGACGGTCTGATGAATTCAAAACAATAAGTTGAACTAAAACACTTTCTGTGATAGGAAACACTTAGCAAGCTTTGCAATTTTAACGATGGTTCCTTTTAAACATTATCTAGTACGTGTTTAAAAAAAATCAGCCTGTTGGACTCACTCATAGACCATATGGCGCATTTGTGAAAAATTAAACAAAAATGAGTGAGGAGATGAAAAGTGAAT
>JAODLD010000124.1:15436155-15446635 GCA_026781065.1 Mormyrops boulengeri
TATGTGTAGGAGTGCACACCGTCATTCGTGTTATATGTGTAGGAGTGCACACCGTCATTCGTGTTATATGTGTAGGAATGCACACTGTCATTCGTGTTATATGTGTAGGAGTGCAGATGTGTGAGTGTATGAGAGTGTATTGTTATGCGTGTTGTTTTTGTATCATTTTTAATATTCAGGACATATGTATGTATGTTATTCAAGTAACATTCAACATTTTTGATAGTGTACATGTTATTGTGTTTGTCTAATGTCTAGATTTAATGTGACCTTGTACACCACCTTAACTTACAGGAATGCTGTTGCACTCCTGCCATACACCCGTATGAAAGAAATGACAATCCATAATCGATGTGCAGAACAAAAAGCCAGAACCTGACAACATAGTAACAGGCCACTGAAAACATAGAGAACTGTTGTGCCTTAATGTGCTTCATGTCACCCTATAGTTTATACTCAGATTTAAATATTCATTCAGGGTGAAAGCTCAGCGAGTGGTGGTTGTACAGTCGGCCCTCATTATCCAAGGGGGATCAGCTCCAGCATCCCCCGCCGATACCAAAATTCACGGACGCTCAAGTCCCTTATAAGAAATGAAGTATTTGCATGTAACCTACACACATTCTTTCGTTTAAAGCATTGTGGATAAGTGAGAAAAAATTTATGAAGCCGTCTTTCTTTTCAGCCACCCCCCCATCTGACTGAAAATCATACCAGCCTGCCTAATCTACACTTTCAATGTAGTGCTCAGCGCACAGCAAATTTCACGTATTGCTTTTTGGAACATTCTGGATGTTTTTTTTTTATTTCGAATACTTCCGATGTGCGGTTGGTTGAATCCGGAAATGCTGATTGTAGCCACCTAGTTCATTTCCTGTGTTTCATTAAGATCTTCAGACTTTTTAGCAGGAGTCGAATGGCGTGCAAAGCCCAGCACCGCTACATCCCGCCGCCATTCGCCGTACTCGCTGCTGATTTCTGGTATCTCGCTTTTGCTCTCTGTGGCTGTCCCTCCCTCTGCCGTTCCCCCCGGACTGGCTGTCTGTCACACTCCTTTCTTACTGAGGAATCCTTTATTAAATATTCAAAGGAATACATATACATTTCAATATATATTCATATAGACAGACTATTTAACTCCATCACAAAATTTTGTACTGAATACGCAGCTCAGCTTTTAACAGAGCTATCAAACAGCATAACGCACTCAAGGGGTGTTTTAGGGCTAACCGGCCCCTCTATACAGTGTCTTACTGTGTACTACAGAAACATCCATTTCAGAGACCACCTCCCCAATAAATATTTCATTTCACCAATGTACAATAGTAGCTTTGAAGTCCCCATGGAAACAAATGGAGAACTTCTCTGTGAACAAAGATTTTATTCTATTATCAACTGTAGCCGATTTTGTCTGAATGGGGACTGAATACACTTCCTTACCAAGTTGAACTTGAAAAATCTACTGCAAAAGGAAGGATTAGCTCACAGTGCTAAGCACCCTAATTTCAAACTAAAAGTATGAGATTCAGTAATTAAATCCAGGAGGTCTCATCATCTAAAAATTATTTACCAAAACTCACAGGACTAAATGCATACACACTGATTGGATGTAATGTCAAGTATTACAAATTGAATTTAGATTCATAAATTGTGTTTACTTACTGGATGTCACTAATTGCATATATCATGTCTCATAATTAAAATGGGAAAATACATGTGATTCATTTCAGTCCAAGAAATCAAAATAAATGGCTGATAAAGAGTGGTACTCTGGGATTAAACTCAGATAAAGTGTGATACTCTGGGATTAATCTCAGTTAAAGAGTGGTACTCCGGGATTAATCTCAGATAAAGAGTGGTACTCCGGGATTAATCTCAGTTAGAGAGTGGTACTCCGGGATTAATCTCAGTTAAAGAGTGGTACTCCGGTATTAATCCCAGTTAAAGAGTGGTACTCCGGGATTAATCTCAGTTAGCTGACTGGCTGGTTAGTGCCCAGGGGCGGGGCTCCATTGTAGTGACTGCAAGAAGGTCTGACTGGCTGGTTAGTGCCGAGGGGCGGGGCTCCATTGTAGTGACTGCAAGAAGGTCTGACTGGCTGGTTAGTGCCGAGGGGCGGGGCTCCATTGTAGTAACTGCAGGAAGGTCTGACTGGCTGGTTAGTGCTGAGGGGCGGGGCTCCATTGTAGTAACTGCAGGAAGGTCTGACTGGTGGGTTAGTGCCGAGGGGCGGGGCTCCATTGTAGTGACTGCAGGAAGGTCTGACTGGCTGGTTAGTGCCGAGGGGCGGGGCTCCATTGTAGTGACTGCAGGAAGGTCTGAGTGGCTGGTTAGTGCCGAGGGGCGGGCCTCCATTGTAGTGACTGCAGAATGGTCTGACTGGCTGGTTAGTGCCAAGGGGCGGGGCTCCATTGTAGTGACTGCAGAATGGTCTGAGTGGCTGGTTAGTGCCGAGGGGCGGGGCTCCATTGAGCCACGGTGTCGCATCATTTGTTCCATGCTTTGCATATTGGGATCAGTATGCCTCCATTTCTCATTTGATGGCATCAATCTATAAATCCAATATTTCGCATCATTGGTTTCTCCTAGTGGGCTTATGGTAACTCCACCTGCTGAGGACAGCAATTCAGAAAGAGCCTGATGAAGAGCAGCACTTGGCAGCATTTAAAGGCAGTCTTGTGCTTTTGCTGAACCCTACAGTAGGTTACATCCCCACCAGTTCTGCTATGGCCAATGGGGACTCGTCTTATGGGCAGGACCGCCGGCCATATTCTGCATTAGCATAGTTTGTGGGAGAGAGTGAACTGGACCACTTCCTACACAGCTGGGTTCAATACCAGATGAAGGCTAGTCAAGAGTACTGCATAGTAAAAGGCTCATTTTTACAATAATAATGGATTTTCAAGGAATATGGTATGGTAGTTAAAAACGAATCCCCAGTATTACTATCAGTGGGATTCATTGATAACAATAGAAGAGACGTGGTCTCAGGTGAAATGACCAAAACTCCTGTGAAGACATTTTGGGAAGGACTTAGTATGCATCTTATTCAAAACATTCACCTTAGTCAAGCTGTAAAAACACGTTACTATTGAACACTTTGTCTTAGCATTTTGCATTCATTGCTAGGTAATTCAAGCTCAGTATTCCATTTAGCTGGAACTTTTCTTCCTTAAAAGATATTTTTATGCCGCGATTCTCAACCCATGGGTTGCGACCCAAATTTGGGTCATGGCAACTTCCGAAAGGGAGGCAGATCTGAAGGGAGGTACTGTTGGAAAAGTAAGCATGCTAAAACCAGCAAACTCCTATGCTGATCCACGATCAGATTTCCCAGCCCCAATCCTAGATTTAACCTATATAAACGGGTCTTGGGTCTGCAACTGCTTAGCGCAAAACTAGAGAACACTCAACCAATCCAAGAAGCCAAACCACAGATGCTTAATGTAACTGGCACATCCAATCATATTTGTGCGATAGGCATTGATTGGCATAAACTGCGAGTACACTGCGTGCCTGATTATAGCATTAATTTAGACTTGCACTTGATACAGGGTCGCGACTGACCTGGTGTGGAAAACACTGGGTCGTGGTACAAAAAAGGTTGAGGACCACTGACATAACGGTTTGGTTTTCAAAACAGCATATTAGCTGAAGCAGTTATCCAGTATAGAGTCATGGAGAGCATGGAGCCTGTCCCAGGAAGGACTGGGCACAAGGCTGGTGTACTCCCCAAACTGGATGGCAGTTTATTGTAGGGCACACACTGCACATTTTACAGTGCCACTTACCCTAACTCCATGTTTTTGACACTTGCACAAGACGGGGAGAACATGCAAACTGCACACACTGCAGTCCCCATCCAGAAGTCATGATGATGTCATTTACACAATCAGAAATGTTTCTCAATGATTAAATAACGTTTTTTTTTTTCCAGTGATGCTTGGTGCTCTGAAGTGTTGTTTCACTTTTCATGTTCTGTTTTTAAGGTAGCATTTTGATCATTTAAAATCAGTCACTGTGAAAGACTAAATGTGTCAATTTGGAGGCAAAAATCAATCTTATGCTCCTGCTCTCAACACTGGAGATAATACACTGTCTTAGAGGATATAAATATAGACCGATAAGAACTTCTGTAGCTTGGTCTTTGTTTAAGAAGAAAAAAATATCCAGTTTCTATATATATTTTATTTCTCTGTGTCTTTGTGATCTCCTTCTCACTGTGTGCATTGTACTATTTCTTGCTCAGTTTACCCTTGGAATGCATTGTGCAGAGGAGTGCATGGCCTGGCAATGCAAAGCGGGGCAGCAAAATGCCATCTGCTTCAATGATTCTGTTAGCCACTCTTTTTTCTCTCCTGTTGCTAAGCTATCGTTTTGCCCACTGCTGTAGCAGGGCACGGAACATTCCTTCATTGAGTACCTGGAAATCAATGTTATTCTTGAAGTGAATTACTGCAGCCTTTATTTTTCAGATTTAAAGGTCTGCTAATCCACATTCTGAAGTGTAAAAAAATGGCAGAACAGAGTAAAAATATTTCTGTCTGTTAATCTTGCAGACATACATACCAAGGAGTGATATTATCATAAAATACTGACCCATTTCATGGTTCCATTGAGATAATATATTATATTAAATCTGATTAATATAATGGCAGCTCTTGACTGACAATTGAGCCCAGCTATATGGTAGGTTACGAAGAGTACATTTTGGAAACGGAATTACTTGAACAAAAAAGGTCTTTCAGAGCTGGTGTTGGTTTTGGCACAATAGTTATTGCACTGGGCAGAGGCTAATTTAGTGTTTGAGTGATTTATGGTCCTTTTTATGCCTAATTCAGGTTATGATCATGAGGTTGCCGGTCACAGTAGAGGCACCACCGCTGCAACTGTGAGGATATACTCAGGGTGAACCTATTTAGTAAGAAAAGCAGTGTATATATGGGTGAAGGGTATTATGGGTAAAATGTGAAACCGCACACTGTGAGGATATACTCAGGGTGAACCTATTTAGTAAGAAAAGCAGTGTATATATGGGTGAAGGGTATTGTGGGTAAAATGTGCAACCACACACTGCGTGAGGTGCTTCGGAGTTGCTTTTGGTAAAAGGCCACTAAATTAAGAAAAATAGAAAAAAAGGGAAGCCTTAGCACCTCCCACTGAGTGCCGTGATTTAAACCACAAAAATCAGTAATGGAGAGCACACCAATAAGTAAATAAGGACAAGATTTTGACTCTAAAAAAAAAATAACAACAATCGATCCTTGTGCCAGTAGGAACAGAGGATATGAAGGAAAGAAAACAGCATTTGTGTTTTGGTTATGACGTCATTAACATGGCCTGTGGTTATGACGTCATTAACATGACCTGCGGTTATGACGTCATTAACATGGCCTGTGGTTATGACGTCATTAACATGGCCTGTGCCTTGATTCAGAAACATTGCCATTCTGCTTTATATGAAATGTGGTTTCTGTCCTGTTTACATGAGCTGGTGCCAAACTGCAAACCATAAAACATCCTATTAGGTAATTTATTGTTTACTAAACTTTAATATGTTGCGAATTAGATAACAAGCAAGGGAATAAACATCTCGCGTATTAATTAGATTGACAGGGAGGCTTCGCTTTCATTATCAAAATGCCTCCACAATCTGGAATTTAATCCGTCTGTTTGTGAAGTAAGACCCATATAAAAGTCTGCACTGATGCCACTGAGAAACAAATTTGAAAACATTCACCAGATGGGACGCAGGCATTAAAATGTGGGTTTATTTTATTTCCTAATTATCAAGGAAATCCATAGGCCCCTGGTGGAATTACAGTGATTGATCACACTCCCTCAGTACCGTGACTCTGATTAAACACAGGGAGGGCTGTCTTTGTTAAGGATGACTGTTTGGCTGGAGGTTTAGGGGGTGCTTATGTACAAGGGAGATCAACAGACCACAAGACAATGTTATGTACAAGGGAGATCAACAGACCACAAGACAATGTTATGTACAAGGGAGATCAACAGACCACAAGACAATGTTATGTACAAGGGAGGTCAACAGACCACAAGACAATGTTATGTACAAGGGAGATCAACAGACCACAAGACAATGGACAGCAGGGTTGTGATGAGAGGCAGGGAAAAGGATAAGGTTTGTCTGACACCTCGGGATTTTGCTGAGAATGACAGCCCTCTATTCCACTGTCACTGAGACTTTTCTGTATAACCCAGGGAAAAATAAGGCAATTAATTCATGCTGACCAAAGGTATTTGTGTTGATTTGTTCCTTTGCCACACAAAAGAGACTGTAGGACCAAGTTTCTAAAATAGCATATTATCAAATTTGATATATAGGATAATGTTCTCACACTTTTTCAATTATATTGTTTTTGACAAAAAAGGCCCCTGAAATTCTCGACTCTAAAAAAACAGATGAATGACTTTATCGCTGACACAATGCAGTACATGTTATGTCCCTGGTCTCTGTAGCACTGCCATCCCGTGCTGGCTGACCCTGAGCAGAATAGCCACACAACTAGAGTGAGAACTTTGTCCAATGTCAACTGTATGGCTCTGTACCGGTCAGTTGTTTGAAGCTGATCAGTGGATGGGGACTCTGCCGTTTCCTCTATATGTAACCTTGGAGTGTTGTCATAGAAACAGTATTATGAAGACTTTATTTAATCATTTTTACTTTAGGAAAAAATACGACAGTAAGTTTTTTTGAACACGTCCTATTTTTGTCTGTAGTATGAAATATTCAGTAGAGCACCTGTCAGAAGCTCTTTGAATATGTAGAGGGCTTTGTGCGCCGTCTCTGTCCCCATTGGCCAGGAACTGAGCTGGCATACTAGGTAAATCCCAGGGAGATAAGCTTGTGATGCTGAATCGGGTCTAGGGGACCCCTTAGACCTCTTTGTGATTGTGCTGCCATTGTTTCACTCCATCTGTTACTCCGGCGGGATAGAGCAGGACAGAGCAGAGCCGTCGCCCATGTACTACAGCCGCTGCTGGCTTTCTGCTTTTTGCGCCATGATGCTTTTGTCCACATCTGAACTTTAGTGAGTAGCTGGCAGAGTAAAAGCCACCATCTGTTATCATGCCGCAGCTGCTGACGCGTTCTGCTAATTGCATGCAGAAATTATGAATGACTTCCGTTTGCTCCTCTGTCATATCTGAGAAATAAAAACATTATTTAATTAAAAAATGTGAATTCACCATATAGCTCCTTGAAATGCATTTTTAAATTAATTAAACTTTAAGAATAATTTAACATTATTGTACTCAACTGCAGGAAGTATGTGTACGCTGTGATATGTTTACTTTGCTCCAGGGAATCCGTACTCAATTTACCATCAGTCTGTGTTTCCAGAGGCTTGTGTTGATTTGGATGTAGTTTCATGGTAAGTTGTTTCAGTTTTAATAATAAAGCTAATTGGGATCCAGCAAATTCTCCCTCCTAATTATAGGTATTGGAGATTATAAGACCCTCTCTTAACCTGCTCTTGTGCATACTTGCATGGTGAGAATGTTCTTTTCAGGATCCCTTGTAGCTGAGGTGCGGTCCAAGACTATCACAGCTTTCAAAGTTGTCATCTTGACAAAGATGAATTCTATTATTTCCCCGTTTCACAGTCACATGATACCCTGGCATCATCAATAACATTTTTGGACATCATCAACATCCTTGTTAATCATCATTTATTAATTAGTTACGTTTAATCATCTGGAAAGAATTTGCAGTATTGCTATAATTTAGTGTGCCAGTAGATGCCATGAACATTTGAGAGGACCTTTACCCATAAGAAGCAGTCTGTTTGCTTATAGAAGCATGTCTTTGTCAAATTCCTGCTACCCGTATGAATGCACATTCATCCCTTGGAGCAAAATAGCTGTAGATGTAGGATTGATGTTGATTTTCCAGGAACGTTCAGGCTTCTGAATGCAGGACGAGGTGACTTATTATCCAGATTATCACTTCAATTAACCAGTTAAATGTGTGAGGTGCTTATTTAATGCGGCTGTGGCTGCACAGTATGATCATTTCCTTTTTCATGCTGCACGACCATTAATCATTTAAGCTCTTTCTGGGCGATTTCCGCCTCTTTTGGGGTTACCTCGAGCATAATATGACCCCAATTGTACAGTGGCTGTGCATTTTGTGAAAAGATTCCCTGTAAACTACAGAAAGTCCAAATTTACATGTAATGAGGAAAAATTCAAAACGTTTTCTTCTTTAATAAGAGTCTCTGTAAAGAAGGACAAAAATATCTGTGTGGTTCCTCCTAGCTGCCTTGCTTGGTACGACGGTTTCTGCTAAGCAGTAAAATCAGTGTATAGCCTGAGCACATAGAGATCTGTGAATAGCCTGTCCGGCAGGATTATAACTAATCAGCAGCGGTGTTCATGTCATCACTACGTCGTAAATGTACTCTAGCTGTTTACTTCAGCCATTGCAAAAATGGAAAATAACCTTCTGGCATTTGGAGAGCTTACAGCTATGACACATAAGGTGTCTGGCGCCTGTCTGTGGATGGACACGCTGTAATGCAGTCACTGGGTGAAGGACATTTCAGGATATTGTCGAAATAACTACACTCTGCAGCTGGGTCGCCAGTCAGAAAAACTGCGAAACTAAACATTGACGTACATGTGCGTTTGTATCCATACTTTATTCGTTATTCATTATTTCAGCATAGTCTCAGATTAATATTAAAATGAGAATTAATAGGCTTATAATAATGGGTATTTTAATTTTTTTGTATTTTACATTTTATTTACACCAGTAAAAATGTTTTTGTTCTTTTTTCCTCATACCATTAAACATTTCTCAGCAGTATTGTGTGACCAGCGTCGTGCCTCGGATTGGAGTCGGGGGCGTGCGCGTCAAAGCCGGCGTCATGTGACCCGCAGCGGGTAAATAAAGCAGCCGGCGAGACGGGGAGTGAGTCAGGGGAATCTGCACCTGTTTGTGCGGTATCGGGGCACGGGGGGGGCACTGAGGACAACCAAATCAGATACACGCCTGGAAACTGGGAAAGAAGGAAATGTGAAAAAAGTGTAACCTATATAAGTTTCTTGGGTAAAAGTTGCAGTCAGTCCACAAGGAGTCAGAAATTACCAGCAACTCTGCTTCCTACTAATCTGCATAATTCTTCACTTGGACCAGATGTTTTTATTTAGTGTCATTTGGTCCCAGTTCAGGAATATTTATAAATATTAAAATTGTCATGAAATACGTACCTGCTAAATGCACAAATGGGGCTTGGGGGGGGTTAGAGATTACAAGACAAATAACACGGTTTTCAATGACAGCGAGAGCTCTGTAGGCGATGTGCTTCATGTTATCTCTTAAGAGGGATTAAAACCAAACACTTTTAAATTACTCATCTAAAGACTTTACTAGCAGAAGACCTTCATTTTGTAGATGATATGAGAGTCTAAAAGCTAACAGCTGTTTGTTTTGGGTCAACTCAGGACAAAGATTTGGGAATAGTTCTCCAAGGATGTCATTTGAAAACAGTGGGCATATAGCAAATTTGTTACAATCTCAGCTGATCAAGTACATGAATTTCCAGTATCCTAAATATAAATTGTGATTAAAAACACAGAGAATACACTATTGAATAATATATATGTTGATAAAATAAAGGTTTGAAAGGAAATTATATTCGCAATCTTATAGAAAGTACATTTCTACTATCCTAAAGTAGCAAATTTGATAACTGAGTTGTTTTAAACACAATTCCCATCTACACCCTGAATTTCCTTGCAAGAGCTCATGTCAGGTCAGAGAGCTGATTTTGGATAAACAGAGTCTGTTTCTCTATTGAGTCTAACCTGGCTCTATGGGGTACTCAGAAAGGCTAATAAGTGCCTCCGTTTTCAGAGCTGTGGTCACCCGATGGACTGATTGTTCTGACCCAATTGGAGCCGACACTGGGACGTAATACCAACTGCACATTTGGCCAATTAAAGAGAAGCTGAATCTTCAGAGAGACCCAGTGAAGCACGTCTTCTAATCTGCCCATACAACTCAAAAATTTGATCACTAGATTCTAAACTTAAGCATACTTATTAACAGTGAGTGGCTTACATTTGTAACATGGACATCTGTTTGAGATTCACATCCGATTACAATGCAGGTTGAGTGCTTTGCTCAAGTAGCCCAAGTTCATAAAATTACTCTGCTGGTCGTTGGATTCAAAGCGACAACCTTCTGGATGAAAATTACTAACTCCTAACCCACTACCGCAAGAAAATGGTAAGAAGTAAAGTTATTTAAGATAAAACAATGAGAACGCACAGGCTACAATAGGGGAGCTGAAGTCAAAGTTAAAACTGACAACCACCTACTTAGAAGGTGGAAGGGCTAATCAAAAAGTTAGAGGTTAGAGGCACAAATGTTATACCTAAAGAGTGGAAGGTGGAAGGCCTGCGCTAACCACAAAGTTAGAGGTTAGAGGCACAAATGTTATACCTAAAG
>JAODLD010000124.1:15446735-15459567 GCA_026781065.1 Mormyrops boulengeri
TAGAGGCACAAATGTTATACCTAAAGAGTGGAAGGTGGAAGGCCTGCGCTAACCAAAAAGTTAGAGGTTAGAGGCACGAATGTTATACCTAAAGAGTGGAAGGTGGAAGGCCTGCGCTTACCACAAAGTTAGAGGTTAGAGGCACAAATGTTATACCTAAAGAGTGGAAGGTGGAAGGCCTGCGCTTACCAAAAAGTTAGAGGTTAGAGGCACAAATGTTATACCTAAAGAGTGGAAGGTGGAAGGCCTGCGCTAACCAAAAAGTTAGAGGTTAGAGGCACGAATGTTATACCTAAAGAGTGGAAGGTGGAAGGCCTGCGCTTACCACAAAGTTAGAGGTTAGAGGCACAAATGTTATACCTAAAGAGTGGAAGGTGGAAGGGCTGGGCTAACCACAAAGCCATGGCAAGGTGGGCTTAACAGCTGAACTTTTACAGCACTTCGAAATAAATATTATGTATAATGCCAAGATACTTATTTAGGTCAGGAGCTATACAGTCTTTCCATCCAGGCTGTGCCCCAGCCTTGTGCCCTATGAGGTCTGGGATAGATTCCAGGCCCCCCCACCCTGACCAGGATAAGTAGTTAGAAGACGGATGGATGGATATATACAGTACATTAGGCATCTACACGTGATAGACTGTAATGCCCTTCAGACAGGTCATTTGGTTGCTGGTCATTTCCGTGCTGCTTTCTGTGGTTTATCATTCTTGGAGGCAGATCAGAGGCTCCATTTCCTCTCCTGATTTCCTTCACATTGAAAATTTTGTCATGTTCAGTTTTCTGTTGGGTTATGAATGTGTTTTTTAGAGAGGAGCAGTTTGTCACCGTTGTATCAGCTCCGGAGCAGATCTTTGAAGAAGTCTAGAACTCAGCCAGGATCAATGGCGAGTCCCCCGTAGCACACGATTCAGAATGCAAAGCGAGCGAGAGAGCTCCCGGCACATAGTGTGACCTACTTCTTCACTAAACACTTTCAAAAATTGGACTGCACCAGTTTTATAAATGGGGGCCTCTGTGCTGCACTGGGGCTCTGTTTAGCACGCTGGCAGGTTTGTGTCTCCCCATTCTCACCACGCTCTTCACACCCTCTGCTCCGACTTGGTAATGCGCAATTTCCCCTTTATTCGTGCTGCCTTATTTTATTAAAATGTAACCTTGCAGGTAGCAAAGTGCAATGGACACATATTTTGCCAATAGGTTTTGTTTGTATTAGCATTTCGTTTCTCCATTTAATCCCCGTTTTAATGGCTTTTTTCTTGGCTTTACGATAAAAATGACTGTCTGAGCTAGTGTTCAATATATTTCTTTGACAACCCTCCAAAATCTGCAGGCCTCTTGTTTAACATCTGCTTACGTGCATAATGCATACGTTTGTTCTGTGCGTTGGGCTGTTACGATACGCCAGTGGGGCCAGACCATCAGAGTCTTGGAAAGAAAATCAGGATTTTGTATTCGATTAAACAGACCCAGGTGAGAGATTCCTGTCAAATCTTGAATATACTTCATTTGCGTTAACAGACATGGCCCATGTTTTACTCATGTTCCTCTCTAAGTTTGCCCATGTAATTGACATTTGCAAGTGCTTGTTTGTACGCGGGTGCTAATTAGTGTGTGCGCGAGCTTCACGCTGATAACGGTGAGCTTCTCCTCTGCTTTCGGGTTCACATTTCAGCGTGACACCCTCAGCTCTGCGGCCAAGATCATTGCCGTCATTACGTCAGAGGGCCACCGGACAAATGGGGGAATGAGCGGCGTGTGGGAAATCTCCCCAGCCCAGCATCTGAGCTAGGCCCCCAGACAGCGTGTGGCACCGCTGATAGCGGGATTAACAGCCATGAGCTCTCTGTCTCCTGTCTGGAGGCAGATTTTTTTTTGGAAGAGGTGGTGGTGGGACCAGCAACGTGATGGAGGGGGGGGGGCTTTGTCCTTATATCACCCAGCCCCCTTTCACCCCTCCCAGCAGGGGCCACATAATCACCGCCTGGTGAGAGAGGTGTCATGTGACCTCCTCCGCTGGGAATACGCAAGGGAGCAGCCCCCCAGCGTCAAATACAGATGACTGGACAAAGGCCGCCACCCCCAAGGGGGAATAAGGGGGTGGGGCCAGCACGGGGCCACGCCCTCCTCACCTTCTGTCACCCTGCACAGATTGCAGCCCGCACTGTTGGAGAGAGGGGAGGACAGGCAAGGAGCGAAGGTCCGGCTCTGAAGGTGGGGAGTACGGAGGGAGAAAGGGAGGCAGTGGCCCACTTGAGGGAAGAGAGGAACTAGGGCAGTGGCTCCGTTCTGTGGGGCGGGGGGGGCAGGACAGCGGGAGAGAGTGCCGACCCGACAGAGGAGTCCTGCTTTTGCTGGGACTCTGCGTGAGCGGAAGCGGCAGGGAGATCATGGAGTCCTGAGTTGCAGCTTCCCGGTCCGTCTGCAAAGGGCTCCAGCTACCCGCTTATTCTTGGTGAGTGTTCCGCTCCAGGTCCATTTATAGACTGGGATGCATGTGTATGTGTGTGTGTGCGTGGTCCAGGTATACCTTACCTTATGGCGAGCAAATGTCCCCACAACGTGATTAATACCCGTTTTCCTGGCCCCATATGGGAAAACTCTTATAAAAATCTGTGACTGCAATGAAAAAACTAATGCAAAAACTAAAATTTTGTTTGGTTACTTATGGTTAGGGCTGGGTAAGGTTTGAGGTTGTCATAGTTAACATTATAATTTTTCCCAAAGAAATGAATGAGCGATCCCCAAAAAGATATGATTACACGACTGTGTGTGTGCATGTGCGCGTGTGTGTGCGCGCGTGTGTGTGAGCGTGTGTGTGTGTGCGTGCGCATGCATGTGTGTGTGTGTATGTGTGCGTGTGTGCGTGAGCGTGTGTGCATGCATGTGTGCGTGCATGCGTGTGTGTGCATGCATGTGTACATGCATGCATGTGTGTGTGTCCACACGTGTGCGTGCGTGCATGCGTATGTTTGTGTGTGTATGTGTGTGTGTGCGTAGAGCGTGCCTGACTATTCTGAAGGTCTGTAGATGATGGAGTCACTGCCCTTTGTAGGTGCTGACGTCACTGAGCCTTATTTATGCTAATACATTAAACTCAGCATGAACTCTTAGTCATGATAGTCATGATTGTAAAAATAATGCTGAAAGATGTATCTAATAGCTATTTGCTAAAAATAAAATCATCTGATTCTTAATTTCCGAGGTTATCTGCAGATGTGCGACTGTGAGATGCTCGGCAATGAGATAAAGGGCTCTCTGTCCCTCACATTCAAAGCAGACAAAATGTCATAATTTTGTGGAGTGACCATGGGCACTGGTTCACTTCCTCTATGTTTTTTTTGCCATGCAAATTCCAGGCTGAGCTTCCTTTTACTTTGATCTCATTTTTTTTCTTTCTCACAAAAGGGGCAGTGTTGTGACCTGCAGTCGACAGCTGAAAAAAAATCGAAAACGAAAATGCAGTTAACTCCTCTGCAGTCACTCTTTGTGAATGTGTGCTACATTTATTTGTACTCGACAGAAATGGTCTCATGATTCTCGTCACAGGTTACGGATGTTTCTGTAGCTGCAGGCCGTGCCTCTCGCCTCTCGCCTCTCGCTCTGTATTCCATTCATGTACGAAATAACACAAACACATTCTGGTTTTGCAAGAAGCATGTGGAACTACCCAGCTCCTTTGTTTGTTAGGGTGAGTAAGGAGTGCAGCTTTGACTCCAAGTTACCTGCTGACCCAAACATGCCAGCTCTCACGGTCAGATATTGACGCCGGCGTGGTCTTTGACCTGGGCAGGGTGGGAGATGAATAACAGGCTTGTTTCTGCCGCACTCATCTACAAACAGAGCTGTGCAAACAGGCCAGGGATGTGGAGCTGGGCCGCTGTGGGACAGAAGCCCAAAATTTCAAAAAAATATCTCAGAAAACATTCTGGAGCAGAAATAACAGACCAAAACATGAATAAATCTGTTCTAAATATGCAATTATTTCTATGCAGATATGTATAATTTTATTCATGTGTAATCTGGTGTTATAAAAATATGTATTGTTCAATAATTATTCCGAAAATACTACACACGCACTATATTATTCATAAAGTGCCATTTAAGTTACAGCAGGTTTAATTTCATTCATTGGTCTTCATTACACAGTGCGAATGTCATGGTCTCTATTTTCAACGCTGAATGGCATGAGAGGCTCATCTTATGATAATTACTTAGATAATTAAGATAATTACTATCTCAATGGATGTTTTAGCAGATATAAAGAAAATACAGATGGAGTTGTGTTTGTTCGCCTCTGTAATCGTTCAGCGGAGGGAGTATCTCGGTCGCACAGTCTGCGTTTTCTCTGTACTTGTTTGGCTGTCTGTGGGGCTTCACACCAACTGGAAAATTGATGCATGCTGGGAATGGGGAATGTCTGGGCTCATTCATTTTATATGAGGATGAGGCCCCTATTTGTTTTTTTTTCTGACAAATTCGTGCTGCAGCCGGTGTGCTTGCAATGTGTCTCACAATCGTGTTCATGGCTTCTAAGCACATAGTTTGCTTTCGCCTGCTGACCTTTGAAGTTTTGTTTGATTGATTTTGTTTTCTCTTGGTGGATGATTCTAGGCTTATTCTTCAGCAGTGACAGCTAGAGCCAAAGTGAGGAGCTTAGCTTTCAATCTCCAGTTATTTGGTTAAGCTCAGGTCTGATTGCATCAGCAGTGTTATACAGACGGAGGATGAGAGATGAGGAAGGGAATAACTTTACAGTATGAAAACCCCATAAAATGGACTTTATGAACCGCCTTGTAAAAAAAGCTCATTAAAAAAAAATTTTTACACCCGTAAAATGAAATAATTAATTGTCGCGAACAGTGTGAAAACATTGAAAAACACCATTAGTGCTTCATATGGGAAGGTGTTAAAGAAAGAGTTTCATTTGAACTAAGCGGGGGCTTGAATGAGCAAACACTGCTGATACATACCATATGTGTTCAGAAAATACAGAAGCCAACTGTATATTAAAGCTGGGCACCACTGGGAGCAGAATGGAAATAGCAGAGATTGCATGAAGAGGACAGCGCTGCTGGACAAGCTGTATGCATCCCAACAGGCATGTTTAGAAGGAGATAAGAATCTGTGACGCAACAGCCTTTAGTGCTTTGCAGTGTACAGAGGCTTCCTTCGGTACTAACATAGTCTGCTGATCCCACACAGAGCGATGTCTAGTCCTGGGACACCGTTGTGGGTGTAATGATGCAATGCTGTCTGTGTGCAGCTGGACAATGTATCCAAAACAGTAACACTTTATAAATGATCGTTTTTATCATCACAACCTTTGTACTCTGTTGCTACATTAGCTGCTACCTTGTTCACAAACAAGGAAACAGTTTCTTTTTTGCAAACGTGATAGCATACTTAGCAGCAGTTATAAATGATCAACGCTACAATGGAAGGACTGAGAAAGATATATTTGTGGACGGTTACTTGGTTCTCCTAACTCTTTCAAAGTAAATAGAAGGTGTTTGCTGTGTCCTTTTGAATAAAATAAAAAAATCAAACCATTCATTCTCTGCTGGTCATATTTGACCTATGTTAAATATTTACTTATAATTCTATTAATCCAGTTTTCCTGGTCAGGGTGACCGAGGTGCCAGAGAAAACCTGTCCCAGGCTTGCGTTCCCTGAGGGACCACGGGGGACACACAGGGACACACTCACACTACGGGGAAGTGATAGATACACGTGCCTGCCCGTCTCTGGGCTGTGGGAGGAAAGCGGAGTACCTACAGGAAGCCCACAGTCATGGCGAAGAACATGCAGACTCCACGCGCACAACAGCAGGATTCACACCTCAAACACTATTTAATGAAGCGGCACTCTAGATTTCTGTAGAGTCCTTGGCCCTTTCCTTTCGTAAATGTACCGAAACATATTATATTTATAGTATTTTAATGTGTAAAGTAATTTTGCTACATAAGTATAAAAGTATTTCATAAGATATTTAATTTAGCATCATAAAAAACAATATATAATATAAAATCAATGTAGGTTTCTACCATAAGCTTTGATGAATTAAAATTAAACTTGGTGCCCAAGGGAGAGCTAATGTCATTCATGTGTAGGGTTCACCTTGGCATTTTGGTTACTTTTTAACCAGCCAGGTGTAAATACACAGTCTTAGTTGTTTGCTTATGATAAAACCACTTTATATGAAGTAGGGTAAATGCGCAATAGGCTGGTAAACATGGACAGAAATGTCACAGTACAGTACAGACTCTACGTTGTTCATTAATGAATTATTCCATTCTTTAACCCCCCCCCCTTCCCTGTTATATACAGAATTTCAGTTCCCAGACACATTTTCTCATTGGCAGAAGACTTCTGCAGATGTTATTATAGACACGCACCAGCACTATAACCACACCTTCATCTGGCCCTCTGTGAATCTGCTGACAAGCCCAAATGATTCTCCTTCTATAAAACATTAGTACATTTCAATTGTGGATATGATGTCAGTCAACAACGATCCAAGCCAAGATCTCGCCAGCATCCACTTTTATACATTTATCTTTTACTTTTGCTATGACTTTATATTACAGTAGTGTTCACTCAGTGAGTTTTACACCTAGTCACTGGTGAACAAACATTGTCATTTTTAATCGTGACAATACAATTCTAATTAAACTATGGGGAACTCCTGGAAAACATTATCTAATAGGTAATGTTTGCACCCAGTCAGCTTTAACATTTATAAAGATATACTGGTATTTACCAGTGGGAAGGGTGTGTAGTCGGGTGTGTTCAGGTGCACAAATATAGGGATTAATCCATCACTAATGATGATATGAAAATGTACCTTCACATGAGCACGCAACTTGATATATGCAGTTTCTTGATTCATTGTTTTTATGATCTGTTGTAGATTTCATCCCAAATTTCCAAATTTCTCTTGCAAACATATTTGGTCATGTCTGATTTTTAATGTCAGTTTTTATATAAGGTCTCTGAGTGAGGGATATGTCTGGATGTGTTTCATACTCAAAACTGACATTGCTGCTCCTTGGGGAGTCAAGCTGTCCAAATCCCCCCCCGACCGATACGGCTGATCGGCCACATATTCTCTGAGGAATGCACAGCTCTGGAGGGAGGCGAGTTTCCTGGGGCCTGGGGGTCACAACACAGGCCAGTAGGACAAGCAGGCCTAGGCCTGTGAAGGCAGAGCGAGGAGAGCCAGCGAAGCCCCATGATAGGACAGCGCCGAGACCGGGCAACCGCGGCAGAGCTAACAGCCAGAGTCTGCTTTGCGAGGAGAACCAGCGAAGGCACATGATAGGACAGCGCCGAGACCGGGCAACCGTGTCAGAGCTGACAGCCAGTCTGCTTTGTGAGGAGAACCAGCGAAGGCACATGATAGGACAGCGCCGAGACCGGGCAACCGTGTCAGAGCTGACAGCCAGTCTGCTTTGCGAGGAGAACCAGCGAAGGCACATGATAGGACAGCGCCGAGACCGGGCAACCGTGTCAGAGCTGACAGCCAGTCTGCTTTGTGAGGAGAACCAGCGAAGGCACATGATAGGACAGCGCCGAGACCGGGCAACCGCGGCAGAGCTGACAGCCAGTCTGCTTTGTGAGGAGAACCAGCGAAGGCACATGATAGGACAGCGCAGAGACCGGGCAACCGCGGCAGAGCTGACAGCCAGTCTGCTTTGCGAGGAGAACCAGCGAAGGCACATGATAGGACAGCGCAGAAACGGGGTCAGAAAAGTCCCCAGGGTGCAGTACACACCGTATTATTGGTGGACAAATCCATAAGGGTTACCACCTCACTGAGTCCAGATTACACAGGCACAGTTTAGATGTTGATCGTTCAGCCTGGTGAAGAGAAGCTGTTTATTTTGCCTCGTAGCAGCTCACGATCAGCTGCACTAGCAGATATTTACACTATCAGCGCAGATGTGGTGGTGCTGAAATCGTTTGTGCTGCTTTGGGTTGGTTTAAGAAATGCCAGCGGGAACTTTTTATAGATTGAGAGTTTTAAGTACGAAGTACAGAGAATTTAATTGAATCTAAAAAACGCCTCTTTGGTGTCACCATTTAGCAAATGAGACATGCACCGACAAGATCGTTGGCTTCTAACCGTGTTAGTCAGGTTAAAGACCAGGACCCGGTTTCTCGAAACCTTCACTACTTTCACTACTTCACTATCTTTTAACATAGAGCTTACGAACAACATAGCGTTAAGAAGGTCACGAGAAACCGGGTCCAGGATGTTAGTGACCAGTGGAGCAACTTCTGGAAAAATAGAGCTAATATTTCTTTAAGTGCGTGTGTCTTGAATACTGGCATTTTGTCCGGGGTTTCCCCATGCCCTGTACTTCCTGGGATATGCTGCTATCTCGTTGGCACCCTGAACCGGATAATTGGTTATTGAAACCAGATATATGGATGAGTGCTTCTTGAATGTCAAATACTCCTCCCTTTTCTGCAATAGCTCCATTAAGTTTATTTGGACATTTGTTTCTGATATTGCTGCAATCGACAATCCAAGTAATCCATTAAATAAGAAGATGGGATGAAACAGGTGGCGAGGTGACGTAGCGTGTGGCTCTGTAGCGCGTGGCTCTGTAGCGCGCGGCCCTGTAGCGCGCGGCCCTGTAGCATGTGGTGCGGGCTCCTTTCTCGCCTCGAATTCTGTGTGTGTGCTGCTCCCTCTGTGGGGGTTTCCCTCCAGCTACTCAAAAACATGCCCAGTGTTTCCTGCGATTGGCCCTAGACTCGCCGTGATGCTGCATGGCATTTCTGGTTAATATAAGTGTCTGGATAGGGTACTCAAAACAAGCTCTTTAGATACACCACGTCTGGCATGTAATTCACTAGTCGCCGGTGAGAGAGTTGGTGGGTTTCATCTTATAGCAGCACCGCTTAACACGCATTGTCATTTTTAATAGTGGTGATAAAACTCTATTTTGACTATGGGAACTCCTGGAAAATTACCCATGATAATTAAAGATTTGATTAGGAGCCCAGTTCATAACTTAATGCCCACCCTGAACATGATGTGGAAGCATTCCTCTGCGAAAAAGGAACAAAGACTATTTAGAAATGCGACAAGATGGGGTGCAGTACCCGTCGCAGGCACTGCAGTTGGTCACGGACTGCATGTGGTGACTGTTGCTTTTAAGTCACACTCGCCACGCTGCTCTTCAGCTGTGAAATGGTTCAAATCAGCTTGCGATGCCAAAGTAAACTGTCATTTTCCCTGTACCACTTTTCCACCAGGAAAAAGTGTGAATTGCCTTCCTGGCTGCACTTACTCTGCGAAGCACCATCTCACCAAAACGTCCACAGCTCACTCTACAAAGGGGCCAGAATTTAGTCTCGGCCAGGGCACCAGCCCCGGTGTGAAATGGCTATCTGTGAAATAACGTTACACAAGGGCTTTCACCACAACCAAGTCTCTACTCTAAGAAATCTATTTTTTAAGCTTCCAGTCCAGTGTGGTCTTTAATTTTTTCTTTTTAAATATTTTATTGGCTCATCATGTAATACAAATGTATCATGTTATATCATTCTAGTTATTGGAAAATTAATTAAGGGTACAAACAAAAGACAAAAGACTTTTAAGGATGTTATATTTGGATTATTTTAATATATAACAATTGTTGTGTTCAGTTGCATGTAGTAATTTTGTTAGACACACTCATTTTTAACCTGATTTTCTATAGGTGTCAGTTCTCAGATTGTATAATCCAGACGATTTAAATAGAGTCGGTGAATCCAACAGATACCGCACAGTATAATCAGTCTCGGGAAAGGTTGCGTGAGGTATGCAGTTTATAGCGCACAGTAAAAACTAAACACTTGAACATAACATGCTTGATTAGGAGAGGAGTAAATATGCGTTTATAAAACAGGTATATTTTAAGTTTGGGTGAAACCGAAGGTGCTGTACAGTGAGAAGAGGCGCGAACTGGGATGGAACTAGACATAGTGTATGGCGATCATAGGGTGGTAATGTAAATAAAAAAAGCAATTATTAGTTGCCATGACTAATCTCTCGGCATAGCATCCAAAACCGCCCAGATAAAAACGGCAATTAACGATCTTAACACACGAAGCGGTGGGAGCGGCAGACACGTTTCCAAGTATAACGCCGCCAGCAGCGTCCTTCGACATACTTAAACCGAGAGGTAATGCTGCCTGGGTATAAAACGGTGGATATTAATGTGTGTCTACAATGCTAAAACACATCACATTTATTTGTAGGTCCCTCTAGGTAAATTATTGACATTTGTACTTCATAATCTGACATTTCGCTATTACTGTATGTACTTAAATGCGTTATTTCCAAGTCCAGTTCATAAACAACCTGCGTGTATAAATGCAGCAGAAAGGCCAGAGTGAAGATGGTCTTTTGCGCTGATGTTTCTTGGTATGAATGAAATGAAGCAGTTTGGTCTGTCAGGCTGGCGATGACGATGCAAACGTGTTGAGTGCAGGCATGTCCAGTTTGGGGATGGATCACTCATGTAAAAGGACAAGGCAAGGTAGCGCCCGAACAATGAGCAGGAAATTCGAATTACAGTCGAATTACAACTCTCTTATTTTAATTAAAATGACTTTCTTACTTATTTGAAATTTGCATTGTGTTGTTGAAAATGCAGACCTATTTATTTATCGTATTTACGTTAACATTGGATTATGCAATTAACTTTATTTTTTTTTAAGGAATGCAATGCGATCGGCCAATTTCACCAGGGTATATGGCCTATATAATACATGTATTTTTCGGAATCTTCAGCACGAAGGACAGAGACCTTGGGAAATGGAGCGCTGTCCTTTTAAATGCGATGCGTGCGATTTGGGCGGAGGGTGTGTTTCAAACGCGGCACCTTGTCCCCGGGGTGTGTACGAGCCGAGCCGAGCCCAGCCGAGCCGAGCCGAGAGGCCGGCCCCGAACACCGTCGCTTTGCACGTTTGTGCTGATCTTAAAACAGTCGCATACAGGGATAAGATCAGTTAAAGAGAAATGGCCACGTTTTTGGAAACCCGCACCTTCGGGAATCAGCGATTCTCTCCGGGCTGCAATGTTTCACCGCTTTAATATACCGTAAGTGCTTATGGCTTTTTGTATGTTGTACTTAAATGGTTTATAGTTACAACAATAATATAGTTCATTTTCCTTATGTACTAGTGATTGGTGTTATCTTAAGGAGAGAAGGAAAATTACCTGTACTTTGTTTTCAGTTGCTTTTGAGGCTTATTCATAATATGATACGCTTTGATTTATTCCTTACGCCTCTTGTGCGATCGGAGTTTTAATATCAAATGCGATACCTGATTTAGTGGGGATACTTACACATTATGGAGGATGTTATGGAAATATAAGAATTGCAGTGATAAAAAGCATACTGTACTGTAGCTGTAACACGGGGAATCGAATGGTGTTTCATCGCGGTGAAAGTGAACAAAAAATGTACAACCGGCCACACACCGAAAATGCCTTTGTAATTTTTTAACGCTGCGATGCTTAATCTCTGCGGTCCGGATACCTTTGAAAAGTGAAATATCAGCTGAACGAAATGCCCGCATTATCTTTCCGTGCGCGATCCGGGTTGGTTAATTATCTAGCGGTGCCGCGGCGAAGGGGGGCATTTAATACTCGGTTTGCTGGTACCATCCCGTCTGTGCGGACACTTCTCATGCAGCATATCTATCGGGGAGCCAGGGCTGGGATCTCGGTTGCAGATGAGTGTAGCCGTGCTGTTAGCAGCCCCAGATCCGGCTCCTTCGCCGTACAACGCAGAAAGACTTTTAGGAAGCGGGGGGAGCGCAGCGCCTATAATAATGTCCGTGTTACAGTACACCTTCTGCTGTAACAAATGCGCGCAGCTGTCTTCTTACGTGGACAGGTAAGCCTTAGGTACAGGTCTCAGTACCTTGATCGGAAGGGACCGGTCGCAGTCCTCAGCTGATTTATCATAAATCAGAAATGGAATGGATATGGCATGCAGCTAGGGTTCTCTCCTAAAGTCCTTCATATTACCAGCGTTTTAATTGCTGTCGTGAGCAGTATGACCCTTGCGTACTTGCCTTATTGCGTAGTTCCCTGTATGTGAATTATTTTTTTAAGATTTGTATTTTTACTTTGCCCTCCTTGGTTAAAGTTATCCTGCACGCTCTTTGTATAGCAGCGGCGTAATACTGAGTAGTCGGCTGTCGTGCGGGTCTGCATTGCTGTTTAATTGAGGGGGAATTCAAGCTCAAACGAAAGATTACTTGATAGAAATTTCCCACTGGGTTTCTTGTAACCACGGACGCAGTTTTCTTTAGTGACTTTGATTTCTTATACTGAGTGTCGTCATGTGGCTCGGTTGAATTTGTATAACTTCGAATTTGTTTCGTTATTTACTTCTAAATAATTCAGTCTTTATAAATGCCTTCTGAAATTCACTGAGAAATGTACATTTCGTTGCACATCCCAAACAGTCCGGAAAATGTTAACTCTGCAGTCAGTCAGTGAAGCGGCAGACACATGCATGTGACATTTGAACAATATTCTGTGATTAGAATAATTAAAAAATAAAATTATGTCACTGATCACAGATAAATTGTATGTTCGATTGATTTTTTTCTTAAGATTGTTTCACAGATCATCTGTGTTGATATTCGACTTACAGTGTCCTGCCCTGCCTTGTGTTGGCAGATCGCAGGTCTTATCTGTATCTCAACATTTTATGAAAAAGCTGAATAAGCTGACGGGCGCCGGGGGGGGGGCGGGGGGGGGGGGGGGGGGGGGGGGGGGGGGGGGGGGGGGGGGGGGGGGGGGGGGGGGGGGGGG
>JAODLD010000124.1:15469265-15484515 GCA_026781065.1 Mormyrops boulengeri
GGATGGGGGGCCAGTCCATCATAGGGCACAAGGCGGGGAACAACCCAGGATGGGGGGCCAGTCCATCATAGGGCACAAGGCGGGGAACAACCCAGGATGGGGGGCCAGTCCATCATAGGGCACACTCACACCCCATTCACTCACACATGCACACCTATGGGCAATTTAGTAACTCCAATCAGCCTCAGCATGTCTTTGGACTGTGGGGGGAAACTGGAGAACCTGGAGGAAGCCACACAATGACACAGGGAGAACATACAAACTTCACACAGGCAGAGACTTGAACCCCAGTCCCAGAGGCGTGAGGCAACAGTGCTAACCACTGCACCACCATGCCACACACAATGTAACCTACATGCAATAAACAGACTTGCGGAAATGAACCCATTTAAAATGTTTTAGAACCATAAAGAATCACATCTTAATGCACAGGTGTGTTTGACTTATTATACTTTTTTTTTGCAGATCAACTAGGTCTCAGTGTCCACGTTTTTTTACTTATAGTCATTTAATTTCCAATTTTTCAACTGAAGATGCAGACGACCATATTCAAAGTATACGTTTCTCTATATGTAAGCAATAGTTTTGGGGTATTTTTTTAAAACTTTTGCTGTAGTGTGTAAGTGTTTATGTAGAATGGCTTGATGTGTGATCTGAAAGCAATGTTTGGTTTTGAGCAAAGATAAAATAGTTTCGCAACGAGTCAAAGGTTTTGTGGATGTAGTGTGAACATTGGGTTTGGTGTTTACTGTTTTGAGAAAAGAATGGAAGGTTTCAGCAAATGTACTTTGACAATTCAGAAGAGCTGTAAGAAAATGGCACAAGCTGTACGGTGTTCTCAGAGGCTTTGGGCTCGACTTGAAATCCCTGCGAAATCACTGACACTGAACCAGTAAGGAAAGGTGTTAAATGGCTTAAGCATATTTTATGTGTGTTAATCTATAAAACTGTGTGTTAGGTGTGAGCCATGCTGCAGACAAGCTTTGGGAGAGGCAGCTGGTACCATGTATGTATCACTCCTCTTTTCAAATCATGTACTGTAAAAACTGGCTGTCACTGCACCTGTCAGTGGTCACTGTGCATATCCCCTGATCTCTCCCTGGATGCGGTCCCTGTGTGTATCCCCTGATCTCCCCCGGTCAGTGGTCACTGTGTGTATCCCCTGATCTCTCCCTGGATGCAGTCTCTGTGTGTATCCCCTGATCTCTCCTGGTCAGTGGTCACTGTGTATATCCCCTGGTCTCTCCCTGGCTGCGGTCTCTGTGTGTATTCTCTGATCTCTCTCTGGCTGCAGTCACTGTGCATATCCCCTGGTCTCTCCCTGGCTGCGGTCTCTATGTGTATCCCCTGATCTCTCCCTGGATGCGGTCTCTGTGTGTATCCCCTGATCTCTCCCTGACTGCGGCCACTGTGTGTATCCCCTGATTTCTCCCTGGATGCGGTCTCTGTGTGTATCCCCTGATCTCTCCCTGGCTACGGTCACTGTGTGTATCCCCTGATCTCTCCCTGGCTGCGGTCTCCCTGCGTATCCCCTGATCACTCCTTGGCTATGGTCACTGTGTGTATCCCCTGATCTCTCCCTGGCTACGGTCACTGTGCGTATCCCCTGATCTCTTCCTGGATGCGGTGACTGTGTGTATCCCCTGATCTCTCCCTGGGTGCAGTCACTGTGTGTATCCCCCTGATCTCTCCCGGTCAGTGGTCACTGTGTGTATCCCCTGATCTCTCTCTGGCTGCAATCTCTGTGTGTATCCCCTGATCTCTCCCTGACTGTGGTCACTGTGTGTATCCTCTGATCGCTCCCTGGCTGCAGTCACTGTGTGTATGCCCTGATCTCTTCCTGGCTGCAGTCACTGTGTGTATCCCCTGATCTATCCCGGTCAGTGGTCTCTATGTGTATTCCCTGATCTCTCTCTGGCTACGGTCACTGTGTGTATCCCATGATCTCTCCCTGGATGCGGTCACTGTGCATATCCCCTGATCTCTCCCTGAATGGGGTCACTGTGCGCATCCCCTGATCTGTCCCTGGATACAGCACTGCATCATCAATACCCTGATCTTAACAGGAAAGGGTGGACCGAAACTCACAGAAATCCTTTCACACAATTTGCACAAACCTTTTATAACAAAACTGTTTACATACTAATTGTGATGTATGCCTATTATAGAATCCCAGTCTTGTCTGTTATTTCCCTGTTTCATTGCATTTTTTTATTCCATGCTTTTCACCAGGGCCCAGTCGATGTTTTGTCTCCAATACTAATACAGATTTTAAGGAGCGAAACATTCGGAGAACAGGAATAATATCAGGCAGTACAATTTTGAGATAGTCAAAAATGAAACAGACAAACCTTGTTTTACTTAAATGGTGGTTTACTCACTGATATGACAAACCCGCAAACCCGAATCAACAGTAGAAACCCTTGAAACAAGTAAATTATATGAACTCTTAGAAGAAAATTTAAAGTATGTTGTCTGCTCTGCTTAACAAAAGCACCATACAAATGAACTGTGTTCACACACTAATTTTTTTTTTGTGTGGTGTAATAAAATATCTCCATTCCCAATAGATCACTAGCGGCAATTTGGCTAAAGTTACTAATAATCCCAAGCAGATGATCCCAGGAAGCATAGCTGCTCAGGGTTGTCTCCTGGAGAGAGAGAGAGAGGGAGAGAGAGAGAGGGAGTGAGAGAGAGAGAGAGAGAGAGAGGAAGAGCGAGAGAGAGAGAGAGAAAGGGAGAGAGAGAGAGAGCGAGAGAGAAAGGGAGAGAGAGAGCGAGAGGGAGAGCGACAGAGAAAGGGAGAGCAAAAGAGAGGGAGAGCGAGAGAGAGAGGGAGAGCAAAAGAGAGAGGGAGAGCAAAAGAGAGAGAGAGAGGGAGCGAGAGCTCATTTTCTCATCCTTAAAGAGACACTATCAGTGCTTCATCAGTGAGTTTCCTGTCAATGCCAATACATTTGTAGAAGTGTACTGTCACCTGACTGTCATGGAGGCTTTACTGTTCACATGTAGGACGCCCTGCATTTCATCATTGTACATTTATTTTAGCTGTAACTCCTGTCCTCCCCCCTCCACTGAATTATTAGCTAATTCAAGTCTGTTGTTCTTGTTTTTAACTTATCACTGCTACTGTAAATGCTGTTCGGTTACAGGGGCTTTGCTGGGATCTTAAGACATCAGGGGCTTAGCCCAGAAAGCTAATCTGTCCGTGGGTCTGCCCACCCCCCCGGGCACCTCTGAAGTTATGAAGATCGCAGCACTACAAAGCTTTTGGGAAACGCAGCCCTGGACTCGGCCTGTTATGATGTATGCAGTTCTCAAACTGAGAGCGTGGTTGTTATCTCCACTAAACAACCCATTCGGGGCTCGTGACATATCTGAACAGCGGATTTACTGTTGATCATGTGCTCAATGGGTTTAATATACTCGTAGGATGCTCAGAAGTTCTGAATTGAAATGCGGTTCTTCCCAGAGAATCCCATAGAGACTGACAGGTGACCCCTACGGTGTCTTGGAGAGACGAATGGAGGCTGTGTCTGTGTGTGTGCCTGTGTGTGTGTGTGCATGTGTGTGTGTGTGCATGTATGTGTATGTGTGCGTGTATTTTGGTGCGGCATAGCAGAAATGCAGGCCGTTGCGCCGCTGTCCTCCATGCTCATCTCTCTGACCTCCCGCCACTGCAGGTCCCATCTGATGCCGAAACTGAAGGAATCTCGCTCCCACGAGTCTTTGCTCAGCCCCAGCAGTGCGGTGGAAGCTCTGGACCTCAGCATGGAGGAGGAGGTGGTGATTAAGCCCGTTCACAGCAGCATCTTGGGCCAGGACTACTGCTTCGAGGTGAGCCGATACCTGCCTCACCCAGCACCGGTCCCCTGCTCTCCCCCTAGTCCATCCATCCCATCCTAATTATACACAAAAGCCTGCGGTGGTCACTGCTGGCGGCCTGCATCCGAGAGCCAGCCCGCATTTACCCCAGTCTGCTTTCTGCCTGCCTCATTTATACGGCATAAGATTTATTGTTAGTTGTATTGACCCAGTGCTCAGTCTGCCTCCAATTATCTTAAAACTGCAAAAGTGTCTGCCTGAGGAAGCCATTTACTCTGGCAGCCAAAACATTAAATATTTATGGCCGTTGCTCCCATTTCATAAACGCCTCATACACAGCATCAGCGATTTGTTAGACGGTCAGGCAGAGTCTGCCTCATGGATCCACGGCATCTCTTAGGCATCGTCGAGCTAGAGAAATTCAGGCCAGGAACGGCTGTTCTGTGAAGATGTCCCTTTTTTAGCCTTCTTGCCTAAATTTAGTGCCTCTGAGTGCAGAAAGCATCTCTCAAACCAGCCCTCGCATGTCCCGTTAGTCGGTGACGAATTCACTCAAGAGGGGACTGATGTAACAGTCCGGACTATGAGGGAAAGCGCTTTTCATGTCATGTCAAAAAATAAATACATCAGATTGTTTTGACAGAATTTGTTTTAAGAACCGAGCAATGTGTCTTTACTGGAGTCTGTCGGCTCTGTTTTGGTGCCTCCTTAGGCACGGAGGTAGAGGCGGCCTCGGAGTTACGCTGCGCCTGCTGCGCAGCCCCCAGGCCCCTGTAATAGCCAGTGTTCCCTTGCTCCCTGACTACACTCAGCCCCCAGGCCCCTGTAATAGCCACAGTGTCCCCTTGTTCCCTGGGTACACTCTGGCCACAGGCCCCTGTAATAGCCACAGTGTCCCCTCGCTCCCTGACTACACTCAGCCCCCAGGCCCCTGTAATAGCCACAGTGTCCCCTCACTCCCTGACTATGTTCTGTCCCCAGGCCCCTGTAATAGCCAGTGTCCCCTCGCTCCCTTGGTATGCTCTGTCCCCAGACCCCTGTAATAGCCAGTGTCCCCTCGCTCCCTGCCTACGCTCTGTCCCCAGGCCCCTATAATAGCCAGTGTCCCCTCGCTCCCTGGGTACGCTCTGTCCCCAGGCCCCTGTAATAGCCCCAGTGTCCCCTCGCTCCCTTGGTATGCTCTGTCCCCAGGCCCCTGTAATAGCCAGTGTCCCCTCGCACCCTGAGTACTCTCAGCCCCCAGGCCCCTGTAATAGCCCCAGTGTCCCCTCGCTCCCTGAGTATGCTATGCCAGCTCTTTCTCTTCATTTCTTTCCGCATGCAGTCCGCCTGAGCCTGGGCTGATGCCATGTCTGCTGGGGCCCCTGACACTCGTTATTCCTGCCTGTCCGGCCGCAGCCTGCCCCCCCCCCCATTCATCAGATCTATGCAGCTGCAGCCGTGCTTTTTATGCGGTGTGTGTGAGAGAGAGAGAAAGTGTGTGTGTGTGTGTGTGTGTATGTGTGTGTGTGTGTGTGAGAGAGAGAGAGAGAGAGAGGGTGTGGTTAAGGAGTGTGTTTAAATGTTTGAATCTGTTATTATTATTATAATATATAAATTATATAACATATAAAAACTGTGTGTGTCTGTGTGTGTGTGCGTGTGTGAAAGAGAGAAAGGCAGACATAGAAAAGTGAGAAACGGTGTTTGTGTGTGTGTACGTGTGTGTGCGTGTGTGTGTGCGTGTGTGTGTGTGTGTGAGAGAGGGATCGAGGGGGAGAGTGCACGTGGGTGACTGTGTGAATGGGAGGGAAAGAGTGTGTGCATGACGGTGAGTATTTATGTGTCGGAGTGTGAAAGTGAGTGTTTATGTGTGAGACAGAGAGAGTGTCGGTGTGAAAATGTCAAGCTGCAGCTGAAGGCAGAACGTTTTTGTGAAAAGCGGATCAGAGCAGGACAGATATTTGTTGACGTCTCAGTCGAGCAGGTCGGCCCCCATTAGGGTAAATGTATTAAATGTGTGCTTGTGGCTAAACTTGCCGCTACAGCGAATGGATCTGATTTAAAGTCGTCTGGCTGACGATTTAAGAGAGATGGCACCCGGGGGGAGGGTCGCATGGCCAAAGCCAGAGCAGCGTGGTGGCCCCCGGGGGCTTGTCCTCCCTTTGTTTACACTGCTCTGTTTGGTCGCTACCAGGGCTGCTGCCTGCCGGTACCCCATTTCCCGCCTGGCTGGGCCACCACGTTCCCCTACCTCTAGGCATTATCCAGTTCATTGCCTTGGTTGCTGCATACGGGGGGGTGAAGGCATTTACGGGGAATTAGGGACTGTAAGAATGAGAGCCCTCTGCCATCTGGGCCGAGCAGTGGCCATGGAAACCACTGTTTCACTTTTGATTCGGAACAGAAGACACTAGGCAGAGTTGTTGGTGACGCCAGTATTACTGATGGCTTTACAGGGTCATCGGGTAGATGCTTAATGCGTCCCATTTTTATATAATAATGGTAGGGTGAATGGGCTGCACTCATAACCTGATGGTTGCTAGTTCAGGTCACAGAGGGACTGGGCTGTAAGTGAGGTACTTAACCTTGATGACTTTAGGAAAACCGTCCAGCTGTACGATTCAGTCTTAAACAATGCTGTGATGAATAAAGATCCAGTGAGATGGTACTTTATTGATCCCTAGAAGCATTAGAACTAAAAAGGAATTTTATTTTCCAGTTTTAGTATATTTTATATATTGTCTACTTGTTTCAGGTGACCACCTCAACGGGAAGTAAATGTTTCTCCTGTCGCTCGTCAGCGGAGAGGGACAAGTGGATGGAGAATCTGCGGAGAGCTGTGCACCCAAACAAGGTGAGGATGGAGGTGTGGCAGGTAACTCCAATGATGGAGCAGGCAAGTAACCCCAGCGATGGAGCAGGTTGGTTACTCTGGTGAGGGAGCAGGTGGGTAACCCTGATGATAAAGCAGACAGCTAACCCTGGTGATGAAGCAGGCAGGTAACCTCTTTGATGGAGTAGGCGGCTAACCCCGATGATGGAGCAGGTGGGTAACCCTGGTGATGGAGTAGGCAGGTAACCCCGATGATGGAGCAGGTGGGTAACTCCAATGATGGAGTAGGCGGAAAATACGGTAGGGACAAGCTCAGCCATATGGACAGAAACCCCTCTCTGTCAGGAAGTACCGGGTGCGTTCTGTTAAAGCCCAGTAAGCAGGCTGAACCCCACCCTAAAAGCACAAGCAGACAATTATGCAAAAAATGTTAGAGTATCCTGCTGCCTTTTTCTTTTACTTCAGAATGCTAATTCGACATCGCCACGTTCAGTGTTCTTTAGTTTACAAATTGCTGGCTAATTAGAAAAGTACTCTGCTCTGTCATTTGCATCATGTTCCCCTGGCTCAGCGATAAATCTCCTCCTCAGTGCCCTTTTCAGTCAATTATATATATGTCACTTTAAAGCAGCACTTTTCAATGATATTAAATTCTCATACTTTATCGCATTTCACTGTCCTGCAAGTTAGAAAGCTGATCCATTTGTCATTATGAATTCATTTTTGATATGTTTAAAACAAACAGTATTCATTTTTATGAATTAATTTTGGTGCATTTGACGTGAAAAAGGTTTCCTTGGGTGTCCTTTGTGTTTTTTGGTCTGCAAAGTATATCTCTGAGAAGCCAACTTCTTCTCCCACAATCCAAAGTTAGGTAAATTGTTTTTAAATTACCAGTACTTTGCGAGCCCTGGACTGGCATCCTGCCCCGTGGTTCTTGGCATAGGTTCCAGGTTTACTGCCACCCCGTACTGGATGGGCAGTTGGAAGATGAATGGATGGCTGTATAGATTAAGGTTTTACTTGGAAAATCTGACGTTGCTTTCTTTCTGCCTTGAGTTGGCCCAGAAAAGGACTCTCTCTTTCTCCCTTTTCACAGGACAATAGTTGGCGTATAGAGAACATGCTAAGACTGTGGGTCATCGAGGCCAAGGACCTTCCGACCAAGAAGAAGTACTTCTGCGAGCTTTGCCTGGACGATGCACTGTACGCACGGACTACATGCAAGCTCAAAACTGACAATGTCTTCTGGGGGGAGCACTTTGAGTTCAACAACCTGCCGCCCATTAAAAACATTACGGTGCACCTCTACAAGGAGACAGACAAGAAGAAGAAGAAGGACAAGAACAACTATATAGGGCTGGTAAATATCCCTATCCTGGCGGTGACAGGCCGACAGTTTGTCGAGAAGTGGTACGCTGTGAGCACCCCGACCCCCAACAAGGGCAAAGCCCCCGGCCCTATGATCCGCATCAAGGCTCGCTACCAGAGCATGAGCATTCTGCCCATGGAGCTGTACAAGGAGTTTGCCGAGTACGTCACCAACAGCTACATGCTGCTGTGCTCCGTGCTAGAGCCCGTCCTCAGTGTGAAGAGCAAGGAGGAGATGGCGTGTGCCCTCGTGCACATCCTGCAGAGCACCGGCAAGGCCAAGGTGAGGTCTGTGGAGTGCCTGCAGCTTCCCCGTCCAGCTTCTCAGGGGGACCTGCTGCCTCCACCCTTTACTCGCAGAAATACTTGTAGTTCAGTTTGATGTGTTGTCTGTTTTTTGTTAATACTGGCAGACACTAAAGAACTAGACTTTTCTGATGTCTGCTTAATCATGTGCGTAACAAGACCTCAGTTGTCTGTCTTGAGGACTCAGACTTACAGTAGAGATCTGTTCATGAATAACTTCTGGGTTTTCACGTATATAATATACATGTATGCGAAGGAAGCAGAAGCTGCGGGACTTCCTCGGCCTATTTCAGTCATGTTTCCAGTGATTAGCATAACTGGGAAGCTTCTGGAAAGCTTCGCATAATCGTCTGTCCACTGCGCCATCAAGAACAATAGTAAATAAACCTTTCCTGTTTCTGTCGCGCTGCCAATGAGAGCAAAGACTGGTAAGGAAAACAGGAACAGTGCTGGCTGTTTACCGGCATTGTAAACACTGAGTAAACTCCAGCAAAGGAGGGGGAACACTCCTCAGTTACTACTGGCAACTTCTGCAGACTTCAGGTTAAGCTAATCATGCATATCCTGCTAATTCCATGAACTGTAGAACAACTGTGACTAGGAAGGAATTCCGGACTTTCACTTGCAGTAGCGGCATATTTAAACCCAAACCTTTCTCCTACTGCATTTGTCCCCCCTCAAGGACACCTATTTCACAGGATTTTCACAGAATCTTTATTATCTTTGACACACTGGAGGCTAGTTAATTATTCAGGCTGTCGAGTGGAAATTCTGTGCAGGCTGCAACAGCCTGCGCTTCTGGTGAATTGAACGCTTTCACGAGTGATTTCAATTACTTCTGCTTCAGAATGGGTACTGCTTTTATTTGTTTTATCTTATCTGTTGTTTTTCATTTTTCTCCTGGTTTACCCAGCCAAGGAGGTACAGCAGTCTAGAACTGCCTCTCACAGTTAGCTCACGACTCAAAGAGGCAACGTTGACCGTTTCAGGGTCCTTGAACTTGGGTTGACCACATTTACTGCCTTAGAAACTCAAGACCTGATCGATTTGCTTTTGAGTTGTCGAACTGCACAGGTGGCTTGCATTGAATCCGTTACATATCCATTTCTTTGAGCACCTTGAATGTCCTTCGCTTTTCTGAAAAAATCTCAGTAAACCTGGAGGTATATAAGCTACATTTCTCACTGTAAGAAGTTCCTGATCACAGCATCCTGATGGGTAAAACGATCCCTGATAAGCCCGGAACACGACTTAGCGGAGATCGATAAATGGATCGCGGCAGATGAGCATTTGATGGATGCCCGCGGTGCCGCATGCCTGATCTCACACGGCCCCAGAGGGGGAGTGAGATGGGCGCATTAGCAGCCCGCCCATAATCGTGCTCCCTTAATTGCAGTGTTCTTGAATAAGCCTCATAACGAATGGCACCATGTCTTTGTGACTCTTTCTCATCCTTTCGGTGTGTTGTGTTGCTAAACGATTTACACTCCCTCCGTCCACCTGCCATTTTCATATCATTTGCAGATGTTTGGCTTGATACAGACAGTGCATTGGTGCCCATATGTTATGTCTAATGCTAGATAGTCACCACAGGTCTGTCATAGGCGGTTGAGTTATAGAGTCTAATGGCACGCATATAGAATGCATCCGTATAGTTTTCAGGTGTATGCTCTTGGTCAGAAGGTTGCCACAGTACTCTTTTCTGTGGAGATGAGGATGATGTACAGTTGTGGCATCCGCTGTTGGTGCTGAAATCACTTCCCACTTTAAAAACAAAGACGGGAGTTTGCTGCGGGACCAGCCTTCATTACAGCCGATCACGAGAGATTCGTCAGCCTCATGGTCTGCTTCGTCCTGTTCCAATGTAGCTGCTAGGAGCAGGGGCAAATAGGAAATTCATTTGGTGCTTGTTTCAGCTTAGGGGAGTTAAAAAATGTTGAATCAAGTCTCGATTCAGAAGAAAACAGGTTAAAAGAACATATAGGCTAGAGATGTCTATAGAGCAAGGCCTATTTATATATTTCTAATTAGTAGCTGCATTTTTGTTGTCCAATTACGTGGCCTGATCGAATGAGGTCCCTCATCTTCCGTCAGTCTGAGCAATTCTTTTATTTCATTCCTCCAAATAAAAATCAAATAAAATCCCAAAGACAAATAACTCCCCCTGTGTTGCACATCATAAAAATGAATTCAGCCATTCCGTTGCTTTTCTCCCCATTTGTGTGGGCTGTAGTGCCGTTCGGCTTTAGGGGTTATCCTGCAGGTATTTTTCTAGCAATTGACCCATGTCTGCAACGCAGACTGACTGCTGCTGAAGGCCACGTCCTCCGTCTTCTGTCTGCTTGCTGATCTTGGATCACGTGACCTAGTGTTGATGGCGATGAAGAGCCGTCATAGCAAAAGAGCGTGTTCGTCTACAGCGAGGAGCACTCGTCTATAACCATGAACGTGTCATGTGTCACTGTACGTTCAGGCTGAGCTTATCTGCCATCTGGGACTGAGTTATATTTTGTCACGGTTTATTTAGCATATTAAGCATACAGACGCATGTCTAAGTTAATTTGAATTACTGCTGATCATTTAATCGAGCTTTCCCTGTTATGATGTATGCGTTATCAGACCTGTTTCTCATTCCTATATAGGAGGTTTGATGTAGGCAAGTTAAATAAAGTTAAAAATGGAATAAAATTAATTAAACAGACTGGGGGAAGGGTCCGTGCCAATATAATAGATTATCTGTACACGACTGTCGATTCAAGTAATCATGGCTGTTTTACGCGGCCATGTATCTAAAGCCGTCTCTCGCCTAGGCGGGTTTATTTCACGCCGTTATTGCAATTGAACTGCGTAGGTGTGTAACAGTTGCCGCTTGACAGCCATTCTGACAGAAGCCCCCTCTCTCTGGGCAACTTCATCATCACTCGATTCTTTGAAGAGCTGATACCCCAGGCCAGCACACTTCATTTTTCACTGTATACTTTCATCCTTATATGTTTTTTTCACATTGTAAGTAATGACAATGGGATTTTTATCATCAAAAAATAAATGGCTGACAGGGATTGCAGACTGACCCAGCCACTGCTCATTAGGTGAAAACCCTTATCATTGGCTACTGAAAGTAGAGTTTCCTTCACTGCCATTCAGTAAAACAGCGACCAGACCTGGATACCTCACTGAGCATGAACCTGATTTACTTGCCTGCAGTATCAGGCACTTACTCTCCCTGGTATACAGCAGCAGTGTGGCATAAAGTCCACACCCAATCCTCTAACCCTCATTTCCCAACTTTTTAAACTAATTACTGCCACTGGGGTTTTGGAATGGAGAATCTGGCCGCCAAGCCCAGGATCACTGAAGCAGTGCCTTGTACATTTAGCCCTGCTATTATTTGTCTGGTCTGGCAGCACGGCGGCTCAGTGGGTAGTGATGTCACCATATACCTTCAGGGGTGGAGGGTTTCAATCCTGAGTGTGTGTGTGTGTGTGTGTGTGTGTGTGTGTGTGTGTGTGTGTGTGTGTGTGTGTGTGTGTGCACCCTGCGATGGGCTGCAGTCCTGTCCTGGGTGTGTGTGTGTGCGCCCTGCGATGGGCTGCAGTCCTGTCCTGGGTGTCCCCTCCTTTTTCCCCTGTGCTTCTTATGATGGGCTTGAGGCTCTTGGTGACCCTTCACTGGGTAAGTGCTTGAAATATGGATGGATTATTTCTCTGATCCTTTTGGGCATGAATGTTTTCATGGGGGTGAAGTAGTACTTGGGGTAATGAGCTTCAAGCACGCTGGGTTCAGTGCCGATCGCCGGAGCCGGTTTCGGTAAAATGTCACGGGCCCCTGGCCGTTTAGTCCTCTCCAGTGACTCGGCTTGGCTGACCTCTGAGGCTCAGCCTCTCACTCCTAAGTAACATGTCTGATTGCAGCGTAGAGTCTGGGTTCCCACTCCTGCTTAGTGCCCAGTATATACGGGCTTAGTTCATTTCCAAAAATAAACAGTATATTTTTCTGTTTGTTTGTTTATGATCCCTGACGTTCATGTGTTCTGTGTGCATCTGAGAAATATCGCCAATCTATCTGCCGCTATCCCACCTCATTCCCGCATAGCCCCCACCCGCCGACCACTTTACCGGTCCATGAAATTTTTGTACGACATAAACCAGTCAAAGGGCTGGGAACCACTAGCGTATGGGATTAAAAGGTGAACTAAACACATCGGGGGTCCTGGAGACCAGCCACACCTCCCTCTAGGCCTCACTAGGTGGCGATCTCATATGCCAGACTTGATCAGGAAGTTGCTTCTCTCTTACATAAGTTTGGTGGGTTTGATCTCGTCTTTTAGCCTCAACCTGAAGCACGAGGCAGCGGGGGGTTATGTCTTTGGCGCATGGCGTTAGCCCCCCATACCCTAAGCCACACGGCACCCCTGGAAGCTGAACTTTCATCATTCCTTCATCATTCCTTCATCCTCCTGAAACACAGAGGTGGGCATCAGCGTGTAGCGGCTTCCCGTGATGCAAGATGCCGGATGATGACACGGCGTGAAAGCGCCGCGCTTCCGAGACGCGACGGTGCTCAAAGACCACGCTGCTGATCGGCAGAAAGCGACGCGTCTGTCATGCTCGCTCACTTGCCTCTTGGCCGGGGGAGTTCCCCGTAGCCGGATCAAAGCACCATTGTGGGGGCACAGCGATGAGCATCGAAGCAGTAGGTTTTTAAAAATGCACGTTGTTTTTCAGCCATATTGCTTATCATTGTCAGTACAAGGATGTTAATCTTGTAAATATCATTTTATGAAATATGAATTATAATTTTCTTTGGAGATTTTTTTTCTTGTTCTTGAGACCATTTGAATATCTGAACATGGTATGTAGATGAGGAAAGTTCACAGCTGTATTTGCTGTGAATTGGGCTTCAACACAGATTTGATGCTGGAAATTGCCAGTGATGGATTACAAATGATATGGAATTGCATTGATGCATCTCGTGTACTGGGGCCCCTCCAGTTATGTCCACCTCAAAACACTTTTCTGGCTGGAAAACCTGGTGTTTTTTGTGCATTTATACAGACACGCCATAACCGTGAACAGCGCTTAAATGAAGACCATATGATGACTTTGTTCATTACTCATTCTGTTACCTACTAACCCAATATCAAAGAAAGAGATATGAAAAGAAATAAGGGATCATGAACAGGAGGCTTGTTTAATTTGGGCGTTTAATTAAGCGGCTTCATTTTTATTTCTGAGACAATGAAACGTTTGTGAATAGCAAAAAAATGTTTTGCTTGAATTTGTCTGGCCACTTGAAGAGGTTACATCACTGGCTTTGCATGCTGGTCTCGCCGCTGTTTCGAGCTCCTGTGCAGCTGAGCTGCTGAAGCCGTGAATGACGTGGTTTTGCACATCCACACGCCTTCGGGCTGTGCCACCCTCGCTGATGTGTCAGGGAGGGGATGTGGCCATTGCCTGGAGCTCTGTTTGTATCCCCAGAATTTTACTGTATATTTCCTGCCGTGAGTTCACTACAAACCTTAAAGCTGGAGCCAGTTGTTGCTCCTGTGCCAGCTGCGATGCCTGGATGAGGACCTTCCTCCAGGGGTGTCCGGTGGTGGTCGGCAGATAGAACCGGCCCCGTACGTCATTCTTCCTAAACGTTGTTTAGCTGCGTGGAGAGCTAAACCTCTTACTGCCTTATGGCATTTCAATTCTATCCATTTCTCCTCGTGCTCCAGAGGATTCATCGGACACACAAAGCCAAGCACGCCATCCCCACTCTCACATGGAAACTCCTTTATCTTCTGCCTCCAGGAGGGCACGCGGCCTTGTTTCATTTTTCCCCTTTAATCCAATTAGATGAACGAGCCTGTATGAATCTCAGCTTCTAGTCTGGCTAGAAGGAGCTAGTCTGCTTTGGAGAATTCGCCATTTTTTTCCCGCCCTTCCTCATCCGATTTGCAGTGCTTGATGGTCGATGCTCATCCTTTTTCTTTGATTCTTTAAGTCAAGCTGCACCCCCCCCCACCCAATGGTGATTATGCTGAGATAGGGTTCCCCTGATATGATGCCACAGGAGCTGAATACTAAATTTTGGTTGCATTTATTAGTGTACGGGTCGGGGTTGAGCTTGTGCGTTTGGCAGGGGGTGGGAGTGGGGGGGCGGCCTGGCAGGAAAGCAATATGGCCCCTCCAGGCATAATTGAATATAGATCGTCTCTGCTGCAGGGTTGGCTGTATGGAGCGCGATGTCTGGGAGGCTCAGGTCGCCCCATGATTATTTTTGGGACCACGGGCGAGTGACAGAAGGCACCCCGCAGAATGGCTCTCTCGACGGGAATCCTTGACACTGCTACTTGCCTAGCGGCGTCCATGCCTCTTACGGATGGATAGCACCACCTCGGAGACCTACATGAGCAGCGCTGGGGTCTCGTCTCTAACACGCACACGGTCATGGGAGCACAAATGTGGTGTAGTATTAAAGCCTTGAGGACCCTTGTTTGTCTGATTGAGTTAATTGGTTGATGAGCTTGATGCCATAAAGGAAGCCAGATCGCTGTCCTGAGAGGTTGCAGTGATGTTCCAGGTTCACAAGAGCTTCTCTTGACAGATTTAGGCTGATGTCTTCTTCGAGGAAAACGATCCTCTCTTTGCGCTAGATCTTCCCTGGTGTGATCCCCCCTCCCCTATTATACAGGAGCTGCCGCAATAATCACCATCATCTCCCAAGTAATAGGCAGAGAAGCGTGGGTGAGGGGGGGGGGGGGGGCAGAGCTCGGTGATTGGTCTGACATTATCCTCAGGAACGCGGCTAAGGAGGCCCTGCTAATTACAGACCACATGCAGGGAGAACAGCTAAGGTCAGGCCTGAGCAGACACACGAGGCCTCGCCATCTGACCACGAGAGCAGGCCAGGACCCTTACTCCCGGGCCCCCTCCCCCCCAGGGCCCC
>JAODLD010000124.1:15506962-15521561 GCA_026781065.1 Mormyrops boulengeri
CTTAGAAGAGTACACAAGGCAGCAGTATTCAGTACTTTTCCAAGGCAGCTGGTGCCCAGGCATTACCCTGAGAAGCCTCACGCAGTGCCGGCCAGCCCAATAAGACACACTGTATCTGAGGAGGCCTGGACCTGGCCAGCCCATTAGGGCACACTGCATCTGAGGAGGCCTGGACCTGGCCAGCCTGCTTCACTGTGTCCCAGGCACTGCACACTGGCACTGAGACTTGCCTGGGGCCCTACATGGGCGTCTCTATTTAGCAAATAATTCCATGTATGTTGCAGATACTCTTTATATCTTAGAGTTCCCACTGGCAGTTTTCTATGTTTAGAGCTTTTCTCTTGTTTAAAATTCGGTTCTGCTTACTCTAGTCAGCCCTGCAGTCAGGCTTCAGCGGTTCTGCACCATCTCACATCTCTCAGGCCTTCTCCACTGTCACATTTAGCATCTCCCTAGTTTCTGACCTTATTCTAGGTAACCTACTTTGTTCACAGTTTAAACTTCACTGCGGGGTGTAAATATCACGATCGAGCCAAAAAACAAGGTTCACATCCATATTATTATGATACCGCGATGCCTGTTTGTAGCAATTTCAAAGTAGTGCCATATAATTCTGAGGTACATTTCTCAGGTAGACTTCAATGAATTTGCATTCACAAACAAATCTGCTGACGAATGACAGCAGAAAGGTGTGGATGGGCGTGGGGGGCGACTCTGGAGTCAGTCCGACCTGCTGTTATTTAGCAAACGCAAAGTAAACACAAAGCAGTCATCTGAACCTCAGTCCACAACACGGGACTGGACAGCATAATTAAAATCTGTGCCCCTAAGCCTTCCCTCAGGCAGATCAGTGTGTGTGATACTGTAATACCTGATGTCAGCATCCTGAAAGCCAGAGCAGGTCTCAGCCCTTCAGAAATGACAGGATGGAGTCTTTTGCAGTCATGGCCGCGTCCCGCCTGACCCAGGCTGCTTTGTCTCCTCCGTATCGTGGTACAGGAGAAGCGGATTGCCTCCCTGGATGCGGCCAACGCGCGGCTCATGAGCGCCCTGACACAGCTGAAGGAGCGATACACCATGCAGACGCGCAACGGCATCTCCCCCACCAACCCCACCAAGCTGCAAATCACCGAGAACGGGGAGTTCCGGAACAGCAGCAATTGCTAGCGTGTGGGCGGAGCCTTGGCAGGGGGCGGGGCTTCGGCAGGGGACGGGGCCTCCCCAAACCAGGGCAGAAAGGCGGCCAGAGCAGTGGGTGAGAAGACACCTGCTGTCAAAAGGGATGGACGGCAAATGGATGAACAAACGGTCGGGCAGGGGGCGCAGGAAGGACAGATATGTAATGAGGAACAAGCGTGTTGATAAACTATTGGTGCCATTAGCTGGCAGGGCCAGAGAGTCCATTAACTTTCTATTTAAGTACTAAAATATAATGCTCCATTTCTGGACTCCTGTGACACAATCTGTCATTTGTCACTGCCCCTGAGGGCAGGTAGACTGCAAGTGGACTAACAAGCGATCTGGCATCAACAAGCCCCTATAATAGCGAGTGTCTGAGGTAGCGGGAAACTTATCGCGATTGTCCACAATTGTGTTGATAAGTAAAGTTTGCCCAGGAGAACTCCGGCCAGAGAAAATCTGCCGATTACACAGGGGAGTTGCAACTCTTGCTTTTAAATGTTATATATATATATATATATTTTTTCTTTCTCTAATTAGGTGGGAACACCTCAGATTGGGGTAGCCTTTTTTGAACATAAAGACAGAAATCAGGATCACCCTATGAGGCAGTCTTGATTTACAGAATGAGAGCTGGCTATACTATGACGTTTTGTGCTACTTCGGATAATGACCACACAGCACAGACCACACATCACCTTAGACTGACCGCACTTTCCAAATGTCATGTTCTTTTCCTACGTCTTCTTGTTTTTAAACTGGCGCAGCACATGACGCAGCGGTGATCCAGCCAGTAAAACTGGATGCCATTTACCTCATTCAGGTTGCCAGTCTTTATGCTTCTCTGCGCTGGAATAAGAGTCCCGATAGAACACAGCAGTGCTTGGTATAAAATGAAATGATGATAAGAAAGAGACTTTGGGGGGGGGCAGCGATGTGGATGATGACGTCACTGTACATTAATGCTTCATTACATCACACTTAGCCAGCTGAATAAGATCAAGCTGTGACTGAGCTGAAACTGAGGGAGAGGGACGTCTGCAATGAACTGAATGATACCTAAGAAAGGGTTACAAGTGAAACTGAACGATATCTAAGAAAGGGTTACATGTGAGACATTAGTGGGGCGTTTAGAGAGCTGCTTGATGTGCTATTCTGTACGTATAAAAGCCTTAACTTTGGGAAAACAGTTAAAAATGATTTGGTGCCCTTACGGAGTCATTAAACACAATAAATTCATTGTTTACAAATGGCAATATAAAGATGCTCTTATATTCAAAGATATATACAGTGAATTACTTATCAAAGAGGAAAGTATTTAAGATAAATATTGAACCTGTAAAAATACATTTTTTCTATTTAATATTGAAATAAAAAAACACACACCTGTTTCTTTCCAGTACTTATAGATGCAAAAACACAATTTTGGGATATATTTTAGGTTTACATTCCACTTATGTAATTAGTTACTCCTTCTGAAGCAGGACTAACAGCATCATGTTTTCAAAAATTTGATTTGTATGTAAGTAGTTACCACTTCTGCTTGTAGATAGTCATCTAAGGGCACTTTGAAAGTGCAGTTTGCATGCAAATGCTTCAAAGACCATAGATCTAGGTACCGCTTCACTAAAGAGGACACATCTTGGATTTGGAACCCAGCTCAGCATTTAGAATTCCATTAACGATGGGATACTGTGCGTACTTGGACAATTAACGCAAACCTTGGGATATCGTATCAGTTTTATTTGATGCTGTATATTTTTACATAATGTTCTCCAAAGATTTTTCAATGACAAAAAAACACAAAGCAAACCTTATGTGATACGTGCAGGCTTGGAAAATCCATGTGTTGCCGTAGTCCACATCAATGAAACAGTCAATATTTCTGTAAAATATTTTAGTCGTCATAATAGCATTAATGGAATATGCACCAACAGTCATATATATATTCAATATATGATACATAGCATTTCAATCTAATTAAGAAAAAAAAATATGTATATGCAAATATTAAATTATCTCCAATTTAAACGTGAAGTTACCTTTGCATCACATGGATTTCATTTCCTCACAACAAGATGCCCATGGAGCACCCCAGAGCATCCTATTGGCTGCCAGTGAAATGGGGCGGGGTCAGATGATGTCTTACAGTCACATTTTAAGTCTTTCATCTACAATAAACCACGTTTCTGTCCAGTGAATGCCAATTGTTGTAAACCTTTGCGTAGGGTTGCCTCATAGCTAAAATAAATATTTACGTGTAAACATACTTGTACACTGTACCGGTAATGTGGTCACATTATTGTTTGAGCAGTGATAGGAAAAACAGGAAAAAGGCGTAACTTTCCTTTTGCCAATACTGAACATGTCAACGCTTTTTATTTAAGTTTGAATGGTGATGCTGTTCAAGCGCTTTATTTAGCATTTTTATTTTGCAGTTGCACCAGTACGAACTGCTCTGTACATTTCTGTATTTTATTTCCTACTTGTTAAATACATTTTTTTCTGCATGTGTCATGCTTGGTGCTATAGAAAGTAGCACAAATGGTTTGTTGTTAAGTTGCCAATAAGAAAGAAATAGTTTCTGCGCTATTTTTTTATTTTTATTATTTTGCTGCATACTTAATTATAATGGTGGGTGTATTGAGAAGCAGTATGCTTCAGTTCTGTAAATAAAATGTTCACAATATTTTTACCTAATGTTATAAGAGAATCTTTTCTTTTTTGTAAATGGTCCCTGTGATTAATTCTACTGTATTGATATCACAAGAGCATTGTAAATAGTCCGATGGGTGATTTTCGGTGCTGCTTCTGTAGACGGTTACAGCTTAATCGTATTGCTGTTTAAGTCATTTTTCAAAATTTCTTTTTCAAAGGAAAACACTGACCCTTCTTAGAAAAATAATTTCAAAAGTGCATGGTGATTGGCAGGTATGTTTGGGGGGGGGTTCGAAAGTGACCGCATGGCCCTTTATGGTAAGTCATTCCTCTCACCGTATGCCACGAAGGCACTGCAGGGATATATAAGCACAAGGTGTACCGCTCGTTTTTCGCAGACCTCCACCCTCCATGTCCCTTTGCATCACTTTGTCCCATTAGGAAGGGGATATTGGGAAAGCAGCCCCCACCCCCAGAGCAGAGCGCAAACGGCACCTTGCTTGCCTCTGACAGGCAGTGCATGCAGGATAATGGGTTCCCCATCAGTGTTTTGCTTTGAAGAAGAGAATGCAGTTTATGAAAAGTAGCAACTGAGACCACTAATGTAGACAGGAATCACTACTGTGTTGACTTCTGTGGTTCTGTCCTTTTGCTGTGTGTGAGTGTGCGTGCATTCCTGCGTGCATGCATACATGCGTGTGTGCGTGTGCAGATAATTCAGCTCCAATCCTTTTCTGATTCACTGGATGTAAAGCCTATCATACAGGGCTGATTCACTAATTACATTCAGTATGTTGAAGCAGCTCCTTCATTGGTTTTATTGAGACATTGACACAGTAGAACAATCAAAGGCAATCAAAGGTTTGAATGAGATGTGAGAAATATGCAGGTATGAGAAAGGTTTTATTTTCTGGTCATATGTTCACAGGAGGTCTTGTTCATTCCTTGTAATGCATCCAGAGTGTCTGTGTCTCTCTCTATCTCCATTTATAAGCAATGCAAATCGATTATTTAAAAATCCAGTGATTCACAACCTTATACTGCGTATATATAATCCTATCTATAGCAAATATACTGTCTTTCACCTCATGTTCTGCCTGCATTTCTGTGGCATTGGAGTAACAGGGAGCGGGACGTGTTATCCTTCAATATCGAGGAGGATTCTCAAGCCCATGGGACGTCTGTATACTCTCTTGTATACTCTCTCCCTCCTTTTCTGGCCTCCTATGTAAAAAAAAAAGGTCTCTTCGAGGAAGCTGTTGTATGTTTTATAATCTCTTCTAGAAAACACTTTTGTAACTATGTTAAAAGTAAAGTATTTGGGCTTCAGTTGACGAAAACAATAATGTACAGAGAACTGTTTGTGTTTAAGAAAACGTGGCTGTGCAATTTATGTACATTTGCAACTAGAATTATTAAAGTTTTATTTAGCTATTTTAAATGTCAGTATGCCACTCTAATTTCTTGACTTCGTTGGTGCAATGAAAGATCAACGTTTTCAAACACATATTAGTCATTTTTAAAAAATGGTTTTCAGTAAACTTTACAAGTACATAATTACAATGTCTTACGCAGAATCATCCACCCCACACCTACTGATCTTTTGCTTTTAAATATATAATACATATGGCCAATTTCTAATTAAATATGTAGATGTTTTAGAATTATATTAAATATGAAAACCTAAAAGCACAATCTACATTGGGCCAGATGTGTTCCATTTCATTCATCTGGAATTCATATGTGACCTAAATAAAGGGCTGATGTGCCCTCAGCGTCGGACCAGAACAAATCTGACAATCGGACATAAGACTTTCAGTGGTGTTACAGTAAAAGGTGTTGATCGGGTGAGGGAGGAGAGATGCTCTCATGAAGACCAAGGAACTGTGCTTGGAAGTTCAAAATGAATGTCAGGAGGTAGAAGTTGGAGAGACATAAAAATAAAATAAACATCACACACTCCAGCCACTAGCAATATTCTGTGGTCTGAGGAACCAAAAGTCGATGTTCTTTTGCACAAAAGTTAAGCATTTTGCAGACCTACATCCTCATCATTTGCCAGGTAACATAATCCTCACTGTCAACCATGAAAGCAACATCATTCTTTGGGGAGTCAAATATAGGCAGATTCACAAATTCAGCAGGAAAAAATGTGTTTCATGTTCCAACAGGACAATAACCCAAAACTCAAAGGTGAAAACTACAAAAGAATATCCTAAACAAGGTGGTTGATATTTAAGAATGATCCGGCCAAAGAATTTTATAAATCCAAGATAGAACCTGCAAACTGCTCTCCACCTGCACTGTCTAACCCAAGGATATAAATACAGGGAGGATATACTTTGTGCACAAGACTCCAGTATCTTTCCCTCCATTCTAATCATCCTGAAAATCACTCTCATCCCCCTGAAAATCACCCACATCACCCCCCCCGGGGGTCAGAAAAGTACCTCTGTTTATTCTCTAAGGGTAACAAAATGGTGCACACTCATCAAAATAGTAAAGGAAACTTAATTTTTAAATGAAGAAGAGCTTAAGGCTGTTAGGCACATTTCAGGGCTACCTGTTTCAGAGAAATAATTCCATGATTGTTAAAAAAGTTTTCAAGAGGAATAATAAATGAATCAAATGAGTATTGTACTTTTTACCGTATTTCATTGATTATACTGAGCAAACTAATTACAGGTCCTATGCAATTTGCAAATTACTATTCATCCACAGTTACTGCTTTTTAAAGAAAGACTGCAATTACTGAGAAATAATATAATTTCATATAGCCTTAATTTTGCATTAATAGAATTAGTTCTGCATGAAGTCTATATTCTACGTTAACTCGCAGGCTGCAAAGGCTGCTGGTTAATCAGGAATAATTCCACTTCACCGGCTGCACTTGCTGTTGTTGACTTGTTAATGTTTGCAGATTTTGCCATGACATGACATGAGTGAAATTGTTCCTGCGATATTAACTCCCCCCCCATCCTCACCGTTCTGGCTATGCGTAGCCCTCCCAGGCTCATTCCTCCTGCACAGCTCTGAACCTGCTGCCAGCTATGAATCTGGCTCTGACATGAGCTGGGGACCAGGGTTTTGGGGGAAAGTGTCATTAAACAAGCCCTGCTTCACCAGATGGTGACCGTAGAGATGCTGTCCAGTTCCGGCTTTGAGTCTGTTTGGTTGCACCATTATAGCAATGACGCCCTAAGTGTCCTTGAAACAGGCATCCACTCATGCACGAAGGAAAATGACTGAAAACCACCCAGAATCTCAGACAGTAATCCCAAAGTCCCATCCCCGAGATCCAGAGATAATAGCCAAGCCCAATCTTGTAATGTTACCAACTTGAAGTAAGTGATTCCAAGAAAAGTTGGAAAAATAAAAAATTAGTTACATAAACTTACTTCACCCCCTCTCCCATCCTGAAAAACATCACGCCTCTTGAACTTCTCTCTCTCTGTATAAATTGCTTTTCCTCTGCCGACCCTGAAGCCAAAGTATTCCAGAAGACCAAACTTGGCTTACGCTCAGTGTGGAGCTCTGACCTCTCACACTTCCAAGGTGCTCTACTCATGTGGAGATGGCATTTTCTCCCCATGTTTTCAGGATATTATGGTTTCTTCTCAGAACCCAGAGACATGCAGTTAGGCCAACTGGGATCCCTAAATTGTCCATGATCTATAATTTTCCATGTGAGTGTGTGAGGGACTGACTTCTCATCCAGGATGTATCTCAGCTTTATGCACTGTGTCACCTAGGGTCAGCTGACCAGGAAAGCGGTGCGAAGATGGATGGATGGATGGATGGATGGATGGTAATTCTTATAACAGCAAAGAAAGTTTCTTATCACAGTACAAGAAAGTAACAACAACATATGCCAGATTTTACCTGTGTTCAAGTTAAAACTACTAATACATAGTTTTTGGAAACAATACATTTATAATACAGTGTTTGGGTAACACTTCAGTGGAAGGAGCACAAGTACAAATCATGGACAAGTATAGTAACTGCATAAAATGCATGAACCGTCATGATTGATTGATGATACATGAACAAACATGGGTTCAGTACATAACTAACACTTAGTTTCTGATTAATTAATAGTGTAGTGTACTTCTACAATATTTGTATCCCATCAAGTGTTACCAGTGTTTGTTTAATAAATGAACACATATGAACATTATAAACATGACATAACATATATTATATTCCGCATCCATTTTCTAAGCACTTACCTTTGTTCACAGGGGTCTGGATCCTATCCCAAGAAGCTCAGCCCTGTACAGTTCACAAACACATAAACTCCATAGGCAGTCAAATTCTATGGCAGTGTTTCTCAATCTGGTTCTCAAGGACCCACTGATGGTCCTTGTTTTTGCTCCCTCCCAGCTCAGTGCCAGACAGTCCACATTTTTGCTCCCTACCGGGAATTGGGATCCGGTTCTATTTTCTATTGGCAATTTAGAGGTACTGCTTTGCCTCACTGCATGTCTTTAAAGTGCAGGAAGAAACACGTGTAGCGGGGAAACCGTGAAAACTCCACGTGGACAGAGCAGAGGCGAGATTCAGACCCAAAGCAGTGGAGGTGTGAGAGCAGTGCTTCCTGCTGAAGCAGCCTGTTAGGATTTAATATGCTTTGCAATAATACAAGTGTAGACTATAAGAATCGAGCTGACTGTCCAAAGTCCAAGAATATAGCTTCAATTTTACATTTAACTCATTTAATTGTTTTTCTTCACAATGTTAAATTCCTAATTTCCTTGAACGTTTAGCCCCTAAACATCTGAATTTCGATTAGGGGGGTGACCCGACTTGAACTTCGATCAATGTTTAACGACATGTTATAAAATGTGCATGTTTGTTCGTTATGCGTTGCTCTTATTGGGAGAATCCATGAGGAGACCTGCTGAATAATGTACAGGCTGGTTTTTAAATAACACCTGCCTCTGATTTCATGCTGCTTCTGGGAACATTATTACCTTTATTCCAGCCTGAGAAGGTGGCCGGCTAATCATGAGTAATTCCATTTAACCAGCTGCAGTTTTACACACACACACACATATATATTATATATGCTGCTCTTTAGCGCTGATTCTCCATTCTGTGCAGAACTGACAGTGTCCATTGATGTATTAAATACAGTTATAGGTTTAATTTCAGACTCTCACACCAACAATTGCTTTGCATGATGTGATTTCACAGAATGGAACTGCGCACATAGAGGGAAAAAAAGTGTCAAAAGGTAAACACACAGCCGGAAGCTGCCAGAAGTTGCTAACGATTCACTCAGAGCAACCTTGTCAGACTAATTAGTCAGTCATGGTGAGACCTTGATGGCTTTTGAAGTTTACGTTGTTTCAAAAGACTGCAAATCAGATGTGAGTAACTTAGTAATTATTGCTTCTCCAGAAGCCTGCATGGAATGGCCATCAAGGCGAAACAAAAGCATAATTTTTGTTTTTGGACTGTCTCATTCTGACTGATTTTTATTATTGTGAGGAATCAGCTCTTAACCGCAGAGGCACCATCTACATCTTTGTGTCAGCTATCCATGCATTTCATTAAAAGGTCATTTAAATTCAAGCTTATATTAGCTAAGCAAGCCATTCTCAGTTGAAGCAAGTTTCATGCTTAAGTGGAAATTAACAGGTAAGACAAATTTGCACTAATATTGCTGGAAATGCTATTATGACTGTAGAATCGGATATAATCGTGCTGAAAAGCAAAATCACATTCATATTTTATCATGTGTGATTATACTTGCAAGATGCACCAGTGACTATATAACCCTGAGGGGCAGACCTCCAGGGAAATATAGTGTGTAACCTTGGAAATGAGTGACTTTTGAATTTTTATTAATTATATTTCATTCATAAGATTAATTATTGCTGTGACAAACAGTAAATGAGCCTATGAAGTTACTCATGCCAGATCAGGTTCTTATAGTGAGTTTATACCAGTATTTACATTTACAGGCATGGACAAATTTGTTGGTACCCTTCCACAAAAAAACATAACTATCTCTGAAATAACTTGAAGCTGCCAAAGGTTTGATGGTTTCCCTTATTGTTTATTCCATATTTAACATAAACCACACTTTGCTTTTGATTACTGATTCGGTTGAGTATTTTACATAATTAAACAAATGAAAATGGCACAGACAAAAAGATGGTCCCTTAATTTAATATTTTGTGGCACCACCTTTGGCAGCAATCCCTGCCAACAAGCGATCTCTGTACTTCACAATGAGACGTCTGTATTTGCAAACAGGTAGTCTGGCCCACTCTTCCTGAGCAGACTGCTCAAACTGTCTCAGGTTTGAAGGGTGGCGTCTCCACACAACAATTTTAAGATCTTTCCATAGATGTTCAATAGGATTAAGATCTGGGCTCATGGAGGGCCATTTGAGAATAGTCCAATATTTTTCCGCAGCCATTCTTGAGTGCTTTTAGCTGTATGTTTTTTGTACTGATACAAATTCCGATAGAATTTCCAGAGCTTTAATATTGTTATTAGAGGTGAACTGATTCCACTTTCTCAGTGTCGTTATGATCCCGATACTGACACCCAAATCAAAGATTGCAAATTGCCGTTCTACTACTTGCTGTTAAAATACTCGCAGATCGTCATCCTCCGATCCGATGTTCCTACGCTCCGCCTACTGCAAAGGGGATGCGCATGACGTCACACTGGGCAGGAGTCCCCGCGCTCACAAGCACTGAGTGGCAAACAGACTTAAGGGCAGCGTTAACATTCAGCTTCAATGCAGCAAAAAACATCTATAATAGGAAAGAGCTGTCGTGCGATTGACTGTACAAAGAGATTTAACAAGAAATAGGAGCTATCTTTTTACAGAGTGCCGAAAACTAAATAAGTATCGAACGTGGATCGGTCACATATGGCAGATACCCGATCTATCTAAAAGGTATGGATTGGTGCCGATACCTCATACCGATACCTCATACCGGTTAGTACGATCAGAGATAAATGAGGCATAACAAAGCTGACATGAACATTGTTAATACCATCATCTCTGGTTCTATAATATGTAATATGAATTAAGGCCATAAAAAATATTGCAAGAGCAGTTTAAAAAGAAGTATATTTAATTTAGTATCTGTAATAATAGAAATACCAACAACTACATATTATTACATAACATATTATTTTCTTCTTATTATTAACAATAATAATAATTTTACATGCATAAACCCAATTTCTAAACCATGACATCCAGGTGCTTACAGTAGATCTGACTTGACTCCAATTTCACCCACATGGACCTCAGTGACAACAAAACTGCAGTCACCGAACCAGTCTGCTTATCAGTCTCAGGTGGCATCTTGCTATCACTCATGAAGCAGATGCTGTAGCACTTGAAGCCCTTCATTAAGGGCTGACTCTCCCACCTCACCTAAATGCACCAATCCACTCTTTTCCAAAGGAGCGCCATGGTCTGCTGATTCTCCTCCCTGCCGCTTGACACTCAGCATCACATTCAGCACTCAGATTGTTTAAGAGCATACTGCAGATGCTGGTCAGCAGCTCAGGCAAAATCATCACCGGCAAAAAGAAAGGATGCCAGTCCTGGCAGCAGATAATGGACGTCCTTCCAGTCAGGGCAGCACCTCGATATCCACAAACAGGAGAGGACACTAGGGGCGGGGAACCTGATCCATGGGAACCCGATGTGGGTGCAGGTTTTTGGGATGATCTCTCAGTCAGTCAGAGTTGCAGCAGTGGTTCTCAGCTCCAGTCCTGGGGACTCACTGTTATTGGATGATTGAGAGGACATGCCAAAAACCCGCACTCACCCCTGCACTACTTACCCTTGGTTGCTCCCTGATGCTCCCCTTTCATCTTGCCGGTGGTGAACCCATAGGCGGCTGCCTTTGGTCATTTCTAGCTGATTCTAATGGTAGCCAAACCAGCTGGAGCTCAGTGGCAAAAACAGCTCAGGGTTATAGCCTCCAGGGGAGACCGGCCACATCCGTTTTATATTATTATAGCATAATTTGTGTGGATTTATTGCAGTGTATAGGTAGCCCTTCATATGTGCCTAAATGGCCAGGATGTTATTTATTTCAAACAGACCCCGAAGGTACAGATTTCGAGTGGCATAAAACTCTCGAGTGAATTTCACACATCACTTTCATGCACGCTTGCTGGCCGCAAAATGTGCTGCTTCAATTTTCGTCGGGGGCATTCTTGGCTCGGATCTGCCCGAGTAACGTTCCGGATGCCCATCAGGTCCCGACACGTGACGGGTGAAGCTGAACACGAGAAAAGCGTCACCCTGAGAGTCTTTAACGTTGCACGCTTTACTTGTTCCATAAATAACTAATAGATAAATAACTGGCAGGATGCAGTAGGTGTGAGAGCATCTTCTCCTTCAGGTATTGGCGTCGTACTGAAAGGCGTCGTTGTGTATTTTCATGGCTTCTTTTTAATGACCAGGTAAAGTAGGCACTGTGCATTTCCACACAGCAATCTGTGGCCATATTCTGAAAATGAATTCATGCTCAGCACCAAACAATTCGTCTGCATTCCCTCGTGGTCTACATTTACTTCCAGTAAGTAATCAGTCTACTCAGAGTCTATATGTCTACTTATGGCGTCTATTGTTTATAATGTTCATCAAAGTGCAAGAAAACTTAATTATCCAGCCGTACACCTCATTTCAGTGACTCAGACTCATATTGCTGTACATTCCACTTAAACGAAAGTGGTGTCGTTTTTTGGCTACAGAATAAGGGAATTCCAGGACTTCACTATCCAAGCAGTTTATTGTTTTTTACTGAGGTAACCATCGTTTTATTGTTTTTCCAAAATTCTTCTTAAGTGGTAATAAACATGATAAACATGTGAATCCAAAAAACAGAGAAGTATATTTTGTTAGTCTGTGTGCAAACGCCACCACATATGGTCATGACCAGCAGGATTACATGCTGGAAAGGAACAAACATTTTTTTGCGTTCAATAAGTCAATCTCCTTTGAGCCATTATGTCATCATAGTGCAAATCATTAATACACTGATAAATATGTTATATATGTTAAATATGCAGTAAGGTGGACAACAAAACATTCCTCTCAAAATAAATTAAACAAGGTTAAAAACAAACTCTCTTCAGTTCCTACATCCTACCTCCATTTTTACATGAATAGTTTTAGGCTGCCTTATTTTATCAATCATTAGTTTTCTTCAGGTCTTCATTATCCAAAGTATTTAGGCCACAATCAGTACTCTGACACAGAGCACAAAATTCTTCGAAAAGCCCTGCAAGTGCGGCACAGCAGCCGAAGGGGCGCTCTTTCAAGGGACCCTCTCGACAGTAATAGGTTTTCTGAGGCTCTCCTGAAACGCAGTACCTCCGTGCAAGTGGAATTTCAGCCGAACTGACCGCCGATTCAGTCAGCTGTGTAATTAAAGCTTCCAAGATTTCCCTGAAGACAGCGCACTATTGCAACAGGAAGATAATTCTGTGTGTTAAAAAAAAAAATCAATAAGTTAATGCAAAATATTGTTTATTTTCTATATGTCCCATTCGGAAAATGCCTAGGCTGGTTCTACAGGAAGCAAGAGATAAAACCTCCAAAAAAAAATAATTTCTTCAAATAAGAAGGAAGGATGAAGGCCTTACTGTCCTTCCTGTACTCGCTGGCGCATTGGCAGGAAAGGTTTTCTGCCCCGAGAACCTATGGACTTCCCATGCTAAGGGGTTAAATTTAAAAAGATGAGTCCGAGTCCTCGGTGACGCTACAGCTCCCCGAAAACCAGCGATGAACGATGTCTGGCCAGGGCAGACTCCTGGGGAGCCAGCTGCCCCTGTTCAGGTCTCCACAGTGGTGTTCAGGGCAGGCTGCAGGCCCTGGGAGCTCCGGGAGTCGGGGGCTCTGTGGGTGGCCGCGGGAGGTCCCGGGGGCAGCGGGGCGTGGGGCGGCACTCTCCGCTCTCCGGACGTCTTGCCCTCGAGTTGTGCCTCACACAGTTCCAGCAGGGACTGCACCTGTTCCCGCAGCGACTGTGCCTTGAAGCGACGTTGTGCCAAGTAGAAAAAGGCCTCGACGAAGGCCGGCAGGCTCATCCCTGCGAGAGACAGTGCAATGACGAGGGTGAGCGTCTGTTCCGGGGGAGGCCTACTCATACCGTGAAATCCAGAACGGCTGAGTCTACTCTGAATCCCGTTCTGACACAGAAGCCGTATCATCAAAACACCTGTGTGTACATTTCCATTGCAGGGGTATGTGAGAAGAATCATCTCATTCACTTTCAGGGAGAGTCAGCATTCACAGACGGGCATGTCCCGCGCGGGAAATGAGTCAGCATTCACAGACGGGCATGTCCCGCGCGGGCTCCGAGAAATGAGTCAGACGTCAGGCTGATTAAGGCTAACAGAGACGTCCAAAAGACGGCTGCCACCACTTCAAAGATGCTTTTTTTCTCTCAGGTCTTTAAAGCCACATTGTTTTAACATCTTACTTCTCATATTTTCTTGTTATTTAATATATAGCTGAATTATAAGTGTAACTTTTTTAAATGTTTATATGCGCATCGCAAAAAAAAAAAAAACAGACAAAGCCGCCTCACTCAGAAATCACAAAGAGGTTCCTGCCAAGATGCAGGTCTTCTATTCACACCCAGAGTAAAGAACGTTACTTTTGGGGGAAGAGCGTTTGCTCATAAAGCCCTACAGTTATGGAATAAACTTCCTATTAGTGTTTGGAACTCAGACACAATCTCTGCCTTTAAGTCAAGGCTTAAGACTT
>JAODLD010000124.1:15533395-15559571 GCA_026781065.1 Mormyrops boulengeri
ACACACACACACACATATACACACACACACATATAAATAAACTGCTCCTCACATTCTGCCGAAAATCTAGACCAGTCAAATAAACTAGCTTGAAAGGATGACTCAAATGAGATATCTTAATGAAAGGATGACTCAAATGAGATATCTTAATGAAAGGATGACTCAAATGAGATCTTAATGAAAGGATGACTCGAATGAGATATCTTAATGAAAGGATGACTCAAATGAGATATCTTACTGAAAGGATGACTCAAATGAGATATCTTAATGAAAGGATGACTCAAATGAGATATCTTAATGAAAGGATTACTCAAATGAGATATCTTAATGAAAGGATGACTCAAATGCGATATCTTAATGAAAGGATGACTCAAATGAGATATCTTAAGATATCTTCATTCAGTTTCTTAAAATAAATATGGAGCTTCAGCACCCTTGGGGTGACCATTAGCCTTTTGCTCAGTATTCAGCTTTTCAGGGTCACATGGTAATATGTTATGTTCAAAAGCCCAGATCTAAATAGTCCCACAAAACCATCGTCTCTCTCATGATAAAAAAAACTGAATGTCATTGAACAAATAAAAATGCAAATATATGTGTTAATATATAATTTGTGTGCATTTGCAAAATCTTTCACTGAGGATGACACAGGATTATATAAATACGGCAAATACAAAAAAAAACACCAATGAAATATTTATCAGAAATATCATCGTCATCATTATTATTATTATTATTATTATTATGTGTTGTCAAGTCAAATCGAAATCTTGACAGTACTCCAGCATATCGTTTAGACTAGTTCTTCACAAGATGGCCCACCTCCTGGTGCCAGGCAGCCAATCAGAACACTACTACACTAATCATAATAGAGAGCAGTCTCTTTCCCCGAAATGTGGATTGTTATAGTATTTACAGTACTAAGCCATGCAATATAGGCAATAAATTCACACAGTTACAGGTTCAGGACAACTGAGAGCACAAAGCAAACTGTCATTCCCTCACTGGCATCATTGATGTGCGATAATCAGCAAAGCCGACCATGGTCACTGGTCATGCCTGCCGCTGCTTATTCAGAGCAGGAAAGCCCTCCGAAGAGCTCCACACAGACGATGGTCCTGCCCCCCGCGGCGTCATGCTGACAGACCAAAGTGCTGACCATGAAGTTGGAATACTCTAACTGTTATGGTTCATTCGGTGTATGGCTATGTATATGTGGACAGGCTTAGCTCTTACAGCAGGTGAGAGGTCTTCTTCTGCGCAGGGTCTACGAGCCGCAGAGTGTCCCGGATAACCCCCACCTTCACTTCCTCGTCCACGGGACTAGGCACGTACTCAAACACACCCGGAGAGACCTGCAACAAGGACATCAGTCGCCTCTTACTGTCAACATTCCCCACAGAAAATGTGTCATGGTGCTAGCAGAGCAGAATAAAGAATAAATGAATTAAAAATCAAAAATAACCTATAGAAATATGCACAACTTGACTTTGAAGAATTTCTAACAGAAAACAAACATTTTAAGCTGCAGTTATATAAAACAATACAAGTAGAAGGAGTACAGGAAAAACTGAAATTGTCCAACACTGAGAGACGTATCAGTAACACCTCAGATGTCTAAATCCCAAAATACACTTTTATGGCTAATTAAATAGCTTGTGGGTCCCCTTATTGCAAGCGCAAACAGAAGCCTAGTCTTGTTTTCTTACAAGATTGTATTTACTGAGGTGTCTTTTTTTTCTTAACCAAACACATTAAACAAACATCCCAATCAAATAAATATCTTAAGGTAAAAGAAAAGTTGTTTAAAAGTGCCGCTTATCTTGAACGCGGCTCTGACTCACTTCCTGCTCGTGCTCGATCCTCATACTTGGGTTGGCGTTGACCTCCAGTAAGATTGGCTTCAAGTTCTTCATCAGCAGGATGTCAAAACCCAGGATCTATTGTATTAAAATGGAAAGACTTTCGATGCACATTAAACACAGCATGTGACAGATATTTTATGAGTAAAAGGTGTGCAATATTTTACATAATTCATCATTTCATATCGTTCCATACCCCATACCGGCATAACATAAAAGTGACATGCCACAGGAGTTACGATAAAATCATTTACTACTAAAAGAGAAAATATTTTTAATTCATATTCATCTTTGAAGCCGATACACTATTAAAGTAAACAAAATATACTGATCTAATTGAAGACCATCTGTTTTATACCAAAGTTTCATCAAATAGATTCAGTTCAGTTTTTTATTTTACCTCACAGTTCCATAGGCAACATAAAATGACTGAAAATGAAGTTTCTCATTAAATGACTATTTGTCAGTATGTTGACAGTTCAGTACCTGAAAACAGGTTGGTCCAGGTTTTCCAGGCGGGATGTCTGCTTGGTAGTACACTTTGAGCTCAGGCACCAGTGCAATGACAGTCTTAATGACCAGGGATATAATGTCTGACCAAACCTTCTTAATGTCCACACCCTTGGCGGCCAGGCGGTACAGTATGCTAGAGAATGTACGTTTGCTGCCGGTGCTGTTGCTCTGAGAGTGGATGAAGTTGCCGCTGTGCACATTGAGGGAGTAGTTTGTCAGGTGCATGAACACGTGGTTGAGGTTCTTCTGGTTGGGCTCCTGGTATGGCTCTGTGCAGAAGCGAGACAGGCCCTCCTTGGCGATGTAGATCTCCAGGGGCTCCAAGGACCTGAGCAGGACGTAAAGGCGGATGTCGAACTTGAGCTTGTCGATCAGCAGCGGTTTCTGGATGTACTCCTGCACGATCACGTGTTTGCCATGCGGGCCGGCCGTGATCCGCAGATCCCTGGGATCCCGAATGAGGTAGATCCCATCTCCCTGGGAGCCGCCGTCAGGCTTGACGATGAACGTGGGGTTTAAGGAGGAGTCGCTGTCTTTGGCCAAGCGGATCTGTAATGGATGAAGATCCATATCTACCAGGACGGATGAACTGGCACGTGCTCAATTTGTAGAACATTATTATGCTTCTCTAAACTGACGAGAGGCCTCTTGTACAATCAGGATAATCATTAACACAAGAAATAATTTGCTGCATAAACCAAAACATTTTATCATCAGAATAACATAATGCACGATTGCCATGCTAACAATAATTGCAAATAACATTGCTTTGACTGAAAAATGAATAGACTGAATGAGGTTTTTCTAAATGCTAGTACTTCAGAGTGGAAAAGTTCACGTCAGTAATCTTCCTCCATCACTCTCTAGGTCTAACCCAGTGACAGTCACCAAAAAGCCAGGTACTGACCACTTCATCGAACAATACATTGTAGTTGCAGATTAAAAAAAGAAGAAATTATTTTTTCATTCCGAATTAAACACATTATAGTCATGAGCCTTGAATACGCATGACAAAATCAGATAAATGCAACATCATGCCAACATCATTGACCACACTTTTACAAAAAAAATCATTCCTCACGATTTCTAATCCACACACCTAAATCTGAGACTACTGTACCGACACACAATAACCTAACAACGGCCTGAAGCAAAGAAAGGCCTGCAGAACTGAGAACTTCGATTCCAGCAGCCACTTATTTCCGAACACGTTCTGTATAAAAATTCTTCACAGAAATGCACCGCTTTCTCTTCTGCAGCTGCGGTATTAACGCTTATTTTTAAGAGCTAAGGCACCTGCTCATTGTTTGTGCTATACTAATAATTTTTATAAAAAGCTACTTTGGCAGTACCTAACAATTTACTACCTACTAAATAGCTCAGCCATTAAAAACTGAAAAACTTTTCAGCATTAAAAACTTTTCAGCAGCTAGATATATATTTTTGTAAATGCCTGAACTTTTCCAGGATAATTCTGGTAAATCCGGTGGCAGCAAATTGCATATGACTCTCCAGATATAATAGTTATTTGATGAAATACAAAAATCAAAATACATTTCAGGCAAATGGATGAGACTGTGTTCGTATGAATGAATAAAGATATTTTTGTTGATAAATATCCTGTGATGTACTGATATTAGATGCACTGTACAGTGTACTTTTTGCAAAACCCTAAAATTAAAATGCACTCATCCTTCCAGTTGAATATATACAAAAGGATGGAAAGTCATGCGTGCAATTTCATTGTATATCATGGGAAGCCGGGGCATGTGCCCTCAGTGGCCACTTTGTGAAGTACACCTACTCACACAGCCTGCTCATCCAATCAGCATGCAGACAGCCAAGTGATTTAAAACTTCCTGTGATTACCGGTGCCATACAGTGCCGGGATTATCATGCATAACAGCGTCAACACATTACAGTGAACAGTGCGATCAGCAAGAAACCTCCAGTCAGCAGGACCTGTATTTTTGTTGTGAAAAACACCTTGTTAATGAGGGAGATCAGAGGAGACCGGCCAGGCTTGTTTGATCTCAAAGGAAAACCACAGCCGCAGATATAACGCAGTACTCAACATGATAGGGGTGAGTGGAGAGGAATCTCCCAATAGACGACTTCCCAACCCTGGATGTAGTTCTGGAGACAAAAGGGGATCAAAGCTGGTGCTTTTGTTTGTGGTGCCCTCACATGAAAGGAACCTAATAAAGTGGTCAAGTGATGTATGACATACGTCTGTAGTTCTCTTCCTTAGAAAAGAAAGAGTGAGACAAATTAATGCCAGACAGTTAAACAAAAGCAAACGAAACAGCAAAGTGAAAGTGAATGTGTCCCTGAAGATATTGTGGTTTATTTAAGGTGGAAACCATCTAGAAAGGTTTTTTTTTTTAGTTTTTTTTTTCCAAATAACTTACTTATACAAAGTATAGCTACATGTAAGAGGTCTATTTAAATGTCCTATACTTAACAGTGGAAATGTTTTATTGATTATACATCTACAAGGTTTAAACATAAGACACTAAGGCTCCAGGGCCTGATCAGCGCAAACAGCTGCAAGAGGGATGGAGAGATGGGCAGATAATGAAGGTAGCTACTCAAGCAGATAAATACGGAGATAAAAATCAAACTAATCTGTCGTCCCAGAGGCGGTAAACAAGGCTCCACCCAGTCATAACAAATTGACGGGGGGTAACCGCATGTTAGTGACGCATGCTGAGGAGGAGCGCAAAAACTCAGCTGTCATCTTCCTCAGAAGGCAATAATCCTGCAGGGTGTAATATGTCCCTCCCTCGTGGACGGCCTGCCACACGGCATTGTGTTCCACCCGCGTCTGAGCGGCTGGTCCATCATACAGCAGCATTCCATGAAGATCACAGAGCAGCGCCATGTGAGGACACTGCAGGCTTGGCATAGAGGAACAGGAAATGGAAGGCTATCACTTTTCTGGCATGTTCAGTGAACCACTGCGTATTTGGGACTGGGTTGCCAGGAAACTGGAGGAGTAGTTCAGATTTAAAAACAAGGGCAGAAAAGCATGTGTCGGGCTGTGTTACAAGCAAAAACACAATATCACTCACAAAACAAACGCTCACACTCCATACTCAAAGAGTGCAGACACTTGCTACAATGAGCAATACAAACACCCAAGATACTAGCAAACAAGTTTTTTTAAATATTAAAAGCGCAAGAGATCAATTAAGCAGCGTAAAAGAACTAAATAGCATTTTAATACCGTTTACTAATATTTACTAAAATTTAAATATTTAAAATTAATGTTTGATTTGAATGTTTACCTTATTCCATAAAACATTACTCAAGAGTTAAAATTTCATTGATGCAAAAATACAGCAATGTCCCTTTACTGCCCCCTGCAGGACTCAGAGCTAAAATACATTTGGCGCTCAACCACAAGCGAATTGACCATGGCTAGGAGAAAGTTAGCTGGGTGAGAATAGCATGCAGGGCTAAATACTGTCAGGATTTAACCCAATGTGGACTTGCAAATGTACTGAAAGAGATCCAGTCAGTATCATAAGCGGGCAATATCCCCACCTAGCAGGCAATGTAATGCCTCATTTTACTTATACAAATAAATAAAACATAAATTATAAATAAAATGTTCAGAAGCAAGTGGAGCTAAAATAGGGTAAAATAGGGTCCACCCCCCACCCTTAAAAAAACCACACACGGATATCAGCACCTATAATAAGAGCCGGTATTAGCCTGAATTTCTCATATTATTCTAATACTCTCTCGGTACATGCCATTTGACCGTGTGCCCATGTCTTCACAGCTAACTGGTTTAACTGGTTTCAGTTAAATACAAACTCTGACATCTGGCGCCCCCTGCTGTCGTCATCACCCATTTTATTTTTATTCTAGTTTTTATTTAGTTAATCCATCACTAGTGTATGATACACTATGGATAATCGGTTTAATTATGTTTTAATTTGTAATATATACACACACACATATATATATACACAGTAATAATCAAATAAATAAACTAATTTGGTTATATATGTAAATGTGGTGTGTGTGTGTGTGTGTGTGTGTGTGTGTGTGTGTGTGTGATAATACAATTGCTCTCAGAAAGGAAGTTGGATATATTATTCAGCATGAGAATGAGCCAGCACAACTCAAAGCAAGTGCAAAAGTGTGAAAGTTCTTGAGTGACCTAGACAACGTCCTGACCTCAATCCAATCGGAAATCTTTGCAATTGACTTGACTGAGCTGGCATGATTCTGTACAAGAGAATGGGAACACATTTCTCCTTCTTGTGCTGCATAGCTGGGAGGCTCAAGGCTGCACTCAAGCTAAACGCACCTCCAGTAAGTATTACCCTTACACAATACACCAATTCTTGTCTTTTATTATTCTTTTATTTTCTTTCAGAAATGTTACATTCCTTTTTTCACTATGATTTGCCAGGTATGATTCGTAAATAAAGGAGATAAAAATGTTATTTTATCACTTAAGAATAACAGTTAACAATTTGAAAGAAGGTGGTGACTTTGTCCAGCCGCTGTATGATCTTTATGTCACACGTACTGCTGCTTAACCTGCTCAGAGTGCTGGAGTCTTACATTTCTTTCTATTTTAATTTCATAAAATAAAGAAGAACTTAAATTTACTGTTTTAGTATAAACTTTTATCCAAAGGGATGTTCATCTGCGGAGGTGGATAATTCAGGCCCGTAAAGCAATAATCCAGACCAAAATTTTGTTTCAACCAGAAGCTCAATGGTAAAATTACTCTGCCTGCCACAGGATCTTAATTGGTGACCTTCCAATCACAGGGTGGCACAGTGGTTAGCACTGTTACCTCACACCTCTAGGACCCGGGTTGGAGTCTCTGCCATGGCTCCATGTGTGGGGAGTTCGCATGTTCTCTCTGTGTCACCACAGGGTTTCCGCTGGGTTTCCGCTGGGTGCTCCGGTCACCCCCCCCACCCCCGTTTCCAAACTGCCTGTAGGTGTGAATGAGAGGCTCTGGAATAGGCTCTGTAACCATGAATAGGACAAGCAGTTACAGAGGATGGATGGATGGATGGATGGATGAGTCTTATGAGCACAAGGTCCAAACCCAGAAAGTCCCACATCTTCCCACCCATGGACAGATTCTTCGTCAAATCACACTACAAGTATATAAAAACATCAATAAATAAACGCATATCTATCATTTTTCATAAGTTAAATATTCTTGAAATTAAAAATACATATCTAGCAAAGACTCATGCAGGATAGAAATCTCATAACTACCGTGATCTGCAGGATCAAGACGCTAGACCCTGGTGCACAAATTTCAGCAGACTGACTGACTGCCTGGACAGTAATTTGCTGAAGGAATGAACCCGTGTTTCCAGGGTGACAAAGAGAGAGCTATAAAAAGCAGACAACCATATGGATTAAAGCAATTACAGCCAGCAGCCTGACGATTGGCAAAGTGGCCTATTGTGCATAATGACTAAACGATGCTGCATAAATAAATGACTGTTGAAGGCCGGAAAAAAAAATCTAAGTTAAAGTAATTATAGTGAAAGCCAGAAAAGCCAAACGAAAATTTTGGCTGGATATTCCTGATCCTGTCTTCTGTCCTGAATTCTGTCCTCTTCAGCATCACAGCAGTTAACTTTTTAGATGAGTTTCCACCAAGTCATGGAAACTTGCTCGGTACTGTATTTTTAGCAACCTTTCTTGGCAGATTTGGCCAAACACCCGTGCCGCACAGAGAAACAGACTTTGAATGTTTCTTGAGATTTTTAACAGCACAGAGCAGCATTTCCCACCCCGGTCCTCGGGGAGCCACACAGTCCATGTTTTTGCTCCCTCCCAGCTCCCAAGAGGGTCTGTAGGTCCCCGAGGACGGGGCTGGGATACACTGCCGTTGAAGACGGGCCTCTGGCTGAGTGGAGGACATCCGCTCCGCTCTAGTGCCCCGTACCCTGGCCCCAGCTCAGCAAACTGAAACAGGATTTATTACTACATGGGCCGCGCTTGGTTCCGGTCCATCTTCCGCCAGCCTTAACCTTCCCATCCCTGCTGAGAAGAACCAAGCTGTTCTGGCACCGCCACGCTTGACTGGGAGGCTTTTGAGTAGCGAGGTGTTATGATGGGTCTCTGCCAAAAACAACACTGGCGATTTAAGATCCAGTTTGTTTTCATCTGACCACAACTGCTGCCTAACTAACTACCCAGATTTACAAAAATCTGAGCTAATTTATATTGCATACATGCCATCGTTGTTCTCCACAAGCTGAGATTAAACAGCATCGCCATGTTTTTCAGCTACTTATGGATTTATTTATTTATTTATTTACCTTTATTTAACCAGGCAAGACAGATTAAGAACAAGTTTCTTATTTGCAACTGTGGCCTGGCAAAGGCAGAGCCTTTAAGGAGAAATGGGGGAACTAATAAAAGTAAACATTTTAAGAAAGATACATATATACAATATATAAAAAAAAGAGAAATATTATATAAACAGTGTAAATTATGGAAGCTCTCTTTCATTATGCATTTAGTTAAATATAGTGATATTCAATTTTACGCTATCATCTGTATTCAAGGTGTGACTCCCTTTTGTAACAGGATAACAACAAATCACACTTGCATGAGCCAATGTTAACACCTGAGGTTTCAACCGTTAGAATCACACTTGGCAATGCGTCTTTAGTGAGTAAATGAGATGGGAGAAGCCCTCTCCATGTAATAATAACAAGAAAACATAATAACAATAAAATATCAAAGAATAATAATAATAATTAACATAATAATAAAAAATTATGTTCCTAGATTATACTTTCTTTATATTCCAATATTGTACATAATTAGGTTCCCATGGTAATATTCATACCATTTTTTCAGTGAAGCTAAAAAAGGTTTGACTTTAGGTTATCAAAATAATCAAATAATCGATTAATATTATAATATTAATATATAATTATATTATCTATTAATATATAATATTTTCATGCATCAAATCGCTCCCTCGGCAATCATGTTCCAATCAAATGGTTTTGCAGCCAACGATTTACAGCCATACTACAGTAAGTTCTAACTACCGAAAAAATATTACTTCCAATATGAAACACTAAAATGAAGCCATATTTAAACACGGTGACTACAACAAATTTGTCACTAGCTTAGGAATTTGCAACTCATTTGCATAAATAATACAGCAGTACTGATTAATTCATAGCTCTATACGACACAATGCCATATCGGGAGCAGGTCGTCCAGTGATTATGGATGCAATCTGCGGAGGCGTAGCTAGAAATTCCGAGCCCCCGACAGAATGTCACCTTGCCCCCGCCCAGTAGGGTTCCCACTCTCAATGACACTTTTACCACCACAGTAACCATTTCATGATGAAGGTATGATGCGCAAATATAAAAATTAAAATTATAACTTTGTATTTCATGGGTTAGGCTTAGGTGGACTCTCTGAATCTGCCAAGGTATCTACGTCTCTCCCGACACTCCTGACAAACTTTCAAGGTGAAGTTTGTAGGTTCAGGTTACAGAAGGGGTGCTACCGTAGCACCTTCATCAAGGTACGTAACCTGAAGTGCTTTGGTAAGATAACCGACTGTAAGAGCTGACAAAACAATGGATTTGAATTGTAATACCTTATATACTTAAAATAAATGTGTGCCACTTGCATCTGCCACTCTCCGGGACGTTTATAGGTCCGCTGGATAAACACATGTTTAAACACATGGATAAACACATGATAAACACACCAACCTGGGTGGTAAATAGAGGGAACTCCTCCGGGAGGATCCAGGAGCGGGGGTAGAAGCTGTACTCCTCGGGGAAGAGCTCCTGCATGGTGCGAACGGCTCGACTCAGGTTGATCTTTCGCAGCATCTCGATCATACCTGTGGCGTGGGGAAAAGGAGAGAGCAGTACACTTCATTCTGACATCCCAGCCTGGAGCACAACAATTGATATCTGAAGCCAAAGTACTTAGGAAAACAAATCTGGACTCTTTCTACATTATATACAGTATATTCTCCATGTCAAAATACATAAGAGGATGTTTAATACTTCATGCTAAAATGTCAGTGCATGTTTGAAGGGTACGGTATCGCCCTCAGAACTGTGGAACATCCACTAATGCAGCAGCTAAATGTCAGTGCATGTTTGAAGGGTACAGTATCGCCCTCAGAACTGTGGAACATCCACTAATGCAGCAGCTAAATGTCAGTGCATGTTTGAAGAGTACAGTATCGCCCTCAGAACTGTGGAACATCCACTAATGCAGCAGCTAAATGTCAGTGCATGTTTGAAGGGTACAGTATCGCCCTCAGAACTGTGGAACATCCACTAATGCAGCAGCTAAATGTCTGTGCAGTACAGCTAATATTGTGAACACAGCCAAAATTCAGGAACAATTTCCAGTGACTCTGGCCCTGATATCCGGTAAATTACTTATTTTGCTCAGAAGCATTCAGCTGTGTACCAAGAAAATCTCTGAACTGAAGCATTTCTGGGTTACTTTTGAAGTTTTGCTGTATGTTACATCAATTTTAGATACATTTATTAAGGATGTCAATTTGTATACAATCAATACATCAATGGTTAGTCTTTTGTGTTATGCTTTGTTAGACACCATCAAGCCTAAAAACACATAGAAACTCAAAGCACAAGTACATGAGACTAAAAACTAAACATGAGAACCAGTTGTGTTTTATGTAAAGCAACTATACAGACGCTCCTCTACTTACGAACAAGTTATGTTGTGAACGGCCATTCGTAACTTGAAATGTCCGTAAGTTGTTATTCAACATCACTTTAAGGGTATACGCAAGTACAAAGAACTAGGATGCCGAGAGAACGCACACTACGCTGCTGCGTGGCGGGAGTAGCGGCCAGAAGTCGTACTAGGCGGAATTGGCGCACAGAAAAACTGAAGTAGTCCACAGGAAACGGGAGCCAAAGAAACACAATTTTGACTTACAGTCCTCTTCGTTCGTATGTCTGAAAGTTCATAAGTTGAAAGATCGCAAGTAGAGGAGCGTCTGTATATGCAGGTATGCTCATTATACTGTGTTAAACATGGTTTAACTTTTCTTTTGGATTGTGTACTTAGTATGACCTCTGCTTGTGCCTTATTGCAATGTCACACTATTTTTTGGAAATGCTTGTTTATATGCAAGAGAATTTCACGTCCAAAAGCGCAGTTTTTGTAATACTGTGGCAGAAGTGAGCCGTATACACCCAATATCTAAAATCAGACTATATTTCTGAATATTCGTGTATCATGTTTTTGCGTGCATTGTTTATGCTTGAATAGTCATGCCTGTGGAACATCCATGGAAAATACTTCTGCAATGAAAATACCATATTTATGCTGCAGCAGTCTCATTTTATCAAAAATTATGCATTACTTTTGTGGTTATTTGGACATCTTTATCCGCACTGCATCACCTATTCATCGCTTATTCATTATCCACCTGTTCTTATGTTGCACTGTCTTGTTCTTTATTGCACTGCTGCTGGTCCTGTAATGCCCTCTTGTTGCCCCCCCCACACCTGTGCCCTCCCCCGCAACTCTGATTATATAACTGAAAACTTAACAGAACACCTGCTGCAAGCAACGACAAAGTTAGTAGCTTTTCTCCAAGTTCTGTGCTGGAACCCAGGGCCAGTTTTTTGCGGTGGAAATGTGCGGAACTAGTTCCGGATTGGGAAAAGTCTGGCTCTGGCTCCGAAACCTCGTTGGTGGAAATGAGGCATATGTGGTCCTCTTTGCTTTGCTTTTCTTTTCTTTTATTCATATATAAGATTGCAGCGATGCATCCAGACTGTTTCACAACACAGTGAGGTAAAAGGCCGGACCTTACCTGGGAACTTGTTGACTTGGCCTGAGATTATGTTCTGGTTGTCATGGAAGGACACACCATGCCAGTAAATATCGCAGGCCACACGGCGACCGAGAGGGAACTGCATGGCAGAAATGGAGAGAAGAGGGCGAGCATCAGCAGGGGCTACCGTATGCCGGGCCCCTAAGAAAGATCCTAATTAATGAGTAACAGGATTACATCACTAACAATACATAACACTATAGCAGTTCTGAAATTTATACATTTAATGTTATCCTGAAAGCAGGCCAAATTGAAGTGACATTACTCAGGCAGGCAAAGTTTCAAATATCTGTTTAAACATTCTTAAATTCTCTTACAAAGTCCATAAATAACCACTTCATCAACAAACTTGCTCAACACTAAATTGTTCCACTTGCCTAACTACACAAAGCACACAGTTCTGGATGTGGACACCATAAGCATTCACTCACAACATTGGCACTGCATGCTGACCTACCTGTAAGCTTTCTGCAAGACTGTAACTATGGTGCACTTCACCACTTTGAAGTTAACACAGTTTCATTCCACATCAGCCAATCGCTTCACATGTAAGGCGATCTCTCGAAATTGACATGCAGGTCTGATGGATTATGGCAGATTACAGTTAATCATTTCCCCTGATCCCGCAAGTCACAGGCTGCCAGTCACAGGAAAATGAGTACAGCAAGGCACACAGAACAGAGATGAATAATCAAAAATGTATTTTAGGACATTATTTTTAAACAATTAGTGTATGTTATATAATAGTGATATATTGCACAGAGGTAAGGAGCATGCACTGATTACAGTGTGAGGTTTTCCCAGTGGCTGCTGTGCCAATCCTGCCACCAACCCCCAAGCTATTCCCTGGAAGATGGAGGACCTGCTTGCAGGGCTGGATGTAGGTTAACGTCACACCCAGGATGAAGCAGCTGAAGGTTGCAGGCCTTGCTCAAGGGCCCAGCGGAGTAGATCCACTCCGGCCATATATTGCTTTTACATTATTACTGTAAATAATAAATACTTGTATATATGATCTAATCACGCTAGTTTTTGTATCACTTTTAAAAAGCCTACTATTTTAAGTTCATGATCTACTGGTTATTCACACATAAGAAAAATTATGCTCTGAATATTTCATAAATTCACAAAAATAGTCTTGCCACCAAAGTTTCCCTATCCCATCACTGCCAATAAGAAAATGGAGAAGACTGGATTCTCTTAATTAATCCCATATCCTGTCTCGCAAATTTCTTTCGATTGCTGAACACCAGCTAGGGGTCCACATAGTGCACATTCCCATTCATTTGAAAAATGCATCCATCTTCTGTGGTCTTTGTCCCAGACATAAATATGACTATGAATATAGGAGATACAGTAACAGCGGTACATATTTATTTAGTAACGAGACCATAAAACATGACTTAGATTCATACTGTATTTTCTTTAGGATCTGACAGCACATCACACATTGTTAAATATAAATGCGTATAAAGTGCTTTGGAAGAAACGAGATCCACACAGGGTAGCATTACAATGGATCCGTACAGGTGGTGATGAAGGTCATTTCAACGCTGTTGATGCCCTTAACCTCAGTTCTCATGCATATTTAAAAATACTGTACAGGGATAAGTGTCTGCACTTATCAAGGATTACTTGCAGAGTATTTTGTATCACCAGCTGAACAAATTACATCCATAGTATGCACACCAAAGTCAATTAGCTACCTTACGAATGTCAACAGCAGAGTATATTTCAAAGATACTTAGTTGTCAAATTACAAAAAGTTAACGTGCAATATGAAACGTGTTATTCATGTGTAAAAAAAAAAAAAAACATTCAGACTAACCCTAGAAGAGCACATGTGGGTGATAAAAGTGCACGTTACAGCGTACCTCTTTCCACTTGAGCTGCTGGATGCTGACTTTGAGCGCCTCCAGGGACGTTTTGGCTTTGGAGGTGTCCACCGTCACCGCTCTCCTCTTCCTGGCCACTTTGTTTCCGTCCTCCTTGCCGCGATCGCCGCCCTGGTGGCCATTAGTCTCCGCCCTGCCCTGCAGCGCCTTCACCGTCCCCTTGACCTGAAGCGGCGTTCCGGGCAACTTCTCCCCGGCCGTTTCCGCTGCCTGCCCGCTGTCCGAGTCCCTTTTGCTGCCGATGTTTCTATCAGGGGCCCCCTGTGTGCTCCTGCTTTTACTCCTCTGACGGCCGGTAACGGAAGTCTTGGCAGCATCACTCCGCCCCGCGAGGGATGCAGCGGCCGGGGAGACGGATCCGGCCGGGGGGGTCGGGACGGTCTCCTCCTCGGCTACTGCATCCTTCTCGCCCCCTTCCCCCGGCGATTTCTTTTGCTCCAGCTCTTCCTTGACTTGCACGTAGTGATCGCTCATCGCGCAGAGCCAGGTAACGGCGATCGGCTCAGCTGTCAAGTGTCCCGCTGGATACAGTGTGACAGACCGACTTTAACGCAGATCTGCCTTATTTAAAGCCGCGATCTAGCTGTCTGATGGGCATTATCAAAACATAACAGGCTACTTTTATATTCAGCTATATGGACTGCACTTTCCACAACTGGCACGTCCCGCAACATTTCCACACGTCCCTGAAACTGACAATACTTTCTTAGCGATGCTGTGCACAGTCGGTGTACCGCTCAGTAGGACCCTCCGCTCTCGCCTGTTTCCTTGGTGTCTTGCAAGCCATGCGACTCTAAGTCATGTTCATGTAGGATCAAGCTGCTATATGCATCGAAACTGAACAAAGATAAATTAAAACCATACCCATGTTGCACGTGCGCACTGCTGCCCAACCACTGCTCCATAATAAATCCAGCGGATGAAACACCGAGCGCGTGAGTCTCACTGCTGCGGCGGCTGATGGTGCATAAGGAAACTCGGCGAATGAGCTACACGCCGGAGCAGGCAAACCTCGCCGCTACATGGCTTCCAAGCGACAAAACTCGTTCATTATTTAAAAGTCCCATTCAACGGTGACTGCCATCTGTCGTTTAAATAAGATCATGTATCCCGTTACTGGAAGAGAAGTTGCCGATCGTATACATCGCTTTGGAGCAGCTGTAGACGCCCACGATTCGACATGCCCGGAAGGAGCCTTTATTTTAGGAAAAGCCTCCTGAAAATGCAGCACTTGTGTTTTGCCGTCGTTGGCTACGCAACTGACGGAAGCCTTCGAAGGACAAAATGATCGAATGCTATACCGAGTGCGAATAAGTGAATCTGCAGCTGGTGCTCTCCAAAAATCCTGGCACTCTTGATAAAAACGACAAACCTATGAGAAAACCGTTCATTATTAGCTTGATCATACGTCTTTCACTTAGGTATTTTTTTTCAAAGAAAATTATGCTTTAGTGCTTTGTGTGATTCCCTTTGCCATGATAACACCACATTTTCTTTCATAATGCTGTATGAGATGGAAGAACACATTTACAAGGATCTGAGATCATTCCTCCATATAAAATCCCTTAGAATCCTCTCAGGAGTCACTGGACCTCAACTTCAGCTCACCATACAAATTTTCAAGGGGGTTTAGGTCATAGGACTGCGAGAGTCACCGTTAACGCTTGATTCTGTGGTCAGCGAACCATTTTTTTGTGGATTTGAAGGTATGCTTTGGAGCATGGTCCTTGTGGAAGATTCAATAAACACTCAGTCTCAACCAGATTTGGTTTAACTTCTCCTATTCTGTTCGATGGAGTCTATGAATTGATGCCATGTATCTCAGTAAGATTTCCAGGTCACAGCATGGATCTGATTCTTTTCTTCATGACTGTGAATTATTTAATGCCAAACCCACTTCTGTTTTTTCTCATTTTTGGTTTATCTCACCAGAAAACCCCCTTCCCATGAAATTCTACCTCCAGGCATCTAAATTAGTGATTTGACATAAGCTGAGAATGCCATAAATTGGTGCAATTGTCCAAGTGTGAACCTTTTTTCCCCTGAACTATCCTCTTCACAGAGCATGGAGACCAAACAAGCTTGTGTCCCCCTTCAGGCAGATTCATCACATCTCCAGTTGTTTGAGATTACTACCCTACTCATTTCTTTCATCTTGATATTACCCCCTACAAACAGCAGCATAAAAATCTCTAGGACAGATAAAACATATAGTATTCTGAACACACCAACGGAAAATGAGCATCCCCAAGAAAAACCCACTTTGCATTCTCTGGTAGCATTTCAACACTCTCACCCTGGATGGTAACAGCAGTCAGCGACTCCTTGCTGCACTCCAAGGCCGATGCCACGCTTTCTGTCTTCCATCCATTGCAGATGTTTCTTTCTACACAACCAACAGAAAAGACACTTTGGTTTTCCTCTTCATCCCCTTCACTGATATATCCCACAATCACAGAACCATCAGCGAACAGGTTGTCCTGGGTCAGGTCTGGACTGGGATTAAAATTCGGCCCAGAATTTGGGCAGCCAGTCCAGCCCTGCCTTGGGGTGCCCTCGAGTACCACAACGCATATGCAGTGGTCACTCAGTGAGGTAGTCTATGAAAAATCCAAGCAGCCACAGAAGCCCCACCCTGCATCACCATCAGCCTCTGCTCCAGCGGGGGGGGGTGTTAAATGCAAACAGCAAACATTACAAACATATTATCACATTATTAATATTCGTAGTGAGTGGGTGAAGCAGGGGACAGAGATGGGAAGATGCTCTTTTATTCACTGCACTAGCTACTACGCTAGCTGAGCAGAAACGAAAGCAGTTAGCAGTGAGACACTGTAATAGCGGTAATGCTCGGTGTGTGCAGGCGGGACGTCACACTTGTTGCAGTGAGACACTGTAATAGCGGTAATGCTCGGTTTGTGCAGGTGGGACGTCCCGCTTATTTCTGAAGGTAAACAAAAGGTGTACCTTCTAAGCATGCTCTTGCCTGCTATCACTAATTAAATAGATGGATTTAAAATTGTTTCCTAAGTATTAACAATCTGGCTAGATTATCTCATCTCAAATGCGAAAGAGGAGGGGTTTGACCCTGGTGTCCTGGCCAAATTCACACGATTGGACCATTTGAAAATTTGTCCATCCATCCAGCACAGGATACAAGTCAGGCGAGCAGCCTGGACAGGATGTCAGTCCATTGCAGGGTGCGCACACACTCACACACTCACACACTATGTGAAATCACGGTATAATCACCCTTAAATTTAACACTAAACATTAGTGGCCGCAGAAGCAACATGAAGTACACTTTATGAACAATGTAAAGTTGATTGCGAAGATGAGAAGCGCCATATTAGCACAAGAAATAATTTGAATGCATTTCCGTCTTACTGCTGATTTTACTTTCCTTAATCAAGCACTGATTGCTGGATGACTCCAAAAGCCCGAAACCATAAACATGACACAGTCCCACTTTAGTGCAGAGAGCTCAGGTGAAAATCGAGACCCAGATTTTGTTCATCCAACCAGGTGAGCATAGAGTGACAGACACACTCAACTGGTTGGTTGAAACACCGTCTTGGTCTTGATTTTTAATTTATGGACCTGAATTACCCAGCTCTGCTTTAGTGTCCCATCGCATATTTTATAATATTTGATATAAGCAGACTCCTTGCACAGCCCTGGACTGGGTCAGGGCTGCCTGGTTGCGGGGTCTTTACTTGGCGTGCCTCCTCGTCAGGCTGGTGGCCGTTGGTGAGTAGGATCGTCAAGGTCTTTGCTCAAAGCTCGGCACAGCCCTGGTCATCCCTCTAATAAAGACTCCCTATCCATTCCATCCATATCCAAAATTTCCCAGGGGTCCTCCCACTATACTAAGGGGGCGTACCACTCGGACTCATGGAGGGCCAGACAGCTGTCTGCTTCCCTGGCCAGCAGGACAGGCGGGGCCCATGGTGGCAGCAGCCCAGTCTCTACCACTCGCAGAGACTGGTACCTCCGGCGCTGCCCAATTGGGCCTGCTCCAACGCCGGCCGATTGGCCCAGCCTGCTCCGCCGCTGCCCGATTGGCCCAGCCTGCTCCAACGCTGGCCGATTGGGCTAGCCTGCTCTGGCCAGTGATGGGATTCTTCCTAGAGTCGCTGCTTTTTCTTCAAGGTCCCGGCTCCACCTTTCCCATGTTGCAAGCCAGCTCTTGTCCGCCATTCGTCTGCCCAGCTATGGTATCCCTGAGATCAGTGTCCAGGAGCTCTGTAACCCAACACTCCAGGTTGCCTAGGGACTGGCTGTCTTCACAACCTGTTTTTCAAAGTCTGATAACAGGTCAAAGATCCTGCTTCTGGCGCCAGTCTCACAACTCAGGGAGGATAGAGAGGCAGATGGAAAATAAATGGAGGCAGAGGTCTGGTGTAGGAATGAAAAGAAAAGGGCGCTGGCATACCTTACCACTTCCTTAGACACAGACTCACCCTCTCACATTTCCAGCTCCCACCCACTCCCACTCATGGTATCACTATTCATGCTACAGGGGATGATGGGAAGCCAGAAACTGCGCTTTAAAGTCAACCCAATTGCTTTGTACATTTTGAAGTCACCTAATCGCCACTAGAGGTCATTGTTCTGCGGTTTATCTTAAACCTGTTGCGCATGATTAACAGCAAATGTGGCTTAAAGAGAGATGGTCATAGTTTAATTGTATTTCCAAATTAGATATCGTTAATATATATCTAATTTTTGAACCTACAGATTGTGTTATGTGGGGCTGTAGGCAACTCAGATTACAGGCAGTCCCCAAGTTATGAGCGAGATCCGGCCCCTAAATCTATCTTTAAGGTGAATGAATTTATAGGTAAGTCATAATAATAATAATAATAATAATAATAATAATAATACAGTAATAATAAAAGTAACTACATACAGTACCGTACCGTGAGCCGACAAACCGCGGAAGCTGGCCAATGTTTTCACAGTTCACAATGTTATCATGAACCATTGTACTTAACCTGAATGTTTAATGTAACAGGCTTTATGGCAGTCCGTTCGTAAGTACGAGTGTCTGTAAGTCGGACATTCTTATCACAGGGACTGCCTGTGAACCAAAAGAAAGGCAAGTGTAACTACATAAGCTTAAGGCACGTGTCTTTATAATGTACGCTACTTATTATATTTTAAATTAAATTATCTAAAGTATTCAGTATTCAGATAAACTGAACATTTTCTTCAGCCTTGCATTAGTGCAGAAGTCTACTGAAGGTTTTCCTTGATTATGCCTGTTAAACAAAACATATCTTACTCCAATCTGCCACCAACACCCACCCTGAACAAGCACCATTCATTTTAGGGGTCAATGTTCAGTCACTGGTTGCTACTCAGATTAATACAGTGAAATATATTAAATGGAGCTAGAAAATTTGAGTCCAGACATTTTGAAGCAAATGGTTCATGGATAACAATCTCCACATTGTACTAACAGGCAGCCAGAAATAATATATTTAACTGATGTATGTTTTGATAGTATTTCAAGGAAAACACGATAAAGTTAATCTGAAGAATGGAAGATGAAGAGCAGTGAATGAAATAAAACTCTAAAAGTCTTGGCTACAAACAAGAAAAATTTTTGCACCACTGGATGGTGACAGACATTAGATTTGTTCCAGTTCTATGTGCTGCGTAGTAAGGCCTCAGGTTTGGCTGGCAGTCGCTAATCAGAGACACATTTGCATGCAAATTATCCCTATTATTCAAAGTCATTTCACAGGGTAAACAGGAGACAAGAGTTTTTAAATACATTCAAACAGATGTAGCACATACAGTCTACCTCATCTTTGCTGGTTAATCCATTCATTGTAATTGTGGATGGACCAGCAACATCATCCCTTATATCTGTCTTATTTCTATATAATATTTTATTTGCTTATTTTGATTCATTCAAAGAATTCACATTCCTAATAAACTTATAATGCTCAACAATTGCCAACAACTGTTCGAGAAAATTCATTTCAATTTCATTTGTATAGCGCGCTTTCACAACATTACACTGTCTCAAAGTGCTTTACATTATCCCAAATTGGGAGCCTGTGCTGCAGGGGGCGGCAGAGGAAGCCCTAACCCTAACCAGACCCAAAGGGGGAGCCCATCCTCCAGGGGGCGGCAGAGGAAGCCCTAACCCTAACCAGACCCAAAGGGGGAGCCCATCCTCCAGGGGGCGGCAAAGGAAGACCTAAGCCTTACCAGACCCAAAGGAGGAGCCCATCCTCCAGGGGGCAGCAGAGGAAGCCCTAACCCTAACCAGACTCAAAGCGGGAGTCTGTCCTGCAAGGGCCGGCAGACGGCACACAGGAAACACACACAGACTGCATAACTCTCAGTGTTCTAGACCATCGGTTCTTAAACCAGTCACTGCAAACCTCAGCCCATTCATCCATCCATCCATCTCCCATAATGTTTAGGGGTGCTGCTTGGCTCTGTGGGTTAGGACTCTGGTTGAAGTCCTGTGGCCGGCAGAATGATGCCATCATCGGGCCCTCAAGTGGGGCCCTTTCCCAAATTGCTCCAGCAGTGCTGGACGCTGGCCGACCCAGTGCTGTGACCCCCAAACTTACTCTGACCTGTATACGTGTCTGTGTGTCTCATGGAGAGCAAGACGGGACAGGAAACAAAGACAGTTACCCCGCAGGCATAAATAAACTGTCACTATTCTATTATTCCGCACAAGGTCAAGGCGGCCCTACCCCAGAAAACAAGGACCCAAGGCGGGGACCATTCAGCATGGAAAGCCAGTCCATTCTATATTCAGGGTAACTTACTTATATATAGCACAACTTTCCAACGTAGTTGCCCTGAAATGCTTAATAAAGATTCAGCAAAAACTGCATCATAAATTAGCACAACAATTAAGGTGATACAAAATTAAAGTGTATACAGGTGTGGTTGTGTTGTTTGTATCGAACTTACAAGCACCTCAGTGATTTTTGTTCAGCCCTGTTTTGGACAGGCAGTGATTATGAGCTGATCAGCTAATTGGGCTGTATATTAAAAGATAGCTGTACTACAGTATAATATGAAGGTCCATTCTGAACACATTCAGCAAAGCAATACGCAGCCAATCGTCAGCCCCGACACGATTGGTCTACAAACGGTCAGATTTTTCTGCTTGCTTGTTGCTGTTGCATTCATTGTGGCTTTTTGGTGGAGATGACTTTATGTGATATTACATCTCTTTTGTCCAGAGATGGGAGGCAAAAGCAGGGGAAATTGAAGAAGCCTGTTTTTGATACAGAAATTATGGAGAAATGGTTGTCCAGACAGGGCCAGAGTCATTTCTTTCAGTTTGCGAAGCGATCATTTTCCGCAGGTCATCGAGGGATGCTTCTCAATGCACTAAAATTACCAGAGAGCACCTACGCAGATTTTCACAGCTTCCTCTTAACTTGATTATTTTGCGACATGGACATCTTGTGTAGCACGTGGCCGTTTGGTAACTAAGTGTGTATTTAATTTGGGACACCTGATTGGTTGGAGGCAGTTTCTTATAATCATCAATTTATAACCCATTTGTATTTGAAATGAGCAAAAATGTCGACCCTTTAAAGTCCCTTATGACCCTTTCTGAATTTCAAATGCAGCATTTTATATGTGTGAAGATGAGTCCTGCGGACAGATATCTATATTTTATGAGCTCTTTCCAGTTGCTCAGGATACGCATTGTCCGATCCAATCGCTTTTTTCTGTGTTAATGTCTTTATTCCTGCAGTGTTACAACGATTATCAAACATTATGCATCATTCTTCTCTTTTCAACAAATAAATGAATTCGTTTGGTTCCATTTAGTGTATCATTGAATGTATTTCCCACTGCAAAAAAATTAATAATTTAACTACTCTTTTTTTCAGTAACAATCTTATCTGGTACAAAAATACATTTGTAGGATTTTATATAAGATTCTTTTCGATGGTGAATCTCACCTTTGTCAACAGATTGGTTCTAAAGTTTTCTTAAATCGAAAGGAGTTTAAGATCTACTTTTTCCAACAGAGGGAGCTCACGGTTACTTTTCTTTCTCTCTAGTATCGCTTGCTTGTGATTTTTGTATATTTCATAGAAATGCAAACTATAGGACTAAAATAAAAGTAAAACTTTCAACTGATATTCTAAAGCAACCCGTGAAACCATATTACTGTATACTATACAAAATTAGTTTGAAATTGAATAAAACTCATTTTATCCTAATTTTAAAAACGATTTGGGCGTATTAAGTGATTCCCAGTATGAGTACAGTATTTTTGAAATATCAATTGATGCGTAAATGGATAATGAAACACCTAGATCGGTCTGACTTGCTCTTAAGCGTCTCTTGCTGCACCAAAATAAAAGACTTTGGCGTATTGGACAAATTGCATTACAATATAAACATCGATAGAATTAAAATATAATAAAATAACTTCCAATAACGTAGAAGGTATCTTTGCGCCAGCGTACCTTGGATATCTCTCTCCCGTGCTATATTATCTGACAGGGAAGTCATGATCAGGTCAGGCTGAACAACACGAGTGCAGTGCAGTAATTAACCTGCCGGCACCCCGACTTTACCACACTCTCGTGCCGTCCAGCCAGTACTTCATCATGTGATATAACTTTACCCCAATCGGAGACCCGATGAGCAGATACGCCGCCGATGGTGAGCTGCACATGTCCCTCTGGCCATCGGCAAACTCAAAAGCAGCATTTGCACACTGATGGTATGCAACTGGAAAGGAGCTACGTGAGACCCGGGATCGCATGCAGGAAAGGGGCAGAATCGGAGCTGGCAAAGGGAGCTCTGGTCCGCGTATGAACGGCAAAACAGGCTCGCACGCTGGGAATAACAGGAAAATCAGGCGCCCGATCGGATCCTTCCCGGCTGGGTTCCTCATTCGGGACCGATGCGGCTTTGGAGCAGCAGGGGAGACGTGGATACGATGCTCTGATCGCCTTCTGCCTGGAAGTGCTGCCTGTGGCTGGCGGCGCACGTCTCTTTGAAATACTGTAATAAGAAAATGCCGGTCCGGAACCGATACAACTTGGTGGATGATATCGGGGACTCGCGGGTTCCGCTCCACAACGAAGAGGCATACCAACACGGCATTCACTTTCAAGCTAAGGTGACTTTTTTGCATTGATTTTGTGTATTTTAAATATGTGTTTATTTCCCGATTGCTTGGTGATGTGTTTGATTTGCCTTTAATGTAATATAGTGCCATTGTGGGACCTGATCCGTCTTTCAAATCCACAGGTTACACGTCGGCTGTGATTTACCGGGATAAAATTTACACTACAGGAAACTGCTTCACGATACCTTAAAAGTCACACAACTCATCATTATAAATTTGTTATCAATGTGGAAACAATATTAATTGTCTCAAGTATTTTTTTTACAATAGTGTTATAAAAAATATATATCGGTTTCTTGAATTTTGCTTTCATTTTCTGTTTTTATTTTACTTTGCATCATGAAGATTTGTAAAAAAAAAAAAAAAACAAACAAATCATCCAAAAAGTGTATTCTATCAGATGAACGCAGTTGAACTATTTTGGCAAAGGGAGACGGCAGGATGATCGGGACTCACAACATGTTTGTGTAATTTAGTTGAATGGGGAACAGTAGGGTTTTCTTTGCGTCTCTCTTAGAAGCAATACTGTTATATTTAGTTTAGTTATATGCCTAAAATTAACACGGTTATTTAGTTGCATTGTCATGTTTTGAAATGTTACCTGTATTAATTAGGGAAATAGGTTGGTATATCTAAATACTTTTCTCTTTGACAGCAGCCAAATTTCTCTTTGATAATGTGCATTAACTTTAGCCACTCTCAGAACTGCACGGCTGAGACAGACATACTGATTAATGGTGCTTAAAACAAAACATACTGTTAGTGGTCATCATTGTGGTCTGTATCTACATGGCGATACAGGTAGTTTGTGTTGCTGGAGTATAGCACCCCTACCTGGTAGCAGTTACTGGTTGGAAAACAAGACACAGCGTTTTAAAACAATGAGTTTCTCGAAGGAATAACAATTACGATGTGCAAGTAGCGCCCGGCTGTTTGCATGGACTTTTATTTTGAAAGGAAATAAATATTCTTTCTTACTAATTTGCTAGCGTTTCGAGATTAGTAAAACATGACAGACAGGTTGTTCCCAACTTGTTACTATTAATCCAAACGTTTCCGTATTCTAGAATTTAAAGCTCAAACTGGAAATTCATCTTTTATGTAAATATGATGATCTGGCAAAAACTAATAAGGAGAGTGCGGTCATCTGCTCTGCCAGCCAATTTAAACATAAATGTTTTGGGCATATCTTTTTATCAGCAGAATAGATAACTCTTCATCCTTCAGCACTTTAGGACTTAAACATCGTATAAGTTCCTGTCTTTCCTTTACCTCTCCTCTACTGCACTTTTATGCTCTGTGAACCATATTGAGTATCGCTATATTGCAGTGATCTTTATCTACGTGGTTTTGTGTGGTATGTCATGCCGGTATCGTGCTTTCCACCTTGCTAAGTCTGCACTGGCACATGCTGTGGTTCTCAGAGAGATCTTTGTGTTTTTAGGATGCCTTGTAATGACCTTTGTCACTCTGCTTTGCAGTATGTGGGCAGCTTGGATGTCCCTAGACCCAACAGCCGCATGGAGATCGTCGCGGCCATGAGGCGTATCAGGGTAAGTTGGGACACCAACAGCAAAAGTGATGCATTTTCTCAAGTGACACCGGGGGGGGTGGTTACCAAGGGGCCTCCCCGACATATTGTCGCTGTCCGATGAAAAACACGTATCTCCAAAATTCTGTTATTTCAGGAGCATAAAACAACACGGTGAAGAACCCTTGGCATCACAAAAAGAAACCAGTCTTTACACAGCCATCAGTGGACATGGATTTCCATGCATTGTTGTCAGTGAGGCAGATGGATGGATGGATGAATGGTAGATAGATACATACATACATACTTTATGTATCCAGAAGGAAATGTAGGTGTCCAGTAGCTTATACACATAGGCCACGCACAAATATGCTGGTGTCAATAACATACAAACTAATCCTGCTTCATATTCACCGTTAACAACGATGTCAGCTAACTAGATATCTAGCTATCAGCGTTAAGTTGTTAAAGTTAGCAATATAAAAGACCATCATGAATACAAATGTTAACTAGTACAGACATAAATAAATAGCAAAAAGTCACAATTATCAAAAAGTGGACATACCTGGTTTTCTTCAGAGTGCGACAGTATTCCACTGCATCACTTTCTGGAATTTCTGGCCAGTGTGGCACCATCTTGTTCTAGCGTAGGATGTGATATAATGAGGCACTTCCATCGGTTTAGAAGCTATAAGGGCTGCTAGTTAGTTAGCTTGTGACACCGCCAGATTGCTAGATGGTGGGGTCACGTATCAGGGCTAATAAAAAATACAACATTAGTGAAATTTGTAGTTTGAACCATATGCCTTTGATACTAGATCACTTAGTATGAGAGTGGAAAGCTTTAGTTTAAGGTGGTATAAAATTACACAGAAAGCAGCTGGACGTTAATGTGATGTAATGTAGGAATTCCAAGCCAACCAAGCTCATGACGTCACACCCTACGCTAGGACAAGGGGGCACTACACATGCCTCAGAAATATTACTTGAATTATTTACTATTTTAACCCAGTTTCACCAACAATGTTAAACCTACAGTACAAGGATTTTTAGAGTGGGCATCCAACTTGTAAATTATGCTAACTGCATCTAGTGTTTCATGTCCACTTTAAAGAAGATAGCTACTGCAGTTGTAGCACCTATCTCTCTCTGAAGAAGCCTCATTTGCTGTTAGCCCTGAGTAACCTGCCTCTGAGACATGGGTTCCTTTTTCTGAATAACAAAGTGACTTTATTTTAGGAGACTGCTGCTCTGTTGGACTGTGGGGGGTGGGGGGGGGGGGGTTGCGGGGAACGGACAGTAAAGGTAACGGCTTTGGTAGTCACACACTGGGCGGAGAGTGTGCGCTGCCAAAGGCCCCACACT
>JAODLD010000124.1:15577874-15594521 GCA_026781065.1 Mormyrops boulengeri
GAGCCGTTTGTGGGGGACAACATCAAAGGCCTTCTGGAAATCTAAGTAGATCACATCATAGGCCTTTTTGTGATAATCTGTGTGATCTGGGTCTCTAGTCAGTCATGGTGGGAAGTGGAAGGGTTGGTGTAGATAGAATATGATTCAACTCAAGCATTCAAAGACTATCAAGGGTAGATGACAGACTGTCACCATTATCAGGGGGCGCCCTAGGGAGAGTGTGACTCTGTGGGCTTTTCTGTCACCTTGCACCTGGCAGCTGAGAGGTTCGAATCGCACCTCCGCTATGAGAGCTGCCGTGTTCTTAGAGGTTCGAATCCCACCACTGCTGTGAGAGCTGCCGTGTTCTTAGAGGTTCAAATTCCACCTCTGCTGTCAGAGCCGCTGTGTTCTTAGGGGTTCGAATCCCACCTCCGCTGTGAGAGCCGCCGTGTTCTTAGAGGTTCGAATCCCACCTCTGCTGTCAGCCACCGTGTTCTTAGAGGTTCGAATCCCACCTCTGCTGTGAGAGCCACCGTGTTCTTAGAGGTTCGAATCCCACCTCTGCTGTTAGAGCCGCCGTGTTCTCCCTGTGCCACGTAGGTTTTCTCCAGGTACTCTGGTTTTGGCCCAAAGACCAAAAGCAATAAGGCTGATTAGCATCTTCAAGCTGCCTGTACTATGTGGGTGTATGTGCATTCGCCCCCCCGTGATAGACTTACACCCCATCCCAGGTATGTTCCTCCCTCTTGGCTTAGGCTCCAGGCGCCAAAGAGAAACACAATTTAATAATTATCGAAAGAAAAAACCCAGGTCAGCACCACATGATTAGGCCTTACTGCATGGAGAGGTGAATTTCCAGCTTGTTTGGATGGTGTACTGACCTTTCCAGGTAGAACCAGCTGCATTCTCAGTATTAGGTCTATAAGTTTTAGAGCTCTGCATGAGAAAATGCCAGAAAAAAATAGTTTTTAGAAAAGTAGAACGATTATACAACATTTTCAATTAATGATGTATTCATTTTTTAATTCACTGATTTGATTTTGACCCCATAGGAGGCACTTCGGGAAAAACAAGAACTTTAGTTACAGTGTCAGTAATTGGTTACAAACTCCTCAACTGATCATTCAGCTCAGTAGAGAGGATGTCGTTTACTGCGGTTTTTCATCTCCAGAATTTTTATGGATCTCATCTCCTCCACCGTGCATACTATCATCTCCTGCATACTGTCATCTCCAGCACCGTGCATACTGTCATCTCCTCCACCGTACATACTGTCATCTCCTCCACCGTGCATACTGTCATCTCCTCCATCGTGCATACTGTCATCTCCTGCATACTGTCATCTCCAACACCGTGCATACTGTCATCTCCTCCACCGTACATACTGTCATCTCCTCCACCGTACATACTGTCATCTCCTGCATACTGTCATCTCCTCCACCGTGCATACTATCATCTCCTCATCCGTGCATACTGTCATCTCCTCCACCGTGCATACTGTCATCTCCTCCACCGTGCATACTGTCGTCTCCTCCACCGTGCATACTGTCATCTCCTGCATACTGTCATCTCCTCCACCGTGCATACTGTCATCTCCTCCACCGTACATACTGTCATCTCTTCCACCGTGCATACTGTCATCTCTTCCACCGTGCATACTGTCATCTCCTCCACCGTGCATACTGTCATCTCCTCCACATGCATATTTCATAATTACATTTATTTATTTAGCAGGCACTTTTATTCAGAGCGATGGACAGTTGAGAAAGCAGGGTGGGCAGTCCCAGTAGCGCGTGAGGTTAATAGCTTTGTTCAAGGGCCCTACAGTGAAATCACTCTGCAAACCACAGGGTTCCAACCTGACAAACTTACGATCACAGACACAGCATCGTAACCCACTGAGGCACACACAGTAAACACCCGCTCACCCTGATATTAAACAAATATATTTTTTCTCTAAATTGCGTGTTGTTTCAATTCGGTGCACCCTTCTGCTCAAATCTAGAGGGAAAAGCCACTAACAAGCCAAACGCATCAGGAGGAATCTGCCAGTGAAACTGTGCAGTGCTGTCATTTAACAGATTCTGCTCACTATAAGTGTAGTTACTGTTAACAAGTCAAGTCAGTATTTGTTACATTTAAAAAGGCCCAGCTGCCCAATTTCACATCAAAACAAAATCAAAAACTTATCAAATAGAAAAAGAAAAAACAATAAATAATAACGTGGCACCATAAAACAAACCTGACACAGAAATGGATTAAAATAGAAAAAAATTATGTGATTCTCTTAATGGTAATGATACCAGGCTTGCAGTTGTCTTCTCATATTGCTTTTATTGGCATTTATTATGCTCAAACTTGTATCGCAATGTTGTGTATTTTAATTGCTATTATTCTTATTTCCCATCCTTGGGATTTTTTCCGATGAAAATCTGCGGATGAGGACATTATCCTGTTACCAAAACCAAATACTCCAACCATTTCTCTGTTCTGCAAATGTCTGCAACTTTACTAGAGTCATTAAAGCCTGTATTCGTTACAGAATGAAATAGAGGCACATTAATAGTTAGGAGTATTTCTTTTGCAGCAGGAAGTAAGTCTTTCTTTTTGTTCAAAATTTCTGTTTAGTTCCTAAAATCGCCCAGAGCTTTACAATGACCTTGTGTATGGAATGTAGGTTATTGCACAATAAGGGTGTTGAAGTGGAAAAACTCCAGGTGCTTTTATTAATGTTCAACTGAGCACTCAGATCTCTGTCTTTGTGTTTAGGGACAGCTTATCATATATGTGTGTGTGTGTGCATGTGTGTGAGTGGGTATACCTTATCTTATGGAGACACAATGCCCCCACAACGTGATGAATACCCATTTTTTTCCCTTAAACTCAATTTAATAAAAATCTGTGACTGCAATGAAAAAACTAAAAATGCAAAAACTCTTGTATTTTGTTTAGTTACTTATGGTTATGGTTAGGGCTGGGTAGGGGTTAAGGTTGTCATAGTTAACATTAGCATTTTTCCCATACAAATGAATGAGTGGTCCCCAAAAATATATGATTACCTGACGTGTGTGTGTGTGTGTGTGGGGGGGGGGGTTCCTAGCCTTCTGACCAAATAACACACCGAAGGCTGGGGTTTTCATCCGGGCTTCCTCAGGGAGACCAAGATCATCATGCTCTGAAATTCTCTGTAACTGAATTTTTTCTTAGGTGTTTGGCTGAAACACAAACCTGATCTTGTGAATGTAGCAGTAAAGCCAGCTGGCCGCTCAGTGTGTGTTTCCAGGAGACCAGCTGAAGGAGCGAGTCAATAAGGTGCCTAAATTCCCGCAGCCAAGCACAAGGCCGGCCTGTCAGATAGACCGGCAAGCATCCCCTCGTCCGGTGGGACACCAAAGTAGGCCAAGGTCGGCTCTCCACAGCGAGTGTCGCAGAAACGGCCAAGACACCCTGACTGTGCAACTGCGAGACACCAGAGTCCACATGGAAGTCCGATGATATGTTTTTTCTCTCCAGGGCCATGTTTTAAAATGTTCCAGCTGTACAAACAGGAGGCCGAGGTGATAATGTTGTTGTGTGACAAGAAGCCAAGCAGCATATCAAGCACAGGGGATTATTTATCGCTGAAGACGTCCTCGGTCTGCTCATACAATGAACGAACATCCTTATTTTATGTCGGACGCATCCTCTAACTCCAGCATATAAATAATGCAGGCTGGTGTCAGGCTGATTAGCTTCCATGTCAGTGGCACTGAGCTGTTTCCCCATCTGCGTGTGTGAACTCACGGTCACGCAGGTGCACGGCTGTGGTGTACGTGTGCCATGTAGCATGCACGGCAGGGTAAAGCACTCACAGGGGCAGTAGTGCTTCTCAGCTAATGGTTAGATGTGAACTCACAAATATCATATGGATATATGAATGAATTCCAAAAATATAAAAATAACAAGTTTGCAGTAAGGCTGGTTTGCAGGAATTGTGCAGAGGGGCCAGAAATGCTTATTTCATCATAGTGTTGTTTTAGCGGGAGTGTCATTGAGAAGAAGTGTGTTAATGATACCAGTGAATGATACCATGATTTGCAACCTGTTAAATTGTGCCAGACATTGAAATGATAGTCAATGTGGATTATTTCATTGAGTTACTAAACTGGTGATGTGATGACATGTTAATGAACTAATTAATTCGTTTATTTTTTTTTGTTCTTGGAGATGAAAGCTACAAGAAATGTAAACGTTTCACTTACAGGATATTATCATGGTTATTTTACTTGAAATATATGTTCTGGGTTTAATAAGCATGCCCTTTATTTAATTTTCAGTGAATTATCAAAATAATCCCCAAATGTTGAATTTGTGGTTTTAGTTTGCATTTTTAATGCTCAATAAAGTCTTTATGAAATGTTTGCAGGATTACATGAGACATTGTTTTACCTCTGCTGAGCTATATATAAAATAATATATAACTTGTATTAAATTGTAAGTATTGTCATTGCTACAGCAATATACTGGAATTTGAAATGACATCTTAACAGCCATTTCTGGGAAGTTGTTTTGGAAACATGGAATAAACTAGAGCTGGGTGATATATTGATAAAATGTTGTATTGTGATTATGAACATTTATATTGTAATCATTTTGAATATCATGAGTATTGTGATATAACCTAAACACCTGTTTTTTGCAATAGTTCTTATTAATTTTTACAGAAATTCCATCAAAGTATGAGTCTGTTATTGGTGTAATTTATCGTTATACCTGTCACATGCTCCATAGCTCTTAGTAAAACAATTTGGTCGTAATCAGAAAAGTGGAAAAACACCTGTGATATTTTACTGTTGGCTTTGTATGAATTTTAGAATATTGTGATAAATATCGATATTGTGAAAATCTCTGAAAATATCATAATATAAATTTTATGGCATATCACCCAAATCCATTCCCTGGAATGAACAGTGAGAGAGAGTCAGTCAGAAAAAACAACCTAGCAATGAAACGTACTGTCGGTGTTTTCTGGTGTAGCACCTTACGACAAAAAAAATATTTTCATATGATTTATTTGTCATCTTTTTCATGTTCTGAATCCATTTAAGGGTAATTCTAAGAGAATTAAGCAAAAATGGAGCAAAGTAAAAAATAATGACTTGGATTATATACTGATTATTATAAATACCATTTGATGCGAAAATAAATATCACGATAAAATATTTTTCCGTATTGCCCAGCCCTAGAATAAACGATTCTGAGATACTGATGGTGGCAACCAATCAGGGAAAGTGAAGGTGGGACTAGGAGTGTAATTTGAACTTATCATGTGGGAGTGTGTCACATGACTGGCACTTATACAATTTTCTCTGAAAATATCAATTAATTACAGGGAGGAAACAATGTATTTACATTCAAAAGCTGTGCATTTTAGCATCAAATATGAATAGTAGGAACCACAGCCAAAGTAATAACAGTAATATGCATTTTGTTTATATATCATTAGAGTTCGCTATCACTAGAGTTAAAGTCGTGTTTATATATGTTTGTTTTATTTAGGATTATGAATTTACAAACTACTACTACTACTACTTGTTTACATTTATCACATAAAACGAATTTTGTATTTAGGATAAGTGTAGTCTTCAACAATCCAATAGGAAAATCCCATCAAGTATAATGCTGAACAACATAAAGCCTGTTCAGGGTGTAGCAGGTCAGCAAAGGGCCTTCATAAAAAAGGGGGGAAACCTTAAATATCCAAGTGCCGTAAAGCAAAAGAGAGTGCGGACATTTAAATGCAAAGGCCCTCAATGAAGGCAGAACACTTTTTAAAAGTCAGCTCAATCTTATTGTTCTTTTTTAGTCTGTACAGTCTGTATCTGTTGTCGGCAGTTGAATGACCAGAGAATATATTCTCACTTTCGTTCATATTTTTCATTGATGGCAGCTTAGTAGTTTTGTTCGAAAGCTAAATCCCAGGAATCGCTTACACACGGTTGCTTGGATACAATATACAGGCTTCATTGTATTGCCTCTATATATTCAGCTGCACTGCGAAGAATGCGCATGAGCTACGGTATGCTTTAAATTCTGTCTTTGGTGGCATGAGAGGAGAATCCTGGGTAACCTAGACGGCATTTTCCCATGGAAACCTGCTTTGTCCTAAAGAGAACGAAGAGGCTTCGTGTTTGACCCATGGCTGAAGACCTGATTCATTCTAACCGGAAATCAGGTTTCCCAGTTTCAGTAAATGCATTGATTTTGACACAACCTTAATAAATACCAAAGATGCCACAATCAAACAGATAAGCTTCTAATTAACAGTATTTAAAATAGATTTATAAACAGACTAGAAGTGGGAATCATGGGAAAAGATCTTTAGTGTCCATCAGTGTAACTGCATGTTTCGTGCCCAGAGATTATTGTTTTTTTGCTTTTTGCCAGGAATCCTCAGATATTTTTTGAGGAATGATTTGGTTTCTATGGGCAATGTGGTTAAAATGATGTCAGTGACTGTTTCTCTGTTTCTGTGGCACCTCGGATTGGTCTGGCAGGCCCGGTTGGGGTTGCCATCTGCATTAGCTTGGTAGCAGGTAGCATCCATAATTGAACCTCCATCTCCATTTGCCTCTGCCTCCCATAATGTCCACGATATAAGGTAATGCAAAAACTGCACTGTTGGCAGGACTCTTTTTGCCTCTTGGAAATGGGTTTATATCCTGTAACAGCCACTTCACTCTCCGAATGCATCAATCATGCAAAATATCACGTATGAACGGTCCAATCTCTCTCACTGTGGATGGGAGTCCCAGGTGAGGGGGTGGCCATCAGGGACGCTCCAGAGAGACCCCCACTCCCCAGCCTCCCTCCCCCGAACCATCGACAGGCTAAGGCTCCTAGCCAACATGTTGGTGACACCTCCCAGAAATTCCAATAACTGCAGGTCTCGCTGGTCTCGCTGGCTCGGATCTCGTGCGAGCGGCAGACCATCCAGTTAAGTCTCGTTAACAGTAACTCGGTGAGGCGTGCTGCTCCCACCCGGCATCAGGGATGAGTCTGAGAATGTCCAGCTCACAATGAGAACGTGTCACGTCAGCCCCGGAATTCCTCCAGAGACCCAGGCTTTTGTACCGGGGGCAAAAGCTGTGGGGTCTCTTTGTAACTTGGCGACTTTTCAAGAGATGTTTGATGAATGATAATGAATGCAGAGCACATGACCGGACATACTGCTTCTGCAGCGACGGTTTGGAAGCGTCACAGAGGCATCAAGGGATCTAGGACTCATACCAAAAAGGATCTCTGTAAAGATGCAATAATGTAAGGATTTATTCCATTTATGCCTATAAATAGGGGCTGGGTGTTATCAAGTGGTGATAAGAGCCGACAGTTATGCAGGACATTCATTTTCAGTTCTTTGTTCAGGCCAAATCACTTTGTATTCCCAAAAGCAATACACTCTACATAGAGTTCTTCACCATTACCTCAGGTAATTTTCCATGAAGTCCACACTCCTATGGTCCCGCTCTCCATAATTGCTTAATTGATTAAAGAAATGGACCACTGTAGATGAAAAACAATGTAGAGGGACTCGGAAATGGATGGTCACACAAACCCACAAGCTGCAGACACTAAGAATTATTGGCACGGATGTCTTAATACTTTCTCAGCAATGTGGAGACCAGATGGGTAGAGAGACTATGGCACATGGTCTCCACACACCCACAGCATGCAGGAGAGCATTCTGTAACATACAGTATGCCCTCAGCATGATCAGCTCAAATAAATTGCTAATAATTGTAATATAAGTGGTGGTGGCTTGTATGAAGACAATTTAGATCAGAGCTGGCAGATGAATTTAAATATACAGTCAGGTATTCAGTTGGTTGTCCATCAAGGATAAGTTTGTTGGTACTTTTTTGTTCTAAATTACAGAATAAAGCATCCTGTCACATTACGTAATGAATACATGAATGCACAGCTCCTAAGAGGACTGATGGAAATTTCTGGCCATTTGATTCTGAAGATGTGCTCCACTTAACTCTGGACTGGTTCCAGCACTGGCAGACCCCTTTGCAGCATCCAGACTCTATTTCAGAACCCAGCTGTGCTCACTTGGTTTAAAGAAATGTGGCAAAGAATTTCATTCATCTTGGTCTGGGTTGTTGGATCAAGTCAACAGTTAATTTCTACAGGTTATGGGTGTTTCCTCTGGATACATTTCGCTCTGCAAATGTTCCTTTTGTAACGTACTGTAGCATAAGAGCTTCCATAGTGTTCCGCCTCTTACATTACAATTAGAAAACCAATCAGCTTCTGTTTATACCATCGATCTCTGCCAGTTATGACTTAGTGATGATGATGATGATGAAGGCACCTTTGCATTGACTGTGTGTCCAGTCCCAAATTCCCAGCTCACACAGACTGAGTAGCTCATTAAACGGTGGGCTTTGCTGTGTGACTGCTGAATGCAGTTGTGGCAGGAATATGTTCTGACATAGTCCGTGTGCCTTTGTGTGTGTGGAAGTCCACTTTGGGGAAAAAGCCCGGCTTACAGTTATGAATTAAATAATATATATGCTCATTTTCTGCCAAAGGTATTGGCTGACTTATAATAACTGTTGTTGTTGTGTATAATGTTTTTACTGTACAAGGCCAACTCCATTCCAAGAGGTCGAGGAGTCACACAGCCTCGTTCACGGTGCCATTTTGTAGCTTAAAGGATATTGGTCTCTTTTTCAGTATGAATTTAAAGCAAAGAACATTAAGAAGAAGAAAGTGAGTCTCGTCGTGTCTGTGGATGGAGTGCGGGTGGTCCTGAGGAAGAAGCAGAAGGTACGACCCGGCCAATCAGGGAGCAGATCCAAGGCTCTGCAATGACCTCGCATTTTGCTTTGCAATCAGTGTTCCTATGCAGTGTTCCGTTCCTATGCAGTGTTTTCCGAAGGAAGCTCCGCATGGTCTTTAGTGTTTTCATTCTGCTAAGCATCACTGTACTGTACTTTCCTGGAAGCCGGAATCACAGCCATGGTTTTTGGTTCGTCTTTGCAGAGGAAAGAATGGAGCTGGGATGAGAGCAAGATGTTGGTGATGCATGACCCAATATACAGGTTTGTCGTGTGACCCCCCACCCCAGTAACACATGCTGGGGGAGTGGGCAGGGGGAGGGGGGCTCACATATAGGTACAGTCAGTCATTTCAAAGTCAAACCTGTCAGTAAAATTGAATTTAAATCGGCTGAAATCACACTGAAAGCCACATTTGAGATCCATCTGTAATCTACAGTCTAGCTCTGATGATGCAAATAAAACACCATAATTCAATGCTCTTTGTGTGCGATTTTGGTGAGACAGTAGCCTGTTTCTTCCTCAGTAGCACTGGCTCTCTGAATGTAACATTGTTTTGCAATTTAAAGCGTCTTTGTAATGTTTGAACTTGACAAAAATCCATGCATTCTGTTAAAAGAATGTCCAATGTGTAAAAAATCACCTAATCTCAATGTTGTTTAAGTGATTATTTCCACAAACTGGTACCATTGAAGGACATCCTGTCTGACCTTATGGCTGTAACAGCAAATGGTACAATGTTACCCTTCAGCCCAAAAATGACGTACGAGTAGCGAAAGCCTGGGGTCAGAGAGCAGGGTCGGCCAACACCCCTCACCCATGGAGCAGCTGGTCTTAAAGGCTTATTAATTTCCTGGCCATTGGATTCAAACCTATGACCTTCCAGACATGGGCAGAGAGCCCCTCACCTACTGAGATAAACACCAGAGGCTGCCACGGGACCAATGACTCATTTGCAATGTGAGGTGCGGCAATCTTTTTAAGAACAGAAAGGAACCATCCGGTACGCCCCTGCTTTTATTCAGTTCTAGGACAGCATAAAGTGTGAAAAATCTGCCTTAAAATATGGAAAATGCTTCTCATGTGGAATATTACTGGTCAGGTGTTATCTTATGATGACTGCATTTCTACTGTTCTCAGTTTCAGGTGTTATCTTGTTCCAGCTGCATTTTCCACAGTAGCATAGGAACATTGTAACAGCAGCATAACAGTGGCATGGTGTCATTGTTAACATTGTAGCAGAGGCATGGTATCACTGTTAACATTGTAACAGAGGCATGGTATCATTGTTAACATTAAAACAGAGGCATGGTATCATTGTTAACATTGAAACAGAGGCTTGGTATCACTGTTAACATTGAAACAGAGGCATGGTATCACTGTTAACATTGTAACAGAGGCATGGTATCATTGTTAACATTGTAGCAGAGGCATGGTATCACTGTTAACATTGAAACAGAGGCATGGTATCACTGTTAACATTGAAACAGAGGCATGGTATCATTGTTAACAGTGAAACAGAGGCATGGTATCGTTGTTAACATTGTAACGGAGGCTTGGTATCGTTGTTAACATATTTGGAAGCTCTATGGGTTGGCTCTATGCAGGTTGCTGAGGCCCCCCACAGGAGGACAGGAGTTCAACACAACTGACCCCCCCCTCCAAGTCCTTCCAAGCACAATAACCCCCTACCTGGTATCTTCATTGGAGTGGCCATGTCCTAACCGAAGTGCTAGCTCAGCAGAAGGTCAGGATGATGTCAGATAAAGATTTAGGCCCCCATAGAGTATTGCTTTAATTCCAGGGACTACTTCTGGTTGGGGACCTTGAGGGGACTGCCTAGGGCTAAAAACGTGAATCACTGCTAGTAATTTTGTAATACCTGGAACAGGCTGACTTTTGAGAGAATTGCACATCGGTTGCCTGCGAGGCCTGCCTTCTTAATTGCAAGACTGCTGTTAAATGCAGTAAACATGCTGCAAATACGTCCAGTCATTTTTGTATGTGATGATATGGTCTGGATACAGCATTGCAACCCATTATTTGCTGCAAAGGGACCAAGGCCCCGCTCAGTCTGAATGAAAGAATAACCCAGAACGGAGAAGACAGAATTATTTTTAGGAATCTAAGAGGAGCCCTTTGCCAGATTAAACTGAGCCCCACCCAGGCAACTCAACAAGGCATCGATTCAGGTACTCATGAAATTCTGTTTCATAGTCTAAACAGAACCAAAGAGACCCACTTGGTTTTAGAAGCAGCACCATGAGCCTGTGTTCCTGTGGGCTGGGACACAGAGTATCAGTGCTGGGCTTTTGATCAGAACCTTTAAGCCCAGTTGCTCCAGGAACACTGTCTGCTCTCTGATCCTCACTTTTATATTGCTTTGGACAAAAGCATCTCCTAAACAAACAAATGTAAATGCTTCAGGCACTATGAGACTACTTCATTGCTGTAATATTATATTCAATCCTTAGCAAAATGTGTTTTCGGCTGGACGTAAGCTGGGCACCGCCGCCGACTGGCACAACCTTAGATGTTTGGGAAGCCCTGTTCCCAGCTGCTATTTCTGTTCAGCCAATAACACAGGAGGAGGTTGACATGACATATCTGGTGGCCATTTCCCTGGGCAGTCTGCCGGACCTTATAGTCTGCCTCTTTGGGACATCATGTGACCTTCAAGGGCCTTTGACATTTGGCTGGTAATTTAGAAGCAGATATTGGGAGTAAAATGGCTACTTTGTCTCCCAGTGCAGGAACGCGTCTCCCAGTGCAGGAACGTGTAATTTAGCCCTTTGGTTATATACTTTTGTTGTCCATCTTAGGCTGCGAGTAAATGCTCCTGCCTCGCCACTCCCAGCGATTGTCGTTGTTTGGAGAGCATATTGAGCTGTGTCTTTGGACCTTTCTCGCAGTGTTCCTTAATAAGGCTGGTTTACCAAGGCAACATTAATTCAGTGAAACGGGTAACAGCACTTGGAATCGGGTTACTGGGGACAAAACAAAACAGTGCTCTAAACAGAGCAAGGCGCAGGTGCAAGGAGTCGCTATGGATACTGCCAGTCACCTGACGCTGTCCTGCCCTCATGCCCGGCATGGAGCTCCATGCTTGATGAAACAAAGCCTAAAGGAATGTGTGCTCTGCTGTGTACAGGAGGTAGATGAGGGCATGGAGGTAAAGCAAGCGTAGAGCCAGCCTCCAGTGCTCACTGCGCTTGCAGTGCTTCACTACCTGACGTTAGTCAGACATGCTGCAGAGCTCCAAGCCTCATAATTAAAAGCCATCCGCGGCACACCAAGATGCATCGGTGCAGAGCTGATGTTGCCGGTGGTAACAAAAAACGTACTGAAGGCTGACAGAGAAAATGCGGGTTTGATTATTCCTCCTTATGAGAAAGGTCCGATATACCCTAATGTCCTGCAACACCCAACACCAAGATATTCAGAACCTTTTATTGGGTTTATTCAGAACCTTTTATTGTGTTTATTCAGAACCTTTACACCAACATTAGATATGGTGCAGCAGTACTCGGCCCTCTCATGAGGGTCACTCTTTCAGACATGAAGTTTGAAATTATGATCTCGCAGGAACACAGAATATTTCTCGGTATCTGTGTCACAGGTTAAGAGGAATACAATGATGCCTTAACTATAAAGATATTCAAAGAAAATAATTATTTTTAACATATAATTTCAGGATTTTTTACGTATCTCACGATTCTCAAGACCTTAAGATCTTCAGCTACATTGCCCGGGATGGAGCCAGCAATTCATTCAGGTGTAACGTGTTCAAGTCCAAGAAAAAGGTAGTAAGATTCTGCAACGTTGTATCACAAAGACTGAGAATGGACATTGATTGATATACGTATCCACCGGCCATGTCAGACGCAGGCCATGCGCATCGTGCGGACGGTGGGTCAGGCCTTTGAGGTTTGCCACAAGCTCAGCCTGCAGCACGCGCAGCAGGGCACCGACGGGCAGGTAGATGGCGCCAGCGACAAGTCGGCGGAGGAGACTTTGCGAGATGGTGAGGAAGCTTATATACAGCGCATCCATTAATTACAATGTAACTTATCGTCACATGCCGGGAAGTAGAGCATGAACGATTAGGGGAGATCAGATCAGGTGATTTATCATCCAAATAATGACTTCAATAAATCCAGGATGAGCTGAGATTGAATCAAAACACACTGTGGACCCTCAGATACTATGGTCAAGTCCATGATTCTTAACTGATGGGTGATAAGCTCAACCTGCTGCACAAAAATGATCACCACCCCCAGCTGAGAACCTTTATCAGTGTTACTCTAGATCAGTGTTTCCCAACCCGGACCTTGGGGACCCCCAGACGTTCCACGTTTTTGCTGCCTCTCAGCTCCCTGGGAGCAAAAATGTGGACTGTCGGGCAGGGAGATTGGAGGGCTCAAAAATGTGGACTGTCTCGCAGGGAGCTGGGAGGGAGCAAAAACGTGGACTGTCTGGCAGGGAGCTTGGAGGGAGCAAAAATGTGGACCGTCTGGTAGGGAGCTGGGAGGGAGCAAAAATGTGGACTGTCTGGCAGGGAGCTTGGAGGGAGCAAAACCATGGAACGTTTGGGAAACACTGTGCTACAGGTTAACTTTTCACGGTCAGCAGAACCCTGCGAATAATTGAAATGGCTGGTTTTAGCAAACCTTTGTTGTATTGGATTGTGTAATAGGCTTATGCTAGAATGAACGTATATCTTCACTTGTAGTAAATGCATTAGTATGTTAACAATCAAAGTCAATCTGTACCTATGTATGACTAATTGTTAAGTTGTAATTAAAATTGCATTGTCAGCAACTGCATAACTGTGTTTTTGCAAAGCCACGCATGACCTTTTACACACTGTGGTGTTTGTGTGTCACAGACTGTCAGCTGACTGGGGCAGAGGCAGACAAAGCAGCCAGCAAAGGGGAGGAATCCCAGACGGGGGCACTGTGCGAGCCGGCCGTCAGTGAGATCCTCCAGAGCCTCGCAGAACTCAACGTCGTAAAATCCAGCTATTTCCTTCCTGACAAAAACTTCCAGGTGATTCTACCAAGTTGTTTCCCTGTGATGTAAAAGTGTTTGCCTTTCCCTTGTTTATTGTTGAAAGTTCTCCTGGGAACTTCTAACAGCTGAATCTTTGGGTAGGAAGAGGTTTAAGGTGTTGCCTCGTGCCTCCAGCATGTTTGCATGTTCTCTCTGTGTTTATGTTGATTTCTTCCTGATTATCTGATTTCCCCCCATAGAAGCGTATCACCAGGTGAACTGGTGTCTCTAAATTGCCCTTATTATGTCATTGTATTTGGTGTGTGTGGCCTACAATCGACACACCTCAAACCCAGCGTGCCTGTGCCTTGTTCCCTTTGCTGCCTGGGGTAGGAGCCGGCCCCCCACTACCCTGTACCATAATTGATTAAAAGATGGATGAATGGATGTTTGCACTAAAGGTTTTATTCTTCACCAAAGTAAGCTCAAAGACTTCATAGTTATAATAATAATAATAATGACACTTTATTGAACCCCATGGGGAAATTTCTTTTCACCTGCTCCATCCTCTCCTCCATGACACACATGTAGGTGAGAGCAAGCTTGGCAGCGAAGGGCAGCCCCCTGCAGGGGCGCCCCTGGGCCGGGGGGGTAAGGGCCTCGCTCGGGTGCCCACGGACACGTGTCTGTTCTGCAGAGGCTGGGCTCGAACCGGTTACCTTCTGATCACAGGATATGTGGGTTTGGGAAATTAGCTAATGAATCATACGTGTTACTGATAACACAAATGACTTGGGCTCCTTTGTTGGAAAGCCGATTAGAGCCAAAGCTCCTTCTTGGCACTGCCAGTGAAAGGGGGTGCTCTTCTATCCTGGTATTCATTCCCTGGGCTGCTCCATGGCACAGTGGCGGCACCTCGCTGTACAAATGGCGCGCTTCAGCTCAGCCACTTGACACCGCGGTATTTCGGTGTAAATCGTACAGACAGCACAGTATCTAGAACTTAGACACCTGCCAGATCAGCCACGTGTTTCCTTTCTCTTTTGTTTGAACCGTTTTGGTTGGCTGCCGGGCAGCCGTCGCTCTGAGGAAAGGGCATCACGGAAAGTAAGACGCGCAGTTGGGGAATGAGCCTGTAATCCTGTTTGCTGGTTTAAGGCCTGTGCATTTGTGAGATAAACTGGGACTGGTTGTGTGAATTTTGGCAATATCTGCATGTTAACGCTAAGGAAAAAAAAATGAAATTGGTAGCCAGTGGGTTCAGAGAAGGCAAAGCAGTGCAGTGTACACTAAATACACTTTATGCAGCTGCAATGGTGATCTTCACATTAAGCAGACTAACCTTGTTAGTCCCACAAACCTATGTTAATTAACGAGCTGACAAGCACTGGCCAAAGAGGAGCCCCCACCTCTCTCCAGACCACCCCAAAGAGGAGCCCCCACCTCTCTCCAGACCACCTCAAAGAGGAGCCCCCACCTCTCTCCAGACCAGGACAGCGGCAGTACGCACTTGTTCTGTAGTATAAATACATGCTTAGATTTAAATCTAAGGTATGATGGTGCCTTCATACTTAATTGACCATATATTATTAAGTATTTATTACTGCTTATTCAGGTCTAGGTGCTAATGCAATATTGAGCTTTCACAATATTAAGCTAATAATATTTAATACTTTATTGGGTAAATGCTTAGAAATCCCTGGATTTACATGAAAAGCATTTAATTTGGCTGACAAATTAAATGTAAAATCAGTTAGTACTGAATTGATATTCAGTATGTCTAGTATAACTGGCATGAGATAATCACAAACAGCATATTCATTCAGTACAGGACCAATTATAAACCCTTACTGCCACCTACTGGCTGGACATGCCAGTGATACCATTCATTTTATGTTTCATTGGCTCCTGAAGTGGAAACCTCGTCAGCACGGGGCGAACATGCCGACTTCCCACACACAGGATGGAAGTGGGATTAGAGCCCCTAGCCTTGGAGGAGCGAGATCACAGGGCTTTTTGCTGAAGCAGAATAGTGAAAATAAGTATGTGTGTATATGCAGATTATAAACTAATACGTAATATTGCTTCAAAACATTTTTCATTTTTTTGTATTTAATAGGTATCTTATCACCAATTCACATGTCTGTATGTTTTCTTATTCCAGATTACTGCTACAGGTATGCCAAATGTATTAATGTTTTGCCCTCCAGATACTCCAGGTTTACACTGAAAAATTGTCTCCTTTTGGTTTTGATATAATTCAAAGTGTCTTTGTGTAAACGGGCTTATATTGACCTTCCTTAGAACTCCAGGATCAAGTCCTGCCCAGCCTGATGGAGTCGTCCTGTAATTGATGCATCTACATTTGCAGTATATGGTCTTTCCTTTTCTGCGCAGAGAATCCATGACTGAAGTTCAAAACAGCACATTCCTGATTGCAAATCACATTTCAACATAGCGGAACCCTGCATCAGGCACCTGTCCTTTTAGAAGGTTCCAGATGAAGCAAAAGGCACATTAACTATGCATGACGTTTGCTTCCATAGAACTGACCACCTTCCCGTAGGAGTGGCTCGATCGCTCCTCTCAGAACAACGTCCAGAGAGTCAGAAATAAATTTTCCTTTCAGCAAGACAACAGCTAGGGTCAATTCAAGCCCTTTCATGTTTCTTTGTATGCGTGGGAAGAGTGGCTTCCCAGGCTGCTGGTCCTAGGATACCGGGATCAGCTCTGTTACTGACACTCAGGAGCACAGTGGGATACCGGGATCGGCTCTGTTACTGACACTCAGGAGCACAGTGGGATACCGGGATCGGCTCTGTTACTGACACTCAGGAGCACAGTGGGA
>JAODLD010000124.1:15594868-15605953 GCA_026781065.1 Mormyrops boulengeri
ACAGTGGGATACCGGGATCGGCTCTGTTACTGACACTCAGGAGTACAGTGGGATTCTGGGATCGGCTCTGTTACTGTTACTCAGGAGTACAGTGGGATTCTGGGATCGGCTCTGTTACTGTTACTCAGGAGTACAGTGGGATACCGGGATCGGCTCTGTTACTGTCACTCAGGAGTACAGTGGGGAGAATTTAAGTTCTATTGTCACATTTCTTAAATGTGGCACCTCAACATTAAGTCTCTTCCATAAATCTTGTATGAATGAAGTCAGAGTTTAATATAAAACTATGAAGCTGATTTCTATTCTATTCTAGTCTCTTTCTGTGAATAAGATTTTGCCATTTAAAGTAATTTGATGGGAAGTAACTTTTTAGTTCCTCTAGAACAGCGGTTCTCAAACTGTTTGATCGAAGGTCCGCATCAGACGTTCTACCAAAGTCAGAGCTCCTGAACACTTCTCAATAGCAAAAAAAAGATTTCCTGAATTTTAAGGAATTAACAACGACCTTTGAGATGAAGACCAATATATTAACAATCATCTGAACTTAATCCAAAGGCACCTTTAATGCTCTCTGATCATTTCGAATCCTTGTTATGGGGGGGGGGGGGTTATGACAAGTCAGTGTGTGTGTGAAGTTTGGTGGTTATATATGGTATTTTTGTACGTCAGACCGCGTTACGTCTTTTTACGTTAACCCTTTCATAAGGTGCGTTACTGGCCGGGTCTAGATTAACTTGCCATGATCCGGACTTTGGGGACCTCTGCGCTAGAGTAATATTTCTTGCAGTGAGGCAAATGGCCTCTGTTTAGCCGCAGCCCTCCTCCCCCAGACCTCCATATTCTGGTGACCCCCCCCCTCTGTGTTTCAGGATTTTGGGAAGGGCTCGTCCTGCATGGTCTCCCCCAGCAGCCCCACGGTTACCCCACTGGCTGCGCAGCATCAGCTCCAGCTCCTACAGCTCCAGTTGCAGCAGCAACAGACGCAGACGCAGGTGGCCGTTGCACAGGTAAAGCCATCAAGGCTCCATGATGGGCACTGTGACATCACTGACACCCAGCCAATGTCTGCGCGTCGGGAAAGCATTTCCTGTCACATGACATGGACAACTCACCATCTTATTAAGACAAATTCATACATTAAAGATGCCCCTTTTATGATTCTCTTTTCTCACTGATGTGAGAAATTGGGCTTTAAAATGCACCCGGTGGGGGGGTTGACATGCAGTGTTAGTCACTGAGAGGTTTAACCTTCCGAGATCCAATAAACTGTGAAATGGAGCCAGGGAAGGTAACCAGGCAGTGACTTTAGTGGAAAGCATAATTTCCTATTATTTGTCCATGCTTGTGTCAGTCTGAGAGAGGAATACGGTGACGTTTACTTTAATGAAGTCATCAGTTTGTAACATTTTGATAGATTTAACGGAAAGGAATGATCAGCAGATCTTTCACCTCATACAGACAGGCTTTTTGGTGATGTTGCAGAGTCAAACAGTAATTGGATTTCTTATTTCAAATTATGCTAGCAGATCTCAGTGCAGCCCCCCCCCCCCCCCACACACACAGAGATAGGTCTCAGTTTTCTTCAGGTCATCAGAAGCTATAATTTGCTGAAAAAAATATGAATCTCCTGCAGGGGGAGAACTGGCATGAAACCACTGGATTATGCAATTAATGTTCATTTGTTTTAATATAGAAAGAAAACGTATGTATAAATACCCCATAAATTCACAGGTAAGGTTTTTATCAACAGATGGAGTTTCATTCAAGAAAAGCAGCAGTCATACAAACGAATGAGCCAGAGCGGCTGTATAGTCAAGCTGGTAAAGTCAGTCCAAACGCTGCTTTGCCAGCTTCGAACCAAGCCTTTGGAGGGCGGCTCATTTTTCGCCCTGACCGCGGGACCAGGCTGTGTAATGTGGTAGCGGCCTCAACGCTGACTTGGATTTTCAATTGCATTTACAGTAACTTCATGTAGCAGAAGCTTTTGACCAGCTGAGGCAAACAGCACATTACAAACACAGAACTGTCAAGGAGTCGACCTGAGGGGGTATAAGTGCAGCTAGACTGAGCTTCTGATGAATTTCCAGGTACAGGTGTAAGCAGCATAGGAGGAAGAGCTACCCAACATCACGCAAACAAAGCAAGAACATTTGGCTTCTGTTCAGCGGAAAATGCAACATTAAGCGCATTCGGGCATCATCGAGCAATGTAGGTGGCGTAGCACAGGTTTTCCTGAAACCCTTCACATTCATCACTTCATAAAGGGTGGCTACATGTCCGCTGTGAAATTGCACTCTTTCACAAATATAAGACAAATAAACAAATTCAGTAACTAAATGCAGGTAGACTCACTCTAGCTGTCTGTACAGATTACTGAACATTGACAACTGCATTAAAAATACTTTCTGCTTCAGAGACCATTGCGTTGTACGACTGAGTGAATTTTCAGTTTTCTGATGGAGCCTGAATCAGTTAATGAATAGATAGTGTAACATGGGGTTTACATTTCTATTTGGACACTGAGACTCGGTTACCACTAGGGGGAGCTTTAAGCCCAGAGAAATTAAGTCTTAAGGGTATACGGAGTTCTGAGAATCTAACCCTGGCATAAAATTGCATGTTACTGACATTTCGCATTTATTATTTATATTATCTTGGCTTTATTGTTTTCAGACCAATAATGTCAAAGAAAATTGGTGCCAGGATTTTTATAGTCTATTATCTTGTCATATTATGCAACAAAAATGGCTTAGGTCACCGGAATTTTATCTAATTTAAAAGCGCTGGGATTAAATCTGAAGAACCTTATTAGATTTGGTGTAACAGTCATGCGTATTTATGGGTGCTGTGTGAAACGCATGGATTCGTGGGTGTAATGTAAATCAGAAAATGTCAGTGATACACAAACAACAGCAAAGAGCCGCCAGGTGCACAGAGAGTAGCAGACGCCCTGCATCCCCGGCTCTGTGCCAACTCGCTTCAGACGTCCTGTGTCCCCGGCTCTGTGCCGACTCGCTTCAGATGCCCTGTGTCCCCGGCTCTGTGCTGACTCGCTTCAGATGCCCTGCGTCCCCGGCGCTGTGCCGACTGGCTTCAGACACCCTGCATCCCCGGCGCTGTGCTGACTCACTTCAGACGGCCTGCATCCCCGGCTCTGTGCCAACTGGCTTCAGACGCCCTGCATCCCCGGCTCTGTGCCGGCTCGCTTCACACGCCCTGCGGCCCCGGCTCAGTGCCGACTGGCTTCAGACGCCCTGCGTCCCCGGCTCTGTGCCGACTGGCTTCAGACGCCCTGCGTCCCCGGCGCTGTGCCGACTGGCTTCAGACGCCCTGCGTCCCCGGCGCTGTGCCGACTCCCTTCAGACGGCCTGCATCCCCGGCTCTGTGCGGGCTGGCTTCAGACGCCCTGCATCCCCGGCTCTGTGCCGGCTGGCTTCGGACGCCCTGCATCCACGGCTCTGTGCCGGCTGGCTTCAGACGCCCTGCATCCCCGGCTCTGTGCCGACTCGCTTCAGACGCCCTGCATCCCCGGCTCTGTGCCGGCTGGCTTCAGACGCCCTGCATGCCTGGCTCTGTGCCGGCTGGCTTCAGACGCCCAGCATCCCCGGCTCTGTGCCGGCTGGCTTCAGACGCCCTGCATCCCCGGCTCTGTGCCGGCTGGCTTCAGACGCCCTGCATCCCCTGCTCTGTGCCGGCTCGCTTCAGACACCCTGCATCCCCGGCTCTGTGCCGACTCGCTTCTGTCACTTCTCACCGCATTCTCTTGTCCTGGCAGCTGCAGCTCCTGAAGGACCAGATGTCCGCTGAGACGGCGGCCCGGATCGAGGCCCAGGCCCGGGTTCACCAGCTGCTGCTGCAGAACCGGGAGCTTCTACAGCATGTGGCACAGCTGGTCCAGCAGCTCAAAGACCTGGAGGTCAAAGTTCATCAAACAAGCCCCAGTAAGTGAAGGGCAGGACCAGGGCTCCGTCATGCATTTTCTAATTAATAACTGCTGTGTTACTTTAAAATTGATAATTCCCAAAATCAGTCTGACAGCCTCTGCTTAATTAGTCACTGAAATCTTGATGCTTCAGCCAGATAACTGACAGTGGATGTCATGTGCAGGAAAGGCTCAGAGTGAAACAGCGCTGACAGGAGGCAGTGAAGACGCAGACTCACCACGGGGCTCTCACACTATCCGCAAGGCAATCCACTTACTTTACTAAACTGTGGAAAGGAATACGCAACCCCAAACGATGACAGGAACTACGAAATATAGTTTACAAAGTGCGCCCTATTATAATTCACATTATATAGACAATAGACCTCCAGTACGAATCATAATTCTAATCATAATAACAGTCCACTGTGATCCTGTGATGCGTAAGTTGTTATGGAAGCTTGGATCGATAGATAATATTCCTTTTCTATACTCTTCCTATCATAAGTACATAAAATACTGTTAAAATGGCTAAATATGCACTTACTCCATCAGAGTCCAGGCTTGAACAGTGTACACTGTCTCTGAGTACAGGGATTAACAGGGCTCATTCTTCCTCTCAGCATGCGGTGTTTGGAGGTGGAATTAAGGAGAGTACTTCATTTGCGTTAATGCTGTACATTCACACTCAGGTTGCATTCAGACACCGGCCCTCCGCCCTCCTCGTTTCCGCGGGCGACCGCTTCCATTGGCTCGGGGGTTCTGAGTGAGACGACCTTGCAGAGCTGCCGGGTCAGGGCCACCTCCGCACGGGGAGTTAATCAGAATGTTTCACATTTACTTTGTTTCAGTTTGTGTGCACCCTGGACCATATCTGGACTAGGTCCATGCAATAACATGCAGCTGGTCCACTGAGTCTTATCAGAATTTCTCTTCAAACGTTGGAGGGCGATTTTACTGCTGAGATAAGACCGCCACACATGGAAAGCTTTAGACAGAGACAGCTCAGGGGGAAAGTAAGGCTTACTGTAAACATTTCTGGAGGGACACGCCATTAAAACAAGTTGTTCAGCCAAGAAAATAATGTGAAACAACAAAACTGTGAGTTATCTGCAAAGCATTTGATTTCTGATGGTTCATCGCCCCGGGGTAGGAGTTGCACAACTACTGTGGTGCTAGTGAGACAGTTTGGGGGGAAGGTTTGGGGCCAGAGTAATTCCGTCTCCTTTTTCAGCTCATGCGGTCTCCTTTAGGTCCTCCTCTTTTTTGGACTCTTGAAATATAAAAAGATGGAGAAGTAATAAAGCTATTAACTACAAAATAGGGGAAATAACACCATGAAGATGTGAATCAAGTTTCTTTGTGTTGTTCTCATTTTTTGTGTGGTTTATATATACACCAGGCCCTCTGTCTTCCTGTGGCTATGCCTTTTCCCATTCTCCTTGGACCCTTGGTTTTGTGTGGCCTGCTGTGTTTATTGAAATGAAAGTTTTATTGCCTGTTCAGGCCGCTTATAGAGTTTGTTATTCTTATAAGCTTGTGTGGTCGAATCTTTCAGTGTCAGTGATGCCATCTCTTCAGTTATATCACGCCCTGCGCTAACGTGGCCTAATCAGACTAATGGACTCTGGGTCAGTTTGTCTTGTGTGTAGCACAGGAATCTATATTCAACATTTGTTCAGGCTAAAGAAGGTCTTCGGCAACACCGCAGCAGCCTCATCCCGCCAGGGCTGTGGATAGTCGTGTGTGTGGAACTTGGACGCTTTCCCATGTCATCCAGATTGCATCCGGGTGCTCTGGTCTCCCCCTGCCATCCGAGGAAATGAGTTTAGGCACACTGGCATGTCTGAGTTGCCGATAGTGCGTGGGTGTGAGCCTGGATAGGCTCTAGGGCAGCTCATGACCCTCAACCAGACAAGCAGCTGAAAGGTGGTTAATTATGATTACAATCCATTCATTCATCCATGTTCAGTTTAGGCTTGGGTAATAAAAAAAATCTCAGTTTTTTTAAGCTTGTGAATGATTCACAATTTCAGCTTTTATATAGTACTTTTGTCTCTTCTTTTCACACATTGTTCCCTCGCACTGGGGGATTCTGCCGCAAATGCTGGATGAAATTTGCTGTGCTGTCACTTTTGGCTGCATTTGACTTTCCACAAACTTTACACTTTCCGTACAAATGAGTCAACATCACCTCGTTTTTTACAGGCTCTCCCTACAGGAGGAGACCTGCAGCCTGTGGCCATCTTGGTTCGCGGGTTCGCAAATGAAGGTTTTTTCATTTTGCTAGACAGAAAGTGTTACTGTAACAAATATCTGAATGTAAAACCTTAATATTATCATTCTGCATTAGAATATCATTAAAACACATTTAAATGTAATTTAACCTTGCTGGTCATTCTGCTGGTACCGCTCCCTGGGCAAACCCCTACTTTAGGCCCCCCCCCCCCCATCACCCCGTCAATAAAGACATATAAGACATTAGGAACAATACAAATAAATAATGATGAAGTGTAAAACTGATCTTACTAATTGCATTAGTACTGTACAAAGTTAACGGTGCGCTATTTGACAGATTCCCCCACTCCCCCTACTTTGGGTTTCCAGTGGGGTCAGCCCAGCCCCGCCCCCCTCCTCACCCCAAACTTCTGAGTGCTAGCCTGCCTAGCTCATAAATTACTATCCGGTCACCCACTCCGACAAGGTCAATTGACCCACATGGTGGCATGATATCATTGACATGACGTGCAAATGAGTGACAGAAAACCCTGACAGGAAAATGTTACAACCAAATTTGTTAGTGTGGGCGCCCTGTGCCACCCCAGGTGAGACGCTGCACTGAGCGGCTGCCCGTGTCACCCATACCAAAACTCGGCAGTGTTAATGATACCATTGCGACAATCTCCTAGGGCTACTGCTTTTGGTAAGATCACTATTTGATGTGAACTGGACCATGTCCCCCTTTCTAGTCGAGGAGGAGTCCATATGGAAGTCTGTGTCGGTGCAGTCCTTCTCGCTCAACCTGAAGAACCACTTCAGCCTGTTGAAGGATCAGCCTGTTACATCGACCCCCGCTGGACAGCCTGCGGTGGCCATCCCGCTAGCGCTTGGCGCCGAGTCCTACGTCAACCTCCTCAACCTGGAGACTCCCAAGGAGGGCAAAGGTCAGACCAATGGAGAAAGCGGAGAGAACGGCCGGATTGCGGGCCTATCTGGCGTGCCGGGAAGCGAGATCGACACCAAAACCGACCCTCAGATCCTCAGGACAGTGGCTGAGCGGTAAGGTGACATTTTTTCCATGTCGGGCCTCCTGACAATGATACCGATCGATAATTATTGGTGTAACTCAGTATCAGTGATTATGTGAAGCTGAATTGAGCCCATCATTCCATGCTGCTTGCTCTGTGTATCTGACCACAGCTGTGCAGTAATGGAAGTCAGGCAGCACCACCAATCACCACCAATCACGAAATAGCCGGGGACAGTGAAACGCCCTCATTGGTTCTGATGGGGGAGAAGTTGAGAGAGAACTGTATACAGCGCATTCTCTCCCTCCGTCCTCCGTTGGGAGGCCTGGGGGCCCCTCCCCCACAACATCTCCATTTCTTCTGTGGTCTTTTCCACAGTTTAAGCTTGAAATTTGGAGTGACAGACCCTTTACGTCCCATAATGCCTTGCATATCTTCCTTTGAAAGCAAGACGGTTCATTATGTACAGTACATTCATCATTACTGTCTTTGAGTCGAACGCCTGCTCATGTCACGGACGCTTAATTGTTACAAGAGTAGCTTTGTCAAAAGACGCGGGCAGCACCGGTGTTCAGCCGGTGAACTATGACTGCACACCAGCGCGGCCTCACGAAGTTTTCACGGCAGCTGCCATCCAAATTTGATCCATGCGGCCCAGAGACACAAAAGCCTCTTTGTGCATAAGAAGATTGCAGGAAAATCATGTTTTTGGTACAATTACGACTTTCCTGAAAGTTCTCTGAGGAGGCTTTATTTTACGGCCCATTCCAGTCGTTTCAGGATAAGTAAATTTGTAGATCAGAGACTTGAATCCTTGCAGGCTGAATTGCTGGGAGGTGAGATATACCTAACCCAATTTCACTACCATCTTCCCGTCCATAAAAGTTAACCATTACCCCTCCAACAAATTTGGAGGTCTTTATATGCAGAACACTGCTAAATCAGTTTCTGAGGTAATTTACCGTAGTCAGAGGTTATTTATGATACGACACAGACTGTACTTTAGGGTCAACAATTAGGAATACTGGAAACATAATTAGATGAAATGTTAGACAATGTGTAAGCAGCCCATTTGGATCGTTTTCCAGTTGCTTGTTTTTATCACCATAAAGGCACCTGGGTTTGCTGTAATGTGCCTGTATAACACTATAGACACAAAGCCAGTGATACAGGCTGACAAGAAGTCGTGCTGTGACTTCAATGTGGTCTTTAAGCCAGAATGTCACTGCAAATATGATGAATGTCTGAGTCTGAAAGATGACACATGAATATATTTTTCTCTTATTCACTATAACATTTAGAAATACATTACCAGTCAAAGGTTTTTGCACACACTACGATTTTCTACATTTGCATGTTACTCACTTAACGTTTATTAAAAATACACACAAAATTCTTTGCTACCAAATACATTTACAGTATGTTCATCAATTGAGTAACTTTATTAGCAAGAAAATGTCGTATCTTTGATTGATCAAAATAACCTCCTCTAGCAGTAATAACAGCAGAGGCCATTCGAGGCATTCCTTCTACAAGGGAGATTACAACCTGCTCTTTCATGGGATAAAACAGGGAACTGGTGCATTTAAAGTTAAAGGACAGCCTAGAATTTGACTCTGCCATCACCACACTACCAGTTAATAGACATGCACTGTTACAGAGTCTTTCATGTTATAAAGGAAACTTGTTTTATTTTACTTCAATTGTATTCATTCATTTATAGTTGTTCACACAATTTTCCAATATTCAACAAGATAAAAAATCTGCAGTTTATGAAATAAATGGAAAAGTCGTAAAGAACTTGTGGTGTGCAAAACCTTTTGACTGGTATTTTGACATATTCAATACATACATAAGTACAAATTTCCACATATGTTGCTGGATGGAGTATTTTGGAAGTATTAAATATACAAAAAGATGGATTAAATTATTATTTTGCATAAAGGTTTGTGTCGTGTATTGAGGGCGTAAGTATGGCAAGAGCGAGAGGGAGTTCTGGTGGCCTGGAATAATGAACGAAAAGAAAGACCGGACAACAGAAATATCATGGCACAGAGATTTTGAGGCCTAATTTACAGACATAAGGCAGAGACGTAACAGCCTGTATCACAGAATTTTCCAGCCTGTGTAGCATGTTCAAACCTCCCTGTTTGGAACTGTAAGCTTAGGGACCATGATGCCTCTGCATGTCTGAGTGTAAGAGTTTCTGAATGAAGAATTCTGATGCCTAATGCGTATGAAGTTTATATTTGTAACATGTAAAATATGCCTATTTGAGATTTACATATTATTATTAGCAATATAAGCACTGCTAACAAGCGTAATATTTCCTGTAGGTTTGTCAGACCCATTTCGTTACATTAGCTAGCCACATGGCTTCCTGAGCTGCCTGATTGACTTCACAGCCCTGATTTTAGAGGGGAATAGATTCGCCATCCAGATGCGATCAGATGAAAACAAACGAAAATAGCGACATCAAGAGACACACCAGCCCCTCCCCCCATAGTCAGCCTCAGGAAGTAGAATTGATCTCCCTGATTGGTCTTGTGTGTGTGTGTGTGTGTGTGCGGCTGCTCCATGCATAGCTAAATTAAGGCGCCGCTTTAAAAAGGAGAAGTTGACCTTTTCGTCCAGTTGGCCATTCATTGATTCCCTCACGCGTTACACAGTCATCGCCGCCACCTGCCTGTGGGCTCTGGGGGGAGCCGCTCACTTCATCTGCGCTTTCAAGTATAAGGCTGAATAGCAACAACAGTATTTAATTAATCTGCCTAACCTGTGGGGAGTCCGGCACCCAGCGAAGCCCTTTCTGCGCCCGGATAAGCTCATGTAATACCACGCAACACCAAAACATCCATCTGTATTCCAGCCACTTATCCTGGGCAGGGTTTTTCGGGGGGGGGGGGCCCTGTGCCATGTGCCATGTGCCATGTGCCATGTAGCACAGGGCACAGTGTTGCAGCACATCCTGTATGAGATACTAGTCAGAATAAAAACATCAAAGTGTCAAATTTTATGTTCTAAGCAAACTTACAAACTTGTATCAATTGATTTCCATAAACAAACTGGACACAAATGAGCAAACTGTCACAAATAACCAGCACAAGAACCAGTGAATAACAGACAAGGGTGATCCATTCAGTCCACGCTTCTTCTATATTTATTGGTTCATAGGCTGAAGAATGTGGCTTTCTGCTGACTTGAATGAATGTATAATAAATGTCTTTGCAGCATTTCTAAGAAGTTAATTCCTCATCAATCCGTTCCTCAAGAGCTGTGTACTCCGTGCATGTTTCACATTTAATTAAAGGGTTTTTTGGGGGTTTTGCGATAATTGTAGTTGCCCTTCACACACTGCAAGTCACTGGGGCTATATTAATAATAGAATCCATATTAATACTCTCTAGCTTCGGTATGACTTACTTGGGTCTGAAGATTTGAAGATAAGCTTAATCATCGCAATTGCGTTTTTGCTCCTTTATTACTGTGCTGTGATGAAGACAGGGGAGAAAGCTCCAGAAATTCAAAATCCTTTGTAAAGACTGTTCATGGCTTCACTGTAGCTTTTAAAGGACACAAAAAAATTAAAAGGCTTTTAACGGTCTCTTCGATCCCGGCAAATGATCTTTCTGGAAGATTTGCCTTGTAATATCGAATCTCTCACAGATTCAGCACTGCAGTGGGACCCAAACAGCAGGTGGCTGATTCCCGCAATGCAGCCGGAAGCCAGTAAAGGGCAGTTTTATTGCTTGGATGGGTCCTGTCCTTAGTTTCCGGAGTGAATCGATATTCACTGCATGTGTGGCCTTTCACACTTGTCAGAGCCCCTGAGCAGCTGCGTGTTTTACTCATACTTTCTCACAATCTTAGATAAGATCAATCTTTTAACAAAGGTGTCATTTATTTTAAGCTGCT
>JAODLD010000124.1:15612991-15630720 GCA_026781065.1 Mormyrops boulengeri
TTATTGCGCCCCCCGTTTCCCCCTTTCCCACTTACCCTCCACCCCCCCACGCCCCCCCCCCCCCCCCCGACCCAGGGGGCAGTTTAGCACAGCAGACGGCTATGCACATTTGTCCTGTAATATACTCACAGCTCCTCCCAGCCTCATTCCCCCCCCCAAAACCGTCTGTGTATCAGGGCAGCAGAGCCGTTACTGAATCTGAGTAGCACCTGATTCATGCCAGCACCTCGCGCGTGTCCTGCCTGTCACGTGTGTCCTGTCTGTCACGCGGGTCCTGTTTGTCACGAGTGTCCTGTCTGTCTCGCGTGCATGCCTGCCATCTGGCTCTGTTTACCCCGCACATGTGCCTCACTCAGGGCGCATGTCCCATTTAGGAAAGCCAATCCCTGGCTCTTCTTGGCGGTCACTGCCGAATGGGTGAAGAATGATTTAATTTGTGCACAGTGCATGTGGGGAGTGACAGGAGGGACATGAATTTTTGTGGTGGGGTGGAGGCTGTGAGTGGCTTCTCCGTTTGCCCAAGAGGCCGAATGTGCATTAGCCTGTGAGAGAAAGGCTTCACATAAGCCAGTTAAAGGTTAGCGGGGTCTGCCGTCAGAGGTCTGCCGTGGCCTTTTAGCTGCAGCTGTGTACTGTATGTCACTTGGATTTGGAGATTTTAAAGCCACAAGAACCCTTTATGTACTTTGGTACAGCCTTTCTTTGGTTAAATTATGATAAAATTGTAAATGAAATAGTTAAGAAGTGAAGCGTTTCCTCTTTTGATCATTGTCCAGCATACAAAGAAAGAGCCTCATTTTGGCCTTTTCCGCTATTTCACAGCCTGTGGGATTCCATTTTTGCTTTACACTTGCAGAACCACATTTAAATGGCATGAAAATGTCACTCGCCAACACGTTAACATTGGTCCGGTGGGGTTCTGTAGGGATCTGCTACCATTCCTTTATTTTAAAGCCGTCCACTTCACTATATCTGAGCATAAGCAGAAATGGCTGTGTTGTGCAGGCCGGCGGATATGTGGTTTCTCATTCTGCAGCACCTAATCAGTTAAGCTCTGAACCGTTATTTTCCACCAAACCAAACTAATTTAACATTCTCCCTCATCATTTGCACTATTAGTGGTTCAAAGGACAGCCAGAAAATCAGCATATACAGGAACCTGTCAGGACTGCATCGCCCTGCTCTGTAAGCTTAGCTTCTGCTGCAGTATGGACATCACAAAGTCTAACTTGACTGTATGAAATTTCAATCTGCTCAGAAGGGCTCTTTCAACCATAAGACCTGGAAACTTTACTGTTAATAGGATTCTGTGCTATTTTTTCACCAACTGAGAATTTACGGCGCTTGTAAAACATAGTTGTTGCTTTGGTTTATTCGTTTCACTATAGCGGCGTGTGGCTCAGCAGGTTACAGAGCTGGGCCTTTTTCCAGAATATTCTGGGTTTAAATTGATCACATTAGGCCTGTCAGCAAAGGCCCCTAACCCTGCCCGCTCCAAGGATGTTGGCTCAGTCTGCGCTCTGTCCCCAGGTTTTCCGCATTTGTACATTACTTTGGAAAAAGTGTCTGCTAAATACACAAAGTACGTTTACCGGCTATGGCCGCTCTCTGCTGATGACGCCTTTTCTCCTCTCAGCTCTTATCGTTTCTGTTTACCTCTAGTTCGCCATGAAAGTCGTTGCATTTTATGCCGCATCTGTAAGCTAAGGTGTCTGCCAAACATTCACTGAAAAGTACAACCCATGTAGTCACCGAAATCTCCCGCATCGGCCCTGCTGCCCCTACTAGAGTGAAGGTGACGCACTCCAGAAGGCAGGGTGATGCAGTGGTTGTAACAAAGGGCCTCTGAAAATGGCTCAGGCTGGCACGTACCATTCCCAAAATGACCCAGAATACATGCAGAAATATGGTGCTTTTATGACCGACAAACATGCTTTCTAAGTAAGGTCCATTTATCAATGTATAATGTTTCACCTAAATGAAGTGTTTATGTCATAACTTTTAGTTGCTGGTAAGAAATTAGATATTAATTACAATATTATTAATAACTGAATTATGTAATGAAATCTATTATTAATCATAATAAGAGCTGTGTAGCACTACATGTCGAAGCATGGCTTTCCAAAGAATTCGATTTATATTAAATATGTGCACAAAAGGCTTTAAAATCATTTTTATTTGACACAATGCCATAACTCTTATACACTGAAGAATCTTTACACTGTTCATTCACAGTGTCCAGATTTTAAACATGTGTCTGTACTTTCCTACAGTCCCTCAATAAGATTCAAAAACACGGATGGGGAAAACAGGGACTTTCGTTTCTCCGAGCTTTGAAACCAAGCAGATCTGCTGACTCAGACTGCATGCAAATAGGAAAGGAAAATGCATCACACAGCCAGGGTGGGTCTTATATCATTCACACTCGAATTTTAGGCATTTCCACCGAACAGCAGGAAGAAACCCGACATGTGGGGTGTTTATTCGATGTACTGGCTGTTTGCAAAAATGGAGTCAGATGGAAGCTTATAGCTACCAGGTCACTGTGGATTCCTCATGTTCACATCCTGAACGCATGGCCTTTCCTGTGCAAGTGGTCATATGCCCCCCAGGTGCTCAGCCCCAATTTGGAAAAACCCCCCGAGATCGGGAATGCCATTGGGAGGGGGCGCGCTCCCTGAACGTGAGCTGAGTGCGGCGTCTGACGCAGCTCTGTGCGGCTGCCAGAGTATCTTAATTAATATATTTATTTTGAAGAATGGGGGAGGCCTGCGGGAGGCGCTGTGGAGCAGCAATAAGGGTCTAATCAGACAGGCTGTTTTACCACACGCAGCCCCAGCGGGAACGTATACACCCCCTTAACCCCCCCGCCCTCACACTCACACTCACTGCTGGAGTGCACCACCCAAAGCAGTGGGAAAGGATTTAACTGAACTCCGCTGGGAGAGAGGATTAGACAAAAACCACAGCAAAGTTTACGAAGTAAATACTGATGCAGAATTTGCCGCCTCGCATTTAAACGCCCTTTAATCGCCCTTTAGTGGCCGATGGCCGAAGTAGCTCACGGGTCAAAAGAGATTTGGGCTTGACGTGGGCAAGTGATGCTGATTAAAGGCTTTATTTTCACAGTGACGCTATCTGATGTTTTTGGATCTTTTTTCGTCCCTGTTCCAGATTTCAGCAGTTTATCCCCAAGTTGAACCCCCCACCGGCCCCCGTCAGCCGCAAGCGATCCCTCCGAACCGTCTCCCCAGTGAACAGGACAGCCCCAAAGGTGGGGGGCCCGGCCCCCTCCTGCAAGGCGCTGGGTCCGGTGGCCCTCAGCGACGGTACGTCCGTCCTGGATGTCAGGGCAGGCTCCGTCTCCCCATGTGACCTCCACTCGCCTGTTAACGCGAAGAGCAGCTCGTGCTCCCCCAGCGAAGACCTGGGGGTGCGGTCCAAGGAGAGGTCTCAGCAGGAGGCTCCATTCGCCGGCCTGCCACCGGGCCCCCTGTCCACCTCAAGCAGCAGTCACAGTGACCTTGGGGGCGGAGCCAGGACCCCTGAGAGCTCCGGCCATGGGGTGCCCTTCTGCTCCCCTGCCGACGAGACGTGCCTGCACATCAGCCTCTCCGAGGATGAGCTGCTGGACACTTCTGCTGAGGAGGACATGGTGGAAGATCCAGCAACGAGAACACGGCGGGACTCAGAGCCGCCATTACTGTGATACACCCAGGATGCTGGGACTGCAGGCGCTCGTCACAAGTGACCTGAGATGAAATGTAAAAATGTGCAAAGGAACAAAATACCTCAGCTGTGATGACATCACTTCCTGCTGGGTTAACTGGACCCCTTGTTCTCATCACAGTTTCTGGACAAGCTGAATCAGAATTTTATATCTCATATTTTTAGAACAAAGCAGCTGATACATGTAGGTCATTGCTAAGTAAGGAAATAGTTTTAGATCAAAAATAATTTCTCTGTAATTATTTGACAGCAACCACCTATACTGACAATATTACATCACAGCACCAGCACCGGATATCTTGCTTCTGAAGAAAATCTGTGAAAGGCACGTGATAATTGTAGGTGATGAAGAGAAAATGGGCGCTCTTAAATAGTTTAAAATGTTTTTTCCCCTGCTGAGGAAAGCTTTTTGTGAATAGCACCAAACTGTTTTTCCTATAAATTACTGTAAAATACCATACATGCCAGGGTTAGGAAAGTTAGCATAGGTAGCGTACAAAGAGGGAGAGAGCATGTCAGGAAAATTGGAGGAGTAATAGACGCAGAAAGAGTTAGCAGTTAGGAAGGATAGTGAATTGAAATGGAGAGACCATGTCATGGTACCTATAGATAGCATGTTTTAACAGCTGACTGTTGGTAATCTGGCTAAGGGGAATTGTACAATCACTGGCTCTTTGAAGTTACATCATAATTATGTGGTTACATACGTGATTATGTGGTAATTCTTTTCAGCGGTACAGTTCTGGATGTTGTGGCATGCGTTTGCCGAGCATTTGGTATGTGGACAGTCATCCTAAAGAAACGCTTGCTTGTCTTTGCACTGCAAGTGTGGGTTGGGCGAAGATTTTGGACAGTCAGTCATCCTCATTATTTCAAAACATCCTGGTTATTAAATTTTTTTTCCCTCTAGTTTTTTCCCCTCTGTTTTTCCTCTAGTTTTGGCAAGTAAAACATTAAAGCAAAGGAAAAAATGCGGAGCTCAAAATGTTTTTTTTTCTAAAATAGAAAGAAGAAATGGCATTTGAATCACCGATTTATTTGTCCCAGGCTGTGCTGAGACTGTAATGCTGTTCATATGGAGGGAGGTGGGGCTGCGCATGGCCACTCTGCGATTTCCTGTAACTGACCCTGCTGCATCCTCACCCACTGGCGAGCGTGTCTCCTCGTGTCTCCTCGTGTACTCCTGGAAGGGAGAAGAGGAGCTCCAACAGCAATCTGAATCACGCACGACACTGAGCCCAGCTTCTTCTGCACCGCATATCGGCGTCATTGGCTGGTTTGGAAGCCTTGCTGTTTCTTTAAGGGTGATGATACACGGGGCAACTTTTTGAGCAGTGTTGCTGGGCAATTGTTGCTCGGACACTTTCCCCTTGATATTGGGCAACAGTTTTCTACTTGAAAAACTTTAATCGGCTGTGGGCAACTTTTTGCGATCATCCGGAACCAGATGAGTTACCCTTTGTCACACCTGGTTGGCAGTTGTCTGGCAACATTGCTCAAAAGGTTTCCCTGTGTAACAACACCACAAGGATTTTGACAATGCGAGAACAGAAGCATAGTGAGGAATTGAAGAGTAACAGGGGAGGAGAGGAGTCGAGGGAGAACGCCCCCAAAAATGTGGTGAAAATGGCCGTGGCATCACTGTGGTTTTCGGTAAGACAGTCATCCCAGCGTTCAGAAGACATTAGGACTAGTCAACAAGGACTAGGACTAGTCTTTGTTGGTAAGAAAACATAATAGCATATTAGACAGGTCTACTGACAAGTGTGGATCATTTTTGAGGTCTTTAACTGTCCATTTAACTGAGATATGAACAATAAATATTTTAATAGGAACCTGAACAACTAAAACTTAAAGCATCTTTTTTTAGGTAGCAGAAGTTATACCCTGGAGCCAAGGAGTCATCTTTCAAACCACATCCAATAAATGGGAGAAGTTAAGCTCAAGAAAAGATGCAGCCACCATGCATTAGTAAATATTTAGGTAAGATACTGGAAGTGGAAGCAATTTTATGAAATTTATAACAACTGTGACTTAGAGAGTATTAAATCAGCCCAGTGTCAATTTGCTGTGATGTTAAAAAATGACAGTAAGATAACCTCAGTGCCTTTGATGTAGGCCTGCTGGGGGCTCATGTCTTAAATTTAAAAGCTGAGCACATTGAAGCTTCCTGCCAAGTGATTCACAACTGGCTCCAAGATGGCCCTCAAAGATGGGCTGGTCTGTCTATGTGTCATATGTTCTAGGTAAGGGATATACATTTCATTATATGGCAAATTTTCATCATTTACCAGAATTAGTCAATTTACAATTAAGTACTTCTCTGTACTTGGCGAATAAAAAAGATTCTGATTGACATATTGAGCAGACACACAAGCAAGACAAATTAAGAGGAGCACTTAAATAAGGAGGAAAATGTAAAAGCAGAAAGAATGTGCCTTCTAATTAAGCCGTCTTCTCATTGGTTGTAAAATATAGAAGATACACCAAAACTAAACTCTTGACAATTTGCAATATAGAGTTTTTGGCCTCCTCTTCATTAAGAAATATTTTAAATATTGAAAAGCACAGAGAAACCTAAAACTTACAACTCTTAACATCACTCTGCACTCTGCAAGACCACACCATGTCAGTGCGTAAATGGTAGCAGAGGTTATTGGTTAGGAATGAGTGAAAGGTAGCTCAGGGCAATTCTAAAGAGACCCAGTTTTCCTGCCCATGATGGACTGCCGGAGGTAAGCCATGCAAAGCGCAAACACACAAAGCCAGGCTGAGCCGCTACAGTGTTACACACACAGCTGTATCTTAATAAACAAAATACCAATGGTGAAGCCAAATTAAAGGTGAGTTCTAAAGTAGTGTTACAAATGACCTCAAAGGAGCTTTACATTGATTGAAATCTTTGTTGGCATTTACAGTAAAAGCCCACAGACGGATCCTTCAAAAAACTTAAATCTAGCAATCGCTCAGGATTACTAACGGACTACGAACTGTACGCGAAGCTGCAGGAGGACAGACACAGCCGCTCTCTGTGCCTGCAGAGTTATCGTGTGGGAATGGGGCAGACGTTCATCCAGGAATGCAGGAGTCCAGCAGTTTGCAGGCTGAGAGCGGAGTCGGGGGAGGGCACCGTGCGCCTGACGCCCGTTAAGTTCATACATTAGTTATCTCCCCAGGGTGGCCAGCATTTACTACATATTTCATCCTGCCCAGTAGTATTGTGCTCATATCCTGAATGTTCAAAAATAGCTTCCTTCCTTACACGAGGAACGGCTGCGTACCATTGTGCCTATATTAGTCTCAATCTCAAGTTTTCCATCTTGAGGGAACATTTTGCAAGACCGAGTCTGTATTTCAGTCCATTTCATCAGTATGTACCGTATAACATCAGAATCAGAATAGAGTTTATTGCCAAGTACATTCACACATGCAAGGAATTTGCTTTGGTGGTTGGAGCCAGACATTGGGAGATAAAGGTGGGTTTATATATAAATGTATATACACACACACATAGGGGTACATACAGATACATCGTCTTCTGTCCCAGTCATTGGTTCAAATTAATTTTTCAGATGAGATATGAATAAATGAACTTGCCTAAGTAAAAGCAAACAGGGATAAACGTTGTTCCCTTTGTTATTTAAAATTGTCATGGAGATCTGACAAATAACACGTAATCGCTACACAAATGCAGTTCAGATTTCTTTTAATGAAATTTAGCTATACTGTACTTTGTGCCTTTTCTGACTATTGAAACTCTGCACTTGAAAAATCATTCATTATGTGCGAGCATAATAAAAAGTATTCGTGAAACATAAAGCCAGTACAAAGAGAGCAATCGAGTAAGGATGTTCAAAAGATGCTTTTTATTTATGATATATCAGTACTGAAGGGTAACACCTGCATTCTGTGTATATTTGTTTTCTATATATGTGACATTTCCAGCTTAGTTTAGGGAGATCGTCTTCCAAAAAAATCTTCCAAAAAGTCCTGAACTTTGTAAATTATTTAGTCGTACTGTGACAAAAAACGTCCTGATGTGTCTCCTAACGGCTGAGACCTGTGGTGGCTTCTTGGAGACAACAGGTGAAGCAAAAAGTATCTTCCTCATGCCGATGAATCATCGCAACAAAAGCTTCCACGTGAAACCAAAATAGTGTGGCAGTTCAAAATATTTTCTCAATAAGCTTGTAGATTTCAATGTATTTCTCATCACCTTCTGCTAGTAGTTGATTGGATACTTAGGGAATATGACGTATTCTTTGTACCCACCCAGTGAAGCGTTGCCTCTCCGATGGTGCGCCGTATTCTTACACAGTATGTACTTAATTTTGTCAGGAGCATAATACTTCACTGTTACTGCAGCATGTATTGTATGTAAGCATGAGAACAGTATTCATGCACTCAGAAGCATACTACTTAACTGTTACTGCAGTATGTATTGTATGTAAGCATGAGAAGAGTATGCATGTGCTCAGACACACTGCAGTTGCCATCCTGCATATTACCTGACCTGAATGCTTACCAATGATACAGCATGACCCCTGTGAAGGATCAAAATTGTTTAACAAAAAACTATCAGCAAAAGAAATATTAATTACATGTCAATTTCTGTAACTGGGTGTTGTCTTCTACTTAAATTTGTACAGAGAAGTAACTTACTCTGGCATCTTACAAAAATTTCTGAGCAAGTGATGCACTTCATGTATGAATGCAGCTCAAAAGGCCTTGTTTGATAGCATAGAGTGTATCGCTTGCATAGTTCGGAATTTCACAGAATGTTATCTGGGTACAGTTCACTTACTATCCCATCAATACTGAGGATTCAGACGTTCTGCTGTCGCATTTTATATTTTGCCTACTACACAGCAAACAAGTATGTGATTTTAGACTCACCCCTAATCTTTCCAATCATCCATACTCTTTTTCGTTCCTCTTTACATTGTGCAAAAGGAACGTGTCAGTCAGGGTTGCCACCTGTCCTGTTTGTCATGTACTGAGAAATAAAATGCTGAGTCCTTTTTTGTCCCATATTTTCAGACTGCACAATCGACCCCCCGAAAATTTTATCTTCATGAACTGGGGGGAAGGTTGGCCTTCCGTCTTCCACATTGAAAGCGGCAACCCCAGTGAGGAGTGATATTTTGATTGACGAAGCCGTGCCTGTTCACTTAGCCAAACAGGACACGCTGAGGAAAATCTGTGAGCTTCTGAAAAGGTGGACTGATGCAATTTCATTTTTGGGTTGAGAGGAGCTGACATTTAGGGTCACGTGATGGACGTGAAAATCATAGGCAGTTCGCAGAAGTGCTTTCCTGTTATGACGATGTTCTGGCGTTTGTCGATGTATTTCCATTGCACCTGTCATGTAGAGCAAAACTGTAATGTAAATCTGTGTAGCTAACTCACATATTAATCAAGTCACTCCATTAATTTTAACTGTATTTGTATAATGACTGTATTTCAGAAAAAGGTGCCCCAGCTGAAAACTGGCAGTGTATCTTTTGCCAGCATCACTTTCTAAGCTCAGCAAGGTAACAGTCACGCAATTAAGGGCTCAAGAAACAGGCTAAATAGGGCTACATTAGATGGGAATTAGCAAGCAATGGGAAATCTTTAGCTCAGCAGTGTAATGAATATTTTAGTATTTACTATAATATTTATAGTAATGACTAATATATGACCTGGTCTGACACACTCTTGGGGGGGGGGTTAGTCTGGAGTTTGTTGCTCTAAAACTGGGTAGTGGGCAGTGGTGGCTTAATGGTTAGGGAAGCGCACTTGTAATTGAAAGATTGCTGTTTCGAATCCCCACCCACAAAGGCATTACTGAGGTGCCCTGAGTGAGGTACCACCGCCAAGCACTGCTCCCCGGGTGCTGAATTAGCTGCCCCCTGCTATGTCACATATGGGTTAAATGCAGAGGACACGTTTTGTTGTTGTGTGCTGTGTCAACACTGATCACCTAATTCTAAAAATTTTGGTCAGCAGCAGTCACTGGCTGAGACAGAGGTAAGATAAAGTCAGACTTCAGCACCTGAATCATCTCCCAGTGCTGTGCTATTTACACTATTTACACTGTTGGCAGTGGTGCAGCATGCCGCCACACTGTCTGAGGGGTATCCCCAGTGCTACACTATTTACACTGCTTACACTGCTGGCAACTGTGCAGAATGCTGCCCCACTCTCCGATGGGTACCCGCAGTGCTACACTATTTACACTGTTTACACTGCTGCACTGTCCTATGGGTTCCCCCGGTGCTACCATGTTTCCTGTATGTGCAGTAAATACCTGCTTATTTGACAGATCTTCACCGTTCCTCTAAACCAATCTCATCTGCTTCCCCCGCTCTCTTTCAATTATACTAAACAAAATGGCCTCAATCAGGCTGCCCTTGAACACTCACAATGCACACTGCAAATCCCCCCGTTTATTGGCTGTCCATCCATAGCCCTGTGGGATTCCATATCAACAGGGCCTCTTGCAAAGGATAGCACAGGTTTTTGCACCATGTGAGCGAGACACTCTACTTCACTGCCACCAAAGCAATAAAAAGCCGTAGGAAACAGAACTCCCCCTTTTCGCTGCCTGTCGGTGTCACATGAGGTCACTCCTCACAAAGTGATATTTCCCCGTGGTTCCTCCTCGCAAACCGGACCAACCGTGGGATTTTTAGTCGTAGTTCTGACTGCAGCCGATCTACAAATTCTGCTGCAGATTTAAAATACCATAATTATGGACCTTCTGATGGTGAAGACCATTAACTCGTTTTATGTAACTCAGAAACAACTCACCTTCATGCATGTTACTCTTTGCATATGTTTGTGTACTTTGTAGCAGAACCATTTCACAGATCTCAGTGGGAGTATGAATACTGAGACTGACCGCGCCATTGGATGCAAAACACAAGAAATACTACAGCATCTAGTTAGAGTATGGCATGGTCTTCTTGTTAGTGTTGTGCAAGATAAAACCCTGGGTTCCTTTAAATCAGAGCTAGATATGATTTTAACAACTTCATGCTATTAATTGAGCTCTCCTCAGTCGAGCTTGATGGGCCAAATCGCCTCCTCTCGTTTGTACATTTATTCTGTTCTGATCTTACTATTGATATTTTCTTTCCAACAGATTCCTGGCTATCATATGCGGATCCTGAACAGTGTCACATGACTCTAGACTGCATGCAAACCAGGCTGACACCTACTGCAGCACTCAACATACTGGCACCTTTTCCAAAACATCAAGCTAACGTCCTGCACCAATAAAGCCCCTCCCATTCCACCTGCCCATTCCCCGTGTGCGCACCATCTGTGAGGCAGTTGTGACTAATGCACCATTGTTTACCTGACAAATGAAGGTGGTTCTTCAGCAGACATTCTTGCAGATAGAGGCCTTCAGCTAAGACCTGGCTCTTCAGCTTCTCGTGCGAGCCCTCCGCCCGATTTTCTCAAGAGATGCAGCAGTTCTTGGGATCTCATCAGTGTGGAGGTGCAGAGCATCCCTCTTTCTGACTCATCAATAATTCAGCTGGCAGCGGCACAGATGATCATCCTCTGCTCAGACTCTGAGCCTGATCGTCAAGCTTCTGTCATGTATCCAGTTGTGTATTTTCTCAAATGATGTAATGCTGCAAATAGCCTTTGAGAAACAGAAAGGTGGAGGGATGGAGAAATGCAATGCAAATAGGTGAAATATTTTTGTACATTTTTGAGTGAATGAAGGAATAATAGTTTTTAATCAGTGGATGAGCAGGAGACCACAATCATGGTCAGTTTACTATGTCATCATGAGGAGTGTATGACACAGAAGTTGATTGGCCCAGATCTGCATCACAAATTAAGTCCTAGCGCTACATTCTTTTGTACTCTTGATTACTATGTTTAACCTGAATTGACTTTGTTAAATATTTACAAATACGCATCATAAAGTTTCGAGCCAAATGAGCTTGCTTGGACAAAAGAGTTTGAAAGCAAAAGAAAAAAGAAAAAAACTACGGACAAATGTCTAAATTAGCCATTCATCCATCTTCCAGCTGTTAATTTAGTACAGAGCTGCAGAGAAGTCAGCTTATATGCTGCTATGTGCTACGTTCTTTCCTAAGTTCAGCAGTCATTTTTTTTTATTATGAATTGAATGTCCATCAGGAAGGAACCTGGATGGCTTATTACTGCGTATGACTAGACATTTTTATTACAGTCCATCCCCTACCAGATACAGGATCCCCTTGACTTTGTTTTATTTTATTAAGAACTACAACAGCACTGCAATATAAAGCAAGAATACCTTGTTTGGGGAGGCATGTCAAGAATATAGACAGAGCTAGGAAATGCACAGAGTCAACATCATGCACAGCGTCAACATCATGCACAGTGTCAACATCAAGTTTAGGCAGAAAAGCTAGCCAGTGGTGGCTAGCCAGTAGCGGCTAGCTCTGTATATCCTCTTGACATGGTCCTCTAAACAGCCAAAGACACCCAAAGTGGCGATGCCCTCTCAGGCACCAGAGGGCCGTCGCATTGTCCGCACATCTGCTTTCCATGAAGAACATCTGCTTCTCCCTCCACTGTGGCTTCCTGTTGCCACCTGCAGCCACAAAGAGCGTTGAGCTAAATATATCTGGTTATTCTTTAGCTGTGAGAGTGAATATCACAGCACGCCAAAGGAAAATATTCATGACAATGACCCACTGTGACCCCGTACTGGATAAGCGGTTATGGGAAATGAATGGATGGATGGATTATATGATGACCAGTGGCCCAGACAGTACTTTCCAAGGGCTTAATAAGAAATTATCCAAATTAAACATTCGTATGAAATTCAGTTCAATATATTTCAAGCCACTTTGTGCATAGCAGAATAGGTCTGAGTGGTCAGTATTATTTCAAACCAAGAAATTTCTTATATAACTGATTATTATATGATTTTATTCCCACAAGGGAACATCACCTCGTTTTTTCTGCTGTCAGTTACTTTCATTAAAATGTTCTGTATATAACCTGCATCACAGGGGCTGATACACCGCGACTGGTCATTCCAGTCTGAAGCAGTGGCCGATACACAGTTTCAGCTGAGTCACCGGTACGTTTTTTTATGGCATTGCACTTAGTTTCTTAACCGTTGTTAGCATTCAAGGACAGGAGCCTCTGGGTGAATAGCAGACAAACTGTATGTGTATTTCTGAAGGCTAACGGAGGACGCATATTGAAAGCACTCCTCTACAATGGAGGGGCAACAGGACCCCCTTGCATTTTTAAGGCTATTGTCAGAATAATCCAAAGAGTGATTATATGTGCCTCACGCCCCCAAGTGTTCCTGGATGTCGGTGCGCTTTGCGTCAAAGGCGTCAGGAAGTTCAGCAGCTTTTGTCACACGCATGACCGCTTAGCACAAACGTCCACATTTAGCACTAATTAAATATTAATAAGAGCCCGCGGTGGCCGGGTGGCCTTGCGGCTCGTTTGACAGCTGAGGTTTCTGCCACCTAATCATACGACGGTTCTTGTTCTTGATTCAGCAAGACGAATACAACTTTTGGTCCAGAAAATTGGTGCATGTGTCAAATGAAAGCAGGCCCTTCAAAAACACATCATTCCTGCACTAAACTGTCAGTTCGTTTTATATTTTTTTTACTGAATTTCGCAATTGTCTTGTATCTGGCCCTGCTGTGGACCGGCCTCGCACCCTGTGATTCTTGGGATAGGCTCCAGGCTAACCACGACCCTGTAGTATATGAGGCCATGATGGGAAATGGATGGTTGGATCGACTTGTCTTGCAATTATAAAATACAGAGATGTATAAGGTTACAAAACATCAAGCACAAGGTACTTACTGCATGATATCTCATGTCTAGTCAACCGCATCTACTGGGTCCAGAGTAAGCAGTGCATGCTGGGTGCTCCGTGTACGGCCCCTCCATCATGTTGAGTAACGAGCCCACCCCGGCACCACGAAAAAGAGCTGCCTACTCCATAGGATTAAGGCTCAAGTGCTTCAGCGCCACAGGCCGTCATAAAAACGATCCAGTCCGAGTAAGTCCATTCAAATGTTTATGGATAAACAAAACAGATGTTTACCCACAATACCATACACCACCACAACGCAATATTACGCAATATTAGCCTAGATTATGTATGCATAAGGAGAACAGCGACACAACAGCAGCCAGATCTATAAGCGATGCATCTCACAAGGACATCTAGACGTGTTTCAGTGTGACATGTTGGGATCAGACGTATCCTTGAGGAACATTTTCTGAAAGATGCAGAATTTCTGCAGGAGAAACAAGGAGAAACAAGACAGCTTTTTCTGCTAGTAATAATATGCTAATAATAATATGCTAATAATACACAAGTGTAATATACAGTATATATTATTTCATTCTTTAGGATGTTTGTATAGGTGAAATGTGCTTACAGGGCCAGTACATTACCCACAGCTGGGGATGGCAGGTCAAGACAAAGAAAAGCCACTATTTCTTAGAACAACTCTGTCTGAATTACAATACAAAAAGCATCCGTGAGAGTTCCACAGGGGGTGTTGAATATGGATAAAGCGAAATTGCAAAATCCTGTCCACAATCAACATTAAATGCAATCAAAGTCCTCTAATATGCAAGGATTTATTTATAGTGGCAATTCATGATGAGTTATAAGGTAAGATAACAGTGGAAAGACAATTAAAGGCAAATGAATCAAAAGTTAATGGACAATGATTAAATACTGTGACTCTTGATTATTGGATTAAATAGTGTATGTGGGGTTGAGCACAGAAAAGAGATTATAAGATGTACAAATGTAGAGTTCTGGACACCGTGGGGGGGGGGGCTTCTTTATGATTTACCTTTGCTGGTTATCATTCTCAACGTGTCCTTTCTGTACTGTACTGATGGTTTCGCTTATGTCTGTTTAAAAGGTTGAAAGACGACATATAAATTTGACTGTATCCACTGCAGGTGTCCAGTGTTCAGTATTTAAGGACCCCTGCCCCAACCTTTGCCGTTTTCCGCTGGAATAAATCCCAGAAGCGCGTTTCAAGTGTTTCTTGCCAAGACAATCTCACTTTTTTCATTATTTATTTATTGACACTATTAGTCATGCCCTGCTAAATCTACACAAATATATTTCTAATTCTAATGCGAGCAATCATTCATTTCATTATAAAGATAATGTTAATATAATGCATATATAAGATAAAATATAAATATGTTATGGAAAAACATAAAAATCACAACTTTCCAGAAATTGCTTGTACATTATTCAATTTTGTCTCTTGTTTTCCATTTGCAAAGAACACAGCTCTCGACAACAGCCAACACTGTAACCACTGTGTGGCTAAGAAATTAAAAATGCAGTAGTCATTGTGCTTTTACAGTAATCCTGGTTCTTTGACTGGTTGCATACACTTTAACTAAATTGTTAATTAGTATAGTATTGTAGAAGAAGGCTGCTGTTTGGAAGGTGCATTAACGTTCAGTGGGACACATTTAAATTAATAAAACTACTGCACTTGCAGTAAGAGCCTCTTAGCATGAAAGACGCCGGCCGGGCAGTCAATGCCATTACATCTCTGCACGTTTTATTGTGACAGATAAGAACTTATTAACATGCACCTTTTTCTTGCTTTGTTTTCCACAGAATATGTGCTTTGAATATAAATACATCCCATTCAAAATATATATGTTATTTTAAATCCTTTTAACCAATTATTTTGAATAAATAACCTGTCCCGACGGCAAACACGACACGACCCAAATGATGGCTGCTCTCACACAAAACCCACGTAGGGGTGTTTATTGAGGTGAACAGGACAGGTTGGCAGATGCTGACAGATCACAATGACCAGACAGGGAGCACAGAACTAAGTGACACTAAGATACAGGACTAAATAAAGGGGCAAACGCAAGGCAGCTGGGGCTGGTTAACAAGAGAGGAGGAACATGAGGTAAGACTAACAAACTGGTGGAGCTGGTGTGGAACCAGGGCAGCACAGGGATGGGGGCACAGGGTGGGGCTGGGGCTGCGTGGGGCATCACTGTCTAATGTTAAAATGTGAGCATTTAGAGGATCTCAATTTCTTTTTAAATGATTACAGGTAAATACAGGTCAAATTAGTAATTTAAATAAGTTGACATGAGATGGCTTTCTCTCGCCTGTCTCTCCTGTGCTTCCTGGGATCGGTTTCTGCCTCACCACCCCTACGAACTGGATAAGTAGTTTGGAGGAATGAATGCATGGATGATGGGAAGTATTAACTGCAATTTAAGAATATTCTGCATACATCCAGTACCGATTAAACAGTGCTATACAACCATACAAAAAGCCAATGAAGTCTCCAAAAAGACTCAACCCTCTCCTCCAGAAGAGATTAGCCAGAAAACATTTCTCAGTCACCGCTGGCTTCTCAATCATGAAAAATGTAATAAAATTCAAATCACAAAACTGTTTATATAATGAGAAGAACAGAACTACCACTTCCTGCTGCAGATTAAAAAAAAATGTGTCAACTGGTGATAACTTCACACCAGGGAAATATTCTGAGAATTAATTATTTGATCTGAGCCAGTATTTTACTCTGCAATCTACAATCTACAGACAAAGAGTTGAAAGCCAGCACCCGATCGTACCGTTGCCACCAAGGGAGAGAGTCTTCTAGCTTATAATGACAATTAGGCTTCAAATCCTTCAGAAATATTGCCGTCCAAAGGACGAATGAAGACAAGCAGAGGATAATATAAAATAGATTTGCATAAAAGGGGGGAAAATATAAGCATGATTTATCCGCAACCCGAACTGAGCAACACAGCAAATTACAGCATGTACTCTGGCGGGCCCTTTGTATCAAAGCTTAAATTCTCTTACTGAAATAACAATTGCTTAGCAATTACTGGAGCAGACTCAAGTTCTCTTAAGATCTATGCATTTACTTGGAGTAAAAGCTTACTTAGTGCTTCCCGATGCAACCATGAATTTACCCCCCACAGTATATCTTCATGCGTAAGCTATCTGTTTAATAATATTCATTACAGACTGGGTATAAAACACACTAAGGCATTAATAACCGAACTTTATTATGCTAATGGTATTAATACAAAGTTACTAAATTCTGTAAAAACAAAGAGCCCTTTTTCTATGACGTAGCGTGAGTATATTTTACCTAAAAAGACAGAATTTGTATGCAGCCTTTTAACACAGAATTTGCACAGACTAACTGACTATGATCAATACTGGAGTGTGTTGTATATTCACTCGTCTGGTCTTCTCGGGACAGTCATGTGTCATATGTGTTGGCAGTGTTCACTTCCAAATAGGTAAAATATTTACTTGGAAGCCGCGTTATGGGCAGTGACCCTTCGCTGCACCAATCCCTTTCATTGAGTGCACAAGCAAACATTCAGAAATGTTATCAACGATATCAGACAAATACAAACTCACTAGCAATCAGTCGTCAGAACTCGCTTCAATTAACACTAATCTTATGTCGATCTTTCATTACAGTTTGCCCTTCTGCTGTTTATGAAACGTGCAGAGTAACGACTGTCCTGATGCTAGTGCAGTGTCATAATCAGCCGATCTTTTATTCTTGTGCTTGAGACTGGCAGAGAGGCACTGCACCACCCACAGTGAGCTGCAGCTCCTCAGCCTTTGCTCAACTGCTTCAAACTGCAGTGCTTATCCCTTCTTTGTTATTATGTTGTCGCAGCTGAAGGCAGTGCAGATAGATTTTTTTTCTGCTGCTCTACACTGTGCTGTAGCTAAAAGCTGAAAATTTACTATATAGCTATTTTTAAAAACAATCTTTCCACAGCAGGGACATTATTGTATGATAAAGTATAAAGTGTCGTCTGTAAACTGTTCCGTTATAAATTATAGAAAAAATAATTAAAATAAAGCCAGAAATGATACAGCAAAGAGCTTGGTGTCATGCCCAGCCCCGGTCACCCTCCTGTGGACCACACCTCCTCGTTAACCCCGTGTGGAATCCTCCTGTTTACCAGCTGTT
>JAODLD010000124.1:15638085-15650584 GCA_026781065.1 Mormyrops boulengeri
AGGCAACTTAGCTCCTGGGATCATTGGAACACGCAAACCCCTCCACCACGATAAGGTGTCGGCTCCAGGAGAGGCATGGTGGGGACATGCCAGAGAAAAGCCATGAAACAAGGAGACGACATATGAACAAAGCATGTATGGTGGGGACATGCCAGAGGTTCCCACTAAGACTACAGGTCATTCTGTAGCCGGGCAGATTAACAGGAATCATTTTCTTTTCCTTGAAATTTTATCTGTACGTGATTTATTTTCTGTAGGATTTACAGCAGTGGGCACAACATTGGATGAGATTTAGCTCAGCAGGTGATTGACTGCTCAGCAGTGTATGGGATGCTGTTGGTGGTTCCAAAAGTCGTTAAGGGAGACAGGTGTATAACAAACAGCACTGAGAACACAACACCTGGCTGAGGAACCATCCATCAGTCCATCCTCGATAGTGCTTACCTGGTACAGTGTCCCAGGGGACCTTCTTCCGGGGAGCAGGGGCAGCAGGCCCTGGATACCCTGGGTGGGATGTCAAGGTACGAGTTCAGTTAAATGACAATTGGAAGCAGCTGTGAAGAAGTGTACAAAGCATTTAAAATGAGTTATTACTTTGTTCTATTAAAGTGAAAATGAAAAAGCAGTGTGAAGATGCGTGCTGCTACAACCAATGTTTTGTGGCATAACGGTTGTTAAGGAAAATTAGCTTTTAATTGCAAAGGTCCATTCTAGTGGCAGGTTAGTTTACGCTTGGGAATTCAACAGAAAAGAGTTCTTCAAAGTAACCAAGGAAAGCAGAGAGATTATTATGCATGGACATAATCTCCATTTAGCGAAACCACAGTGTACAAAACCCTCATTTTAACCTACATATCATTTGCAACACATTACAACAGTGAGGAGCTGTAGGGAATTTATTATTCTGCATTAAAGAGCATTTAATTGCTCTTTGAAATTGCCTACTGATGTCAAGGACCACAAATTAATAATAAATATGTATGATCATAGGTACCAATTCAGACAAGACGTTCACCTACATGATTGCAATGCATTTTGTGTTTTCATTAACTCTTTTAACCTCTTTTAATTTGACACACTGATGGAAACTCTTCCACTTCCACCTGTTTACACCCATTAAAGTTTCTAAGCATTTGTCGTTTTGCTTCATGGTGGTTAAGATGAGATTAAGCTTAGATGCCAGATGGGAAAAATTGAAATGATAAAGTTAACATGCAGACAAGGATTTAGCATGATCTCTGTGTTCTCCAACTTGGACTTTGCCATTCTGTGCTATCCTCATGAGCGTGAGCATCAGTTACCATGGAAACACAGCACTTAAACATGTTGATTGTGCCTATTTAGTTAATAGATTTGACCTGACTGCAAAATTTAGGCTCAAAATTAACACTCTGCAGAGCCTTATAATCAATAGTCGCTTAGCTGCAGATACATACATAATAAGCAATTGGTCTCCCACAGCATAAATTCAAAAAATGATTAGCCTTCAATGACTGAAGAAAGCAAACTTGCTGCATCATTCCTTCAACTACATCGCTGCTGCCATCACAAAGCCGTCTGTGTCCCTGTTTAGGAGCAGATGCAGGGCTCGCCTCCCAAAATGCTGACACCCATTACCACCGGAGCCGCCCTCCTCTGTCAAAGCATTGATCAATGAGAAGGCAACAACTGCAAAAAAAAATGAAACAGTGCTTTAGCTGCACACAAAATGAAACAATGCTTCAGCTGCACGCAAAATGAAACAGTGCTTCAGCTGCACACATAATGAAACAATGTTTCAGCTGCACACGAAATGAAACAGTGCTTCAGCTGCACACAAAATGAAACAGTGCTTCAGCTGCACACAAAATGAAACAGTGCTTCATTTGCCATTTGCACAAGTACATAAGCTTGGGGTCAGAGAGCACAGGACCAGCCATGTGTCTCATTTATCCCTTGGGCATTTTTCAGGTGGGGTGGGATGGGATGGGGGGGTTGGGTTAAGGCAAGCATATATTGCTGCAGCCAAGAGCTGAGTGTCAAGTGGGAGCAGCAATGTCGAATAGGAGGGGCAATGTCGAGTGGGAGGGGCAATGTCGAGTCGGAGGGGCAATGTCGAATAGGAGGGCCAATGTCGAGTGGGAAGGGTAATGTTGAGTAGGAGGGACGGGGCGATGTCATGTAGGAGGGGCAATGTCGAGTGGGAGGGGTTTATCATGAGGAGTCGGAGGAGTTTATAATCAGGGTTAGGGTATCAGGTGATAACAGGCCCCTCATTATAAATCCCTCCCACATTGCCCCTCCTATTCGAAATTTGACCCCTGGCTGCAGTGATATGCCTCTCGGTTAAGGGATCTTGCTCAAGGACCCAACAGCACTGTGTCTATTCTGCTGACCATGGGATTCAAACCAGCATCCTTCCAATCATGGGCACAGACCTGCTGAGCAACACACCATCCCCCTAACAGAAATAGCACAAAGGATGCCTCCTGACGCCAGAGCATGGAATGGTTAAACCTGATCTAAGGTGAACACCATCTTGCTTTTGCTTTTTCAGTTTATCTTCAATAAACAGGTGGTAGGTACCATAATCAAGGGCAGTCAGCTCATCTCAGGAGTGTCCCTGCTATAGTAAACCGGCAGATGATATTTCGCCTTCATAGTATTAGTATGAAGCCATGAGTTATTGGTTAACATGTGAAAAGAATGTACTGCCTACTGACATCATGCCTGTGTCATGCAGACCCGGTGCAGCACTGATGGATGGATGGATGTGTGTTGCTGCTTTGGGTAAGCAGTCCTGCTATGCAGTGAGGAAAAGTAAGACTGAAGGCTGCAGAAATTGTGTGTCAGCCTCTGGAAAAAGTTGTACACAGTTCTTACTTGAGTGGGTGTGATTGTCTTAGGTTCTCCGAGGAGTACTGAAAATACCACCTTGATTTTTCATATATATATTGATGGGTGAAGCCTAGCTGCAGTGTCCCCTGTAGTTATAAAATCCTCTATTAGCCAGTGGCAGGGGTTTTCAACCCTTTTTGACCCAGCGATCCCCAAATGAAAAAAGATCTGAACTAAGGATGCACCTCCCACAAATGTACGGGGCCTGGGGGAGCCCTTTTTAGTATTTTTCACATTTTGTAAATTGAATGCGAACTCCAGTATTTTGTCAATTTACAAAACATCTCTGCAGACCACTGCAACGGCTCTATGAGTCCTTGGTGTACACTACAGGGCATGCGCTATACGTCCAAAGAAATGGAAATGTCGGTAGCGCCATTTAAAGACATATGCATGGATTATAGTTTGTGATCATCCTGAGGGTGTCTTCAAAAAGGAGAAAAAAATCAGAAATAACTGATTAGATTCAACTGGGCTGAGCAGGAGGCCCCTGCTGGTCTGGATGTGAGCCGTCAGTCTCACGCTGAGGCACCTCTGTAAGTCTGCTGTAAGACAGCTTGTCACAGTGAGAACATGGGACCGTCCCTGAGCAGCAATGTGCTTCTGCCCAGCCTACGCGATCAAAACCCCAACCTGGAAAACTCTCATGCAGAAACAAATACGGATGCCCTTTCTCCAGCGCCTTGTTCTGAAATGTTCTGTCATTTATTTTTCTCCTGACATCCTACCTGTTTCTCTGAAGGTCATTATCGCCCATTGGCACGGCAATGCCGCAGAAATCCTAGAAATGTACGTGCATTTCCGGGCAGCTCTTTTCATTGTTGAAACTGTGAACTAGCATCCTAATAAAAATGTCAAAATGGTTATGTTGATAACTACCAAATCCACCTTTCGTGCCCTCCTCATCAGATATGAACTGTGAGACATTTCCAATCGAGTTTACTTCTGTGTCCCTGGGGATATTTTACCTGAAGACGAGGATCAGACCATACCAGCAATAACAACGGCAGGAACAGCCTTCAGGATACATGTGTGCTCCAAGCGCAGGGTAACAAGTGCCCAGTACAGGGTGACAGCCCAGTTAAGGTCCTCAGTTCCCTGTTCCCTCATTAGGGGAACAAAAGCCATCTGTGTCTTTTTGGTGAGGGGTTCCTATTCTGCCGTCCTTCCCCTTTAGACACAGTCACACCCTATTGAAAGAAGGAGGATGAATACTCCTTATTATCAGACACAAAAAAAACAGTTACGCTGCCTAGTCATCACATAGAACTGAAAGAGCAGGTGTGATTCCATGCAATGTTTTTCACAAAAGTTTCTCAAATAATGCATAATGCATTGCATCCATCCATCCATCCATCCATTGTCTGATCCACTGCAGCACTGCCTACTCCATTAGGGACAGAATCACCTTTGAAGGGAACCCATATAGGCCAAGTTTAATCTTTGCACTTGGGGAAGCAAAAAAACGTCTTGCTCATCTTATGTGTTAATGCATGTACCTGATGCACGCATTGCCTATAATAATGTCTATGGGTACCAACAAACCACTTTTGCAAAGGTGAAAATTGCCAGCATAGAGGTAGAAGTATGCCAGTCTTGCCAATTAATTGCAATCTCATCTCTGGCGACCCCCACCCCGAAACTTATGGGAATCCTGTCTGTAACATGTGCCTCTAAATCACCCTGTACTTCCTGAGATAGGCTTCAGATTCATGGTGACCATATAACTGAAATATGGAAGGATGGAATATATATATACAACTTAAAGTCCACTGCAATAAAAATGGTAGACAGTATGATTTTAATTTTAAGAAGGATTCTCTAACAGCTCGGCTGTCAGTGCAAACTCCTCATCCCCCTTCCATAGGAAAGCCCTGTTGGAAATTAGTAATCTTTCAAATTTGCTGTGCAGTCCAGCACAGAATTCAGCATAAGAAGCTGCATGTTTCTCCCTGTCCTTTTTTGGCCGATTTTCTATCTTTGCAACTCGTTTTGATTTTATAAAATTAAAAAAGGAAACAATGATATATCACATGAACTACTTAAAGCAAAATATGTATATCCTAAAATGAAACGCATGTAAAAATATGAGGTTGGATATAGACGTTCATTCTGTATCCAAAATGTGAGGACTGAAGGTTATGCATTACTGCTTTTGGTATATAATAATGGCAATAAGCCGCTAAAAATGATATCGCGAGTCGGCATTGTTTCCAGCAGACCCAGTCACATTTCAAATGCATATTACAATGCTTGGGTGCCAACAATGAGAAATTCACACAGAGTGACAAACAATTAAACATCAAAAAAGCAAATGAAATAGATCAGACGATATGTGAGAAACAGACACACTGAGTGTCCGTGTCCTTAGAAAAACATAAATATTAGTACTAATTACAGTAGTACTAATATAAATCATTAATGGATTCATCCCACTGCTCTGTTTATTGTCACTTAAGCTTCGTTACAAACCTCCTCCGATGACGACGTCCCTCTCTGACTTTTGCTGTGTGTTTCATGACTAATCCTTGTATTTTATGATCATAAAACATGGTTGGTAACATTTTATTTAAGCCCATGTTTTTAGTCATTTATAAACACATTCATAACAAATAATAAGCTTTATAAACATGGCTATAGATATTTATCCAAAGCCATAACACATTATAGCCATGTTGATTGTACTTTATGAAGCTCTTGCCTATAATGCAGTATAGATACCTTTATAATGCAGTACATAGAATCCTTAATTCATACAGTATATTGACCATTGTAATGCATTATGAAGGTATCTGTAGTTCATTATAGATGAGAGCTTCATAAAGCATTCATAATGCATAATATACATGACTAAAATGTTTTTGCTACCAATGAGGCACACGCAGTTTGAACCCCCAAGTCTGAACCCCCCTCCAGTTGCCAAAATCGACTGAGGGAACTCCCCCACCTACCAAAGTCTTTCAGTTTCCAACCCCCCCAAACTGTGTTTTTAGCTATGGGTCTATTACCATTGGTTACTGACACACTAGATGATGCCCCAAAGATTCAGTAATCTGGCTCCGAGTTTCTGTTGAGCTGCAACCGCTAGCAGGATGAAGACAACTTACTCAGCTGCTGAGAATGAGAGTCTACACGCCCAACCGGGGCGTGGCACAGTGCTCCAGTGCTTAGTACTGTATTGTTGCCTCATACTTCTGGGACCAGGGTTTGAGTCTCTGCCATAGCTACATGTGTGGAGTTTGCATGTTCTCATCATGTCATCGTGGTGCTTCCTCCAGGTACTCCGATCCCCCCCCCCACACACACACGCACACACACATATATATATAAATATACACTGAGGTCAGTTGGACTTACCCGGCTGCCCGTAGGTGTGCATGTGTGAGTGTGGATGCCCTGTGACAGGTTGGCATCCCTTGTCCCTGCCTTGTGCCTATAGGCGCTGGGCCCCCCCACAATCCTGCATAGGACAAGCAGTTACAGAAAATGGGTAGATGGATGACCAACTGACAAAATCCATATTGCAGATGTGATCCAAGTCGTATGTCTCAATGCAATGGAACATTAAGGAGGGCTTGCTGTAAAATGTATTGCTTTGGACAAACTATGGTGAATGCTTTTAACTCAGATGTAATTAACTGCATATCCATTTTACTTGTTTTGGGTTTCATTCCATTCTCAATACAGAACACAACATGCTAATGGGATGGTGAAGGGTTTCAAATTGCAAGTTAACAGAGTAACCGACAGATACTCGAGTAACTCCTGGAAGTGATTTCTCAGGGCTCTCACGGTCCTTAGAGTGCTGTACTGAACAGACGGAACCTTCACTGGCAGCTCTCACATTAACAGCAGCCAATGCTGGAGCTCATATTGATGGAAAGGCCTATGATGGGAACAGCCTCTGGCCTGCGGGTTTAACGTGCCAGCAGAGCAGCCCCACAAAGCCCCGCCCAGCTCCCACTTCCCATAATTCCATGGAACACAGCTCATTGGGAAAATGTCCTGTAGCAGAGCTGACTGCGAACAGAACATCTGATACTGTTTTCACGATGTTTAAAAAAGAAAAAACAAACATATGAATGTAAGGATCCCATGTGGAACCAGTGGTTTGTGAGGCCACAGGCTTCAGGTGAACGATGGCTTTGGGAATCGTCCTGCTTTACCTGGCTTACTCTTGTATGGAGAAGCTGTCTAAGTGATTCTGGGTCACCAGGAAAAATGTATTGATTCTGTGATGAATGTCTGTGCGCCAAATGGCGGCCCATCGAGTCTCCGTGTATGAGACTACCTGCAATCTCCTTTCTGCCTCTTTGGTTAGCACTGCATATAATGGTATAAATCATTTATATTTCATTAGACCAAGGTCTTGATGAAGCAAATCAATAATGTTACAGCCTAAGCGTGAATGGCCAAGCCTTAGAGAGCTTTACCAAGTGAAACTTACCCTGATATATGTGGTATATAATATGACATACAGACACAATATCTTATTACATTGAAACTGCAAATTTCAATGTAATTCTAATATAGTTGCAGAAATTCTAAAGTGAAATCAAAGTGACCAACTTTGCCAGGACTAAGAACCTGCATAAAGTTGCAAAGTCCTCTAACGTTTCTCAATATTTTATTTAAATACATAATTTCATTTGACGGACGCAATTTTGCACAACATTTTATGAAACCACATCACTGAGGGTGTTATGTCTGGGTGACTGAAGTTTTAATCCACTATTGTATGTGTGCATCCACATTTATTTGGTTTTATTTATTACAGCGGGAGTACTAAGCTTTTAGCATTACAGTTCGTGATGAAGCACTCACCACAATGTGCCGGGCATATAAAAATACGCTTCGTCCTGCCTATAGCACTTTGCCATAATGCAGCGCCTTCTAATTAGTTTTGAAGGCTTTTTGAATTTGACATTTGACAGGATAATTGTTTGTCTTTTAATCCTGTACCAACGACCGGGAACATCCACAATAAAGTGTTCATATCGGCCTACCTTTTGTTTGATTCATTTTATTTTTTTGTAATTGTTTTATTTGGCCTTGAATCTGATTTCCATAATAATAATAATAATAATAATAATAATAATAATAATGGATGTTTTTTCTGCTTGGAGTATTACTGAGCAGTCCCCTGAATCCCGCAGGGCTGCTCCTTGTCCTCCTCCCCGGCGCTGTAGACATTAGGACCCCGCAGACTGTGGGAGTGCTGCATCTCGCCGAGGGTCCCGCGTACCTCCCCGCCAGTACTATTCACTCCGCGACCGGAGATCACTGCTGCTGCTTTTCTAACCCTGGAAGTGACCCGGGACAGGTGCTCGGTTCTGAGACGCGATCCCACAGCCTGCCTGTCTGGATGGCGTGTCCACATCGCACACCCACCATGCAACACATTTAGATATTTCGGGGTCTTTTTTGGAGAAACTCCTGCCCACTTTCCATGTTACTGGTAGCTCGCGAGTAGTTTCTTGCGGCTCCTCCATCGATTTTTTTATTGATATTTTTTCCTGTCTTTCCTACATTAACTCTTCGGGGTACTTCGACTGGCCGGCACTCATGAATTCGGATATTAATATCTACCTCGGCCGAGAGAAGTCAAATATTATGAGAAAGAGGGCGCTTATGCTGCGGAAGGGATGCAGCTTTGAAATAACCAGGTAGGTACATTGACTTTCGATATACTACAGCTTTCTTCAAATTTGACTTCACTGTGTAATCGCATATAGATACATTGAATAAAGACGGACGGAAGCGATGATCATGCACAGACAGCAGCCGTAGCACTTTCTGTTCGCACGCCAGTGCGGTTTTGTGTGTATTTCGTGCCCCCGTGGTGATGGGGGTGTCTGAAGCGGTGCTTTAGCAGAAAGCGGCGCTTTTGTTGCGTGAGATCCGAGTTCCCATGCCGCTGATCCGCGGATCCAGCTCCGATCGCCGTAATCAGCTGAACCCTTCTCTCCGCGACCCGAGTTTAATATCCGTACTGCTGAGCCCGAGGGATCCGTCAGTCCAGGTACCGCAGCCGGGACATGCTTAACTTACGGCGCGGTGAAGTCTTTCTTTTACACCGGCGCAGGAGCCTGCAGCTGGGAAATTAAAGAAACACATTTATTTCCCCGTATCACTCATCTACTCTTTAAAAGACGAAGGAATCACATTGTAATGCCTAAGTTGTATTTATTCATGAACTCCACCGTAAAACGGAAGTGAAATTGGCTGCGGGTCATGAAATGGAAGACAAACAGTCTCCACTTTACAGTTTCTCGCATTTAGACATTTAGACAAGCGCATCCCTCGGCTTGTATGACATTTATTGCGGCGGGTCGCCGGCGAGCGGGGAGAGAGGCTGCGCTACTCGGCATCCATGCGGAGCCAGGCACGTACTAAACCCCGGGTGGGATTAAGAGGTGACCCGCCCTCATAGCAGCATCCCAGGCTGTTCACTTGCTACTGTGATTTACTCTCGCTTACTTAAATAAATGCATGTATCACACGTGTAAACGTGCATCTCGCCCATCTTAGCTGCATCCCGTCTCCGTCAGATCAGCTCTCACAGCCGCCAGATGGAAGCACCGTTTCGCTGTAGGCGAAAATCTGGATACATTACGAATTTTGGAATAAAACGACTTTTTTTTTACAGGGTTTCTGTATCTTCTTGGTTTTAGGGCGGTTACACATGTATAGATGGGCTTGGTTAACCATTTATAATTTGCAAAAATACTTTTGTTAGACTGATAGAGCTCAGGGTTTTGGTCATTGTGGCTATGTTTTCTCTTCTTGCTTTTGTGTAGGCAGATGTTATATAAAACAGTTTATATATACACACACAGTTTGACACGTGGTAATAATTTCATTCGGATGGTGTATGTGCTGACATCCACTCGGACGTATTCGGGGCTGTGTGACTCGTGTCTGGTCTCTTTACTGGCTGTTAATGTTTAGAGAAGCTGGGGACAGCCAGGGTAAGGAAATTGTACTTTAAATGAAGACACAATATGGCAGATGCTGTAAATGATGTGTAGATTTATTATTAATATACAGCATTGGCTCAATATATTGGCCACCATAAAAATTCTCACAAGGCTCACAGAATTAAATCACAAATCAGTCACTGGAAAGAAAATGTTTACGCCTAAGGAAGATATTCAGCGTCCTGAAAAGAAATTAAATGAAATGAAAGGAGATTGCTTGGTTCATGTTGTGCTGTCTGTCTGACACATGGACTCTGGTTTCATCTGTTTGCCATTCTGCAGGAGTGGGGCTGTAGCATCATATTGGCTGCTATTTTTATCCTTGCTGGGGAAATTCACTCCAGCTTTAAGGCTTTGATGGCTTAAAAATTGTATTTTTAACAAATGAGCCAAAGGCTTGGCATTTACTGCAAATATCAGCGGGTGTGGCATAGTGAACTCGGGGCTGTGCGGAATATCCCTGAAACGTGGAAATGAAATCCAGGCCTATTTGTGAAAAGCTGTCAAACTGTTTCCTAATCACCCCATTTTTGACATGCATGATCCTAACAAGCTGTAAATACAACGATAAGTCTACAGGATGTTTTTTTTTTGTTTTGCAATAAAGCAACATCTAATATTCATAGTCATTCTGCACTTGAGCCCCCCCATGCCCACTAACAATCCCTCCCTTTACATATTTACCAGCTATTATCTACCTGATTGACTGCAGTTTCGCACAGCAACTTTCAAACAGTGTTGCACTTTATGTCAATGTGTCTTGTCCTTGTTCAACTGCCCTGTGTGCCTTTAATTGCCCCTCGGGGACAAATAAAGTTATTTGAATTGAATTGAATTGAATATTTTCACAATGAATAGTCAGATGACTTACATTTGATTGAAATACCTTTGTAAAAAAGAAAGTGGGGCGAATTGGATGAAGGTCCATCTGAATTACTCCTAGATTTTAATTTGATAAAAAGCGCGTGTGCAAGAAAAAAGCCGATATTTCATGTCAGACTGACATCATTGTATTTACAGGGATTTATAGTCGTAGAGTCAAGCACATGTTCTCGGTTAGTATCAAAAGGATGTGATTCATTAGGGTTTCAAGATAGTAATTATTGACTTTTTTTGCTTTGGCTATCCAGCTACACAGCAATGTGATGTTTTAGAAAAATAAACTGGGCTTTAACTCCCAAGTGGAAATCCCATGTAATGGCTTTGAGTCCAGTGGTGTGATGTGTCATCACGTCACTAACACATGGCTACATGTTGAGTGCGTTAATGAAAAGGTACAGTGGTCAGTTACGTTTTTTCCTTGCTGCAAAGAAGACAAAATAAAATTTCACCATCTAAATTTCTCTAGTTAAGTAGAGATGCAGCTATTTTAAAAACTTTAAAATGTGAAAATCGGATTATTTTTTGATATTTGTTATTGTTTTGGTGTGTGTTGTGAAACATTTAGTTGATTTGTTGTTGACAAATTAGTGGTAACAACATAATGTCAGGGAGTCAATGAGTGAAGCAGCATTGGTCTGTTGAGGGGTCTGTCTGGGCCAAAATACGCTCCTCGGAGAGCTGCCCTGGAACGAACCTTCTGGGATTTGTTCATGGAGCCCGACTGCCCTGGCACACCATCTTGGCACGAGATGTTTTGGAGGGAACCACAGTCAGCTGCAGGTTAAGATGTGCACTGTATGTCTGAGAAAGAGACTACACTTTCACTACAGTGAATTACAAATAAAAATTCAAGCTGTTACTGTATGTGTATATGGTATAATACATCGTTTATATGTCAGGCTATGAAGTCGACTGATTGGCACAAAATTATCAGATATAATGATAATCATGAGGGTTTATTGACCCCCCTGGGATAATTCTATTCTCGCCTACCCTATCCTGATCTCCATGACACAGACACACACGTAGGTGAGAGCAAGCTTGGCAGCGAAGGGCAGCCACCGACAGAGGCACCCATGGAGCTGGGGGGGTAAGGGCCTCGCTCTGGGGCCCACAGACGTGACCGGGATCGGACCGGTGACCTTCCGATCACAGGCTGAGCCGCACACCGTCCCCCTACCGTAAATGTAGGGTATAATGCTGTTTAAAATGTTATCCTGTAAGTGAGAATTGCAGATTTTCAGGCTACTTTCCCTTATTCTATCAATTTATCATCCCTTGAGTTAAATGATCATTAATGAAATCAGCACTATATATGAATAAATTAGGGCCAATATATTAATCTGTTTTCCTATTGTAATTATATAATTAAATTAGTGGCAAACAATAATGTGTAATCCTGTGAAGGGAAAGTTTTAAGAGGCAGCGCTGTGCTTGTGTTACCTGCTAATTCATTCTCATATTATGGAACAAAACTGTCTGTTCTGCTCTGCTTTGGTGATGCCATGTTTGGGTTTTGCTGTTTGCATGTGTAGCTCTGGGCTGGTGCCATTTTCTGGGATATCTAAGGATTAGCAGAGCCCGCGCTGTTTGAACTCCTGAACTGTCATTTTTAACGTACTGTAAACAGATTTAGTTAGCAGTTCCCCTTATGTAAACATGGAGAAGTATGCAGTTTGGAAGTATATGTGCATATGTGTCTTTATTTTTGTGAAAATGTTTGTGCACCTGGGTGCTCGCTAAATTACAGAATCCTTTTG
>JAODLD010000124.1:15686609-15700137 GCA_026781065.1 Mormyrops boulengeri
GCACAGACACACACGCATAGCCAAGGTTAGCACAGACACACACGCATAGCCAAGGTTAGCACAGACACACACACAGATACACACGCATAGCCAAGGTTAGCACAGACACACACACAGACACACACACATAGCCAAGGTTAGCACAGACACACGCGCATAGCCAAGGTTAGCACAGACACACACACAGACCCACACAGATGTATATGCATAGCCAAGGTTAGCACAGACACACACACAGACACACACACATAGCCAAGGTTAGCACAGACACACACGCATAGCCAAGGTTAGCACAGACACACACGCATAGCCAAGGTTAGCACAGACACACACACAGACCCACACAGATGTATATGCATAGCCAAGGTTAGCACAGACACACACACAGACCCACACAGATGTATATGCATAGCCAAGGTTAGCAGAGACATGCAGAGACATGCTAGTATTGCTGAGTACTTACAAAAATTTTACATTGAGTGCATTTTGTCCCCGCTGAGAAGTGAAGCGACTTCTCAGATATGTATCTACTTCAGGTTAAACAGAATTGTTTTGATCCAGCTGCACATCAGCAGTGCAGTTCAAATCCAAGGGCTTATCCCACTGATTTGCTTCACAGCTTAATTAGCAATGTCTGTTTCATACTGTCGGCATTTGAAGATTTAAAATATTTCACCTTGAATTAAAGAAATACTCAATTTTACCACAGCATTTTTGTGGAAATTACACTGGCAAGCAGCAGTAAGATTGGAACGATGCTTCACCACCCCCCCCACAGTGGGTGAGATTATGGTTCCACTGTCACTCTCTGATTCCATTTCCTGTAGCTCACCTCACTGGGTCCCCTGGTAGTCCCACCCAGTGTGAGCACTGAACCATCATTTCTCCCTCCAGATGTACAGTCGACCCTTCTCAAGGTTTTTATACATATTGGAGTTTGCATAAGAAATTAAATGTGAATTTTTTGGGAGTTTTGGGAAAGCCTTAGATGACACACAAAAGCCACTGAATGATTCAAAAAGTTTTGTGACTCATAAATGCATAAAATATATGTACGATGCTGGTTTGGAGGATACCAAGCGTGTTTACGGCAGCCTCTGATGTGATATCTCGCAGTGAACTCGCAGTGATCTCGCAGTGATCTTTGTATCTCGCGTTTCTCTTATCTTTTTACTTTGCTTGTCTCAACTCGCATGTTCACTTTGCTCGCCAAGGAGACCAAAACATTTTCCGTGGTTTTTTTGTGAGGGGCCTGCACCTCTAGCCCCCGCGATGTTTAAGGATTGACTGAATTTTTTGCCTATTATGTGTTTGGCCTCCATGAGACCCCTGTCCTCCTTGTGTAAATCGCCACAAAAGCAGCTCTAGAGCCAAGCTGTAGTGGCAGCCTAAAGATCTGGAAATTCTCAGCCTTCATGCCTGAGCAGTGTGATCAACAGCTTGTCTCAAGCCTTTATAAACTCACCCACTGACACACATCCACTGGCACAGACAGACCTTAGATGTTTCGTAAAAAAAATAAAAAATAAATAATGAATAAATAAAATGAATGAGTCCTCCTGTGCCTGGAGGTGAGATGCAGCCTATCACCTTTGTGATAGTCCTGCGGGAATTCATGACATCAAGTCGTATACCAGCACGGTCCATTTCCTGCTCTGTTAGGCAACATTCTGTCTTAAAGTTTTATACAGATGATTTCAGAAAGACATTCTGAGACAGTATCTATAGTGTTTTATGCTGTGCTGGTCATGATCATTCGGTACAGATACTGAGCGCTGCATGAAATAAACCAAAGAGTTGTTCTTGCATCCTGTTGAGTTATGTTTGTGTAATTTCTTTGTTCTGTACCTGTCAGGGTTATTTTGCCGTGGACACATCTGGCCGGGCTTTCAGATAAAAAAAAGTAAAAAATTTGCCATAAAAGCCAATCCCAAACAATAAGCTCAGTTTTGTGAGCGGCTACAACGCCGATTCAGTGTGTGGCTAAAACGCCGATTCAACATGTGGCTACAACGCCGATTCAGTGTGGCTACAACGCCGATTCAACATGTGGCTACAACGCCGATTCAGTGTGGCTACAACGCCGATTCAACATGTGGCTACAACGCTGATTCAGTGTGGCTACAACGCCGATTCAACATGTGGCTACAACACCGATTCAGTGTGTGGCTAAAACGCCGATTCAACGTGTGGCTAAAACGCCGATTTAGTGTGTGGCTACAGCGCCGATTCAGTGTGTGGCCACAACGCCGATTCAGTGTGTGGCCACAACGCCGATTCAGTGTGTGGCTACAATGTTCATGGCCCCCTGTTCAACAAAGCAGGTCTAAATCCCCCAGGTGTATCCTAATTTTGTAGAGTTCGAGTGTTCATGGGACAATAAGGGAGGGCCTTGCATTTCATTTCTTTAACCAATCACAGTCTTCTTTGTATGACATCACCACATTGGTCCATTTTTTTCTCATTTTCAATCTCAGGGCTTCCAGCCATTAGGCCAGGGGGCAGTGTACGTCTCAGCAGGCTAAGCCACTGTGCCTGTGATCGCAAGGTTGCTGGTTCGAGCCTCGTTATTGTTATTATTATTATACTTTAGAAATTTGTGCACCTTGCTGCTTAACAGAAACACTGGTTTTAATTAATGCAGTGATGTCATATGGTGAAAACTGTAATTGGTTAAAGAAGTGAAACACAAGCCCCTCTCTTGTTGATCCAGGGACACTTTGAACTCTGCAAGATCAAGACGTGCTATCCTTCACCATTAAGCCTTTTAGGTGAATTTGGTGATGTGCATTGCTTTATATCTGTCATATTGTTTGAGGAGTGACTTGGGAAGTCACGTTTTTCCACCAAAATTATACTCTTCTATTCTAAAATACTTTAAAGCAGTTTAAAGTGTTTTTCTACTTCTGTTGCAGTTTTAATATCTTGAATCTCGCGCCAACCAAATTTTATTTTATTGCTCATCGATTCCTAAAATGAGTTTCAAGATCTAGTTTAGAAAATCTAGGTGAGCTACACACTGGTTCTTGGGGGTCATTTACTGAGCAGAAAAAATCCAGTTACCTTGCAGTGTCCCTCTCTCCCCAGGGATGTATGGGAAGCTCTTTCTATAGATGAACTTACGGCTCAGGCTTTACCTCAGGCTGCCTCATTATCATACCATTAGAATCTGCAGGGTTACATCGTTTGCACCCATTTGTCATCTCAGTTTAAACATTGTTCAGTGATGAACCCAGACAGCTTCCAGTCCAACTTCAGATGCCAGATAATGATAGATTGTGTTAATGAAATGAGTACTTTTTGTTATAGAAAACCACATTATATTTAAATGTTAAACTGCTTAATTCTTCTGAGAAATAGATATTTTGTGTTCTATATTGTTCAGTATGCATTCTTTTTTACTTTGTTTATTGAATAGTGAACTAACTAGCCTTTGAGCTCAACTAACTGGCGGATGAGCTATGAACACTTAAAAATTCTTCATCAAATTGCAAATTCATCTGTGGTCTTTAGGTTATACATTTTGTTTTTCCAAACATCATCAACATTAGATGCAACTTTCAGTTAAGTATTTACTACATTTAAAAAATATGCATGCTAGTAATTCTGCATGTTTATTTGACTAAAACATTAACTTAAATAAAGATTATTAAGATATTAAATTAACAGTAACAACATGACATTTTATTGTATCCAGTTTTTATTGATAAGCTTAATACAGTATGTACTTATGTAAAGGATTGAGTATTATCTACAATAATAGTATGAATGAAGTAGGATAATATTATGAAATGGAAATTCCGGCTAGGTCAGGTATGTGGGTGATCCTCGTGATTCTGGCAGGACAGTCAGACGTCCTCCTACACGCTTTTGATTTCATATCTATATCCAGAAACAAATAAGTAGATACGGGTATCTTCATTCGTCTATGTGTATGACTGCAGGCCTAATGCTGGCTGCACTTGGACTAAAAGTTATGAATCGTGTCGCTGTAGAAAATTGAATATCATACAATACAATGCTGGGATTGCAGGACAGCAAAGCTGTTACAGCAGTGGAGGCACACATTTATTTGTAAGTGTCATATAAAAAAAATTGGCAGTGGTATGCATGTATTCGAGGGCAGGATTTCTTGAGTCAAGCTGCTGTCAGTCCTCCTCAGTTCGTCATGTCCCTGTGTGGTCTCCTGCGGCACCTGGGGTCGCCTCTTTGGTGACATTGACACCGGAGGAGACACATTCAGCGGGGTTCACGTAGGGGGTTCACGTAGGGGGTTCACGTAGGGGGCTCACATAGGGGGTTCCTAGCATGCAAACAGGAATTTTCGGTTAATCTGGCAACTTTTGTCTTCATATACTGTTATAAATGAAATATCTTTTAAGCAGACGTGAGAGTGATGATTGCATCACGTTAGAAAAATCGATTACTTCATGAGGAAAATTTTAAAGCATTTCAGTGCTCCAACCCTAGTAGCCTTAATAGCAGTGGATTCCCTCCTCAAACCTCTGCAGTGGACAGCAGTGAATAACCTCCTCCAACCTCTACAGTGGACAGCAGTGAATTCCCTCCTCAAACCTCTGCAGTGGACAGCAGTGAAACCTCTGTAACCTCTTGTAACTCATTAATGCCTCAGCAACAGATGAAGAAATTGTTGAGTGTTTGGTGTTTAACCTCTTTTCTTCTAAAGCTAGACCTCTCCTTGGTTGCTGCCACTAGCCGACAGGATGTTAATTGGAGGTGAAATATGACTGTCGGATGTCTGCAAGACAGCGGAGGGTCATAAATTATCAGGGGAGGAGAGCTGTTACAACAAAACAGCCAGCACAGTGCTGCCTTGCAAATGTCACTATTTGTTTTAGGACTGGTTTGTCGCTGCATTTTCATCTGAACAATTATTTCCACTCTCCCCACAGCCAGGGCCGTAGCCAGCTATGAGATCACCCAGGTGCGGAACTCGGTCATTTTTTAAGAGCTAAAAATAAAATCTGAAGCTAAATATTCACCTGAATAAAAAAAATTAAATCTTACGTTTCACATAACAAATTACTTTCAAAAAATAAACAGCTTATGAAGTGGGGTGGTATCAATAATGTGATTGACCAGACCCACCCACCTGGACCGCGCTGTTATTCACAGCCTGGCTATGGCCCCACCCGCAGCTTTTATCCAGGTGCGTGCATATTTTTGACAATGGATGCATCCCGTATGTTGTCATACTTTTTTTGCCAGCTTTGGCCACAGTTTAGTTTGCATCCTGTGCCTTCAGTTGTTTAAAGACCCATAGATTTCTTGCAGAAACCTCTTGCGCCCTTTGAGATTGGGGATGAAGGAGAGCGTTGTGGAAGGGGAGGTCTTTACATATGATATGTGCCTCGTAATTGGCCATTCTTAAGTTACGTCTCTCTCCCACATATCGCGCTGTGCCGTAGAGGCGTATCCTTATAGCATGCAAGTCCAGTTGGCGGTACTTCTTCATCCTTACTGGCGTCTAATCCCAGCACTCCTCTGTCTCTTTCCCTTTTTTGCCCGTTCTGAGCCGTCTTCCCATCTGTTGACGTAATTCCCAGCACCCACTGTCCCCCTCATTAAAACTACAGCTGCACTACGCTGTCTATATGAAGGATATTATATGTAAGTGGCACAATTGGTGACATTTGGCTAAGGAAAGGGGAAGTGCAGAGAATAGGGGAAGGGGGGGATTCTCTGCTTTGTTGCCTAGCAACGTGCGCTGCGTTCGTCTGAAGGTGGGATGTCACGTTTCTGCAGTGAATGCGCACCATTGAAAAGAGATTACATCGTGTTACAGGCAGATGACTCTTACGCGTATTGCTGAGCGAGCCACTTCAAAGGGAAGCTCAATCTTCTCATTTATAAAGAAACGTCCTAGCTGCTCTGCTATTGTCGCTCGAGAGTCATCGTCAGAAAAAGCTGCCATTTTGGCACTGAAAGGCAACAATGGTGTGAAATAAGAAAGCAAATTAATACATCTGAATTTCCTGTTCATGTGTTTTGCTTTGCATGAATGCAGAGGGCTATTTCTAAGCAGGGGTGTATTTATTTGTCAACCGAATGCATTAATAATATAGTGTCCACGGATTTTTTTCTTACATTGCTAGTTTAAACGATCACGTTTCGCTGCCAAATGTGTTTGACAAGCCAGAAAGTCGCTTTGTTGGCCCTACCTGTATATTTCTTGAACATGGTTTTTACTGAAGCCATTTGCCTTTATTTATTTTACAAATAAAAGAAAAAGGGTATATAATCTGGTTGAATGATATAGAACTTTAAGAGCACGTTCTAGTGTCATACATGACATATGCCTTTTCGTATACAGTAGAGTTGACACCAAATAGTCCCAGGGTTGTGGTGTCCAGTGGATTTCCGTGTGTAGTGCCCTCCAGCTGAATGACGGTTGTCACTGCAAAAATCTGCTCACCATACAAACAAAACCTGCACACACAGACAACATGGCAACTGCTTTAACAATCATTAAAGATGGTTATGTTTTCCTGTTTTTCATTTAGTTTTTTATTTTATATAATCTGATTCACTCATTTATGAACATTGTCTAGACTTGGTTCGAATCTTCGAGCAGACATGGTGCGTTGACGGCATCACATGACCACATCTTGGCCGCCACTCCACAGGGATGACGATCCTCTGTTTCCTCTCCACAGCTCATCTCCAGTGATGCAGACGGAGCCATACAGCGAGCCGGGCGATTCCGCGTGGAGAACGGCTCGTCTGACGAGGTCAGTGCAAAGGAGCATCTCAGAGCTGGAGAGGGAAGGCGTGCTTTGGGCGGGCGGCGGCGCAGAGCTGGACCCAGGACCCGGGACCCAGGATTCCTCTTTGGTGGACCATTCAGACAGTGCAGCAGCTGCATCACTCACTGTATGAGAGAACAAATAGTGTGAAATGGGAATTCAGTTCAGATCAGAATGCTGAATAAAAATGACATACAGAACAATAACCCTTTTCCTGGGGCTGGTAAAGAGAAATGACTGCTTTCTGCTTAAAGCAGCAAAATTGTGTTAGAGCAAACATCATCTGGGCAGGATCTCCTGCAGTGACTGCACTCCTCTTCACTTCTGATCCTCTGCAGATTTGCATTAAATCTGAGCCCCCAAGATCTGGCTTGTAATTAAGAGTTAAGGGAATAATTAATCGTTCTCCCTGGCTTTTGTTAACGAGGCTGCTAAGCCATTGGAGGAGCGGGTCTTAAACCTCCTTACTCCGCAGGCCTTCGGGACCAAGGTGCCGGCGTGTTCCTTATCGAGACGCGTTTTAATGGTAATGTACGCTTGGAGAGTTTTGCTTATCATAACCCGACACCACATCCAGCAGCACTGGCAACCAAATAGCTTCAGTAAAACGGGCCGCAGACGGGCATCTGTCTCGCAGCGTCCGCCCCACCTGCACTTTGATCTCCGAGCAGCTTCTCTCCCGCAAACGAGTCAGCAGCATCAAAGCCGGGAGTGAGTGGGGGGTGCGAGTGGGGGAGGGGCTGGATTCTGCATATCCTTGTCGGAGTCGGTGCGCTGTTACTCCACCCTAGAGAGAAAAATAAAGAAGGCACTTTGTCCATATAAATATTTTAGCTATCATCTCTGCATCCATCCTTTCAGACCTTCGGAGGGGTTTTTGCGCCTCGTTCCTGTGCATCACAGGAGCCTAACAAAGAGCCCAAAGGTATAATATGTGTGTTAGTTTATGGCTGGGACTGAATCCCTCATGTGCAGTTTGTTATATTGCCTCAGTGCAAGGAAACCGAGCACCTGACAGTCACTATGACAACATGGACTGTCTCGGCGTAAATGCAGACGCCCTGTCATTCCCCCGCGGCTGCCCAGAGAGCCAAGCTTACCACTTTTGCTTTTTCAATGAATCTTATACTAGTATTAGTTATACCGATTAGTAGCTTATGTTGAATCTAAACACAGGTGGAGCCTGTGATGTGACAGGCCAGGTGCAGACACCCTGTATACTGCCCCACCAAAGCAGAACATGGTAACTGAACTGACACTGAAACTAAGGAATAGGGCATCAAAGTATATTGATTTTCCAGCCATATGTGTAGTAGATCGGCAAATGACAGTGTACTTTTTCAGAACTTAGCTTCACCAAACTAATATATTTTGTCACAACAGTAAAAAAAACAGCCTATGAGATTTTGGGGCATAGCTCAGTTTTATATGCAGGTATAGCCTTTGTGTGGCAGCATAGGCATGCAGTTCCATTGGTGAATCTGGGCTTCAGCAAGGTTCCCAGGCTGTAGGGGATGTTGGCATGCAGTTCCATTGGTGAATCTGGGCTTCAGTAAGGTTCCCAGGCTGTAGGGGATGTTGGCATGCAGTTCCATTGGTGAATCTGGGCTTCAGTAAGGTCCCCAGGCTGTAGGGGATGTTGGCATGCAGTGTCGCGTCTGATGTGACGCTTGTGGCCACAGCTTCCTCATTAGGTGCAGCATGTGTTTCACGTGCTGGAAACCACAAGCAGTGATAAGTGTTAATGTGATGAAAACGCTCCCTAATTTCCTTGCTCACAATGCTTCCAGCAACAATATCTGGAATTAAATGTTGAACATTTTAGACACTTAAATTAATGCTCTAATTGTTGTGCCGTGTACAGAAATAAAAAAAATAATCAAATAATTTCTATGTTCTTTGGCTTCTTTTAAAGTAGGGCTTTTCTAAAACCCTTAGTTGCAAGAAGGATTCCATCCATGTAGAGGAAGCTCTGGCGGGCCTCATATCCCCAGCCCTGGTCTCCACACCCGGCACCCATCATTGCTGGGCCTCCGTCCGGCATGCTAATGAGGGCTGCGCTCCCTGATTACCATCTCATCCCTGGGAGCCTGCGTGAGAGCTCGGCGCCTCCTCTAAGTCACAGCGTAATAGGCCATCTGTCAGGCCAGTGTCTCTGAGCCTGATTTCTACTGGTAGTTATTGATAAGCTGTTAAGCCTTCCGTCACGCAGACAGCCTGATTTAGCAGCAGGATCCATTTCTTGGTCTCGAGGTGAAGGGCGATGTTGTCCAGTGAGCTGTGGTTATTTAAATGTTTAACTCCGCCCATGTGTCCTTTTCTGAATTACAAAGCAAGAAAGCCGGAAAGTATAATTCAGACTTGCAAACATCTGCCCAGCAAGGGAAAATGTTAAGTTCACTTACACTTAATTTGCTTAAATGTTAATGGCAGGTTGTATGCAACATGAACGGCCGTGAGTTTCTGTTCTGGGGTTTAAGACGTCTGTCCTGTGTTGTGGGGAATGCAGTGTCCCAGGGAGTAAAGCACTGCATGTCACCATGTCTCCAGTATCATGGCTCTGACACATCAGCGCTGTGCTTCAAATGCTCACAGAGATGCCAGGCCAGCGCTCATTCCAGCGCTTCCCATGGTTTTGTTGGCTCCAGAAGGCTTGTTCCACCAGGTATCCTGTTGTATTGAGATCTGGTGGTTGGCAGTTTCATTAAGGTAAATTTGTGTTTCTTCAAAGTGATGATGTCTTCAGGTGAAGGGCATTAATCCTACTAAAAAATCGATTTTCAGATACTCTACTGCCATGATGGGATGCTCAAAAACACAACTCGCACATCTTACACCACCAGCATGACTGCATGGAATCATGTGGTTTTCTCCATAATCCAGTGCTCCCTTCAGTGAGTAGCAGCAGCAATCGAGATTCACCAGCCCAGGAGATGTACTGTACTGTACTTCCAGGCCACTAGTGTCTCTCTTACTTTTCTCCTCTTCCTCTTTTTCAGTTGCCCTGCAACTGCAGTTTCTCTTTTTGCTGAAAGTGAAAATAATGAAAATAATTTTAAGTTCATTGGCTATCATAATCTATTCATGTTAAGGTAACAAGTCATGCTAAAAAGTTTGGAAGCATATGTATTAAACCTAAGAGTGATCCATATACCTCAGGAAGTCACTGTAAATGTTATTTAAAAAGTGGATAGAAAATAGCACACGTCTTTAGTAGGGGCTCCCAGATGGCTTTGTCCCAGAGCTCAGCCAGGGGTTTGAGCTGGGAGTTTATCATCCATAAACGGCAAAATATTGGCATGGCTTCACTGGAGAAGGGAGAGAATGGAAATATGCTGTGTAAGACCCCTTCTAGGGATGCACCGGGCACTGCGAATCGCCCACACGGCAAGCTATGCGCTCCATCAGCATGGCAAACACCGACTGCTGACAGGAGGATGTGTCAGACGAGCTTCTGCCATATGGGGAGACATCATGTTTGTTGGCACTTGGAGTGCCTTGGAGGACTTGGAGAAACGTGGGCAAAGGCAGATGATATTGAAAATAAAAATGCCTTTGATGGAATTTTCTAAGTATTCACACCTAGAGATGTAGCTGACAGATCGAAACTTCTAAATGTATGTATGTAACGGAAGCTATGACGCAGCGCATACATTAATAAATACACAGGGACCGAGGGCAAAAATAAACAGACGTGTCTGCAGCTCAAAACCATCATGAAACAGTCAGATGTCCTGATGTGGGGGACCGCAGTTATCTGGACTGGCTGTGCGGCTTGATGAGGAATCATACATATGCTGGTGCTCTTCACTTACCTCACGCCACTCCCAGGGTCTTGAATTTGGTACAAGTTCCAGCTGGTAGTCGGTGGCAACGGACCAGGATCGGTGAGACGTGCAGGTTGCACTGGGCTAGCAGGACCAGGATCGGTGAGACGTGCAGCTTGCTCTGGGCTAGCAGGAGCAGCATAGCCATGCATGCGTATGTCCTTGCAGAAGGGAATAGGGCTGACAGGCATTCAGTGATCAGAAGCTGTCCATTTGTTTTGCTATTGCAACCTGGAAACGCTTCGAGTTTGTCTGAGGGTGCAACCAGAATTGCTGGCCTGGAAAAATGAATGAAATATATGACAACCCAAAGCTACCAAACAAATATAAATGTCTTATCAGCTTCACAGTAATTGCAGCAGGCTGTAGGTCTGCGGTATTCATTAGGAAAGTACCCCATATTGTAGAAGCAGAGCTGGATAGTTGAGGTCCAGAAAGAACAAATCCAGACCAAGATTCTGTTTCAACCAACCAGTTGAGTCTCTGGGACTGTGATTCTTTATACTCAACTGGTTGGTTAAAACAAAATCTTGGTCTGGTTTTTTACTTTCTGGACCTGAACTATCCACCTCTGTCTAGCACTCTGCCTTAAAACCAAATGAGAGTACTGATGTTCTCCGACCTATGATGGGGTTAGGTTCTAATGAATCTGTCGTAAGTCAAATATTAAGATGATATGACATACTTAGGCATTTATTAGGAATATTAGACATAAAATGCTTGGGAAAATTTGGTTAGATACAGAAAAAAACACTGAATGGTACATTGTTAAACACTGTATAAGATGTTTACGCTTGCGATCACTACAGACACTGGAAGCATTGGCTGGGCGGATGATGTCATCTCCCAGGCATCAGTAGAATGTATTGTCGCTGGGAACATACAGTACCAAGATTCAAAGTGATGCCTGCCATCGTAAAGTCAAAATATCGCAAGTTGACCCATAATAAATTGTGTTTGCATCAGTGTGTGTCTTTGGATGGCAGGAGGAACAGCATGACACACGTGACATGCATTCAGCACGTGTAGTACAGGCGGGACTGGAGGAATGAGGCATTGGTGCTGCCGTCCTGTAAAATCCACTCTAAGCAGCCCGTAACACAAGGCCCCTCGGCGTCACCTGCCTTTTGTCAGCTTTAGCGTTTCCTCTCTGGATTCTCCCAGCATTGTGTTGACTTAGTGTCCTCTCGTTCCCGGGGAACCCTGACAAAGGAAGTCGATTTATGTGCCTATTTTCTTCTCTCTGACAATCCATCCATCTATCCATCCATCTATATTACAACGTACTCATTGCACTGTGTAACTGAGCGGCCTGAAACCTACCACAGGCAGCACAGGGTACAAGGCCAGGGATGCCTTATGGGATGTCAGTCAGTCTCATGTATGCTCACTCTGCGGCTGAATTTAGGTTTAGTCACATCGGTGTGGAAAAATATTCGCGTCTCATTCACTTCCACTATAGCCGCACGACATGAAAATCAGATTCCTCATCTTACTTGAACTTTGACCTATGAATTTGCGCAGCTTAACCAATCAGGCGCGGTGTGGGCGGGGTTGCCCCATGAATTTGCGCAGCTCAACCAATCAGCCGCAGTGTGGGTGGGGTTGCCCCATGAATTTGCGCAGCTCCACCAATCAGGTGCAGTGTGGGTGGGGTTGCCCCATGAATTTGCATAGCTCAATTAGTATGCGTCGCACCTAGCTTATCAGGCTAGAAGGCTAATATTACAATATGCATTTATTGCACTGAGTGCTGCTTATTTCACCAATACTGACTGGCAAAGTACAAGATAAAAAATAGTAAGCAGTTTTCAAATACATATTTTAACGGCAAACTGTATGTAACCTATTCCATGTTAACATTATTCCTTATTAACATCACTGCAGCAACACTGTCCTGAAACGAAACGTCACACCCTATGCCACGCCTACTTTCGCTCAGCAGTGCAAAGATCATGTGTTTTTCTTGCACTGGCGTGACCGCACCTGTGGAGTGCAGTGAGCCTACCTGTGTGTGCTTGGGCCACGGATAGAAACAGAGAAAGCCAGAGGAAACTTACGCCCCCATGAGGACAGCATGCGAACTCCACAAGTCACGATGTGATTGTCACTAAGCTATGCTGTATTATCCTGTCATTTTTGTTGTTGTGAAAATGGTATTATAACAGACCTATTGTAACAGACTTATCAAAATGTTACCTTGCTTTTTTTAAAACCCTCACAAACAAAATATGAAGGAAAGAAAAACTGTTCTTACCCTTTTTTATATATCAGAGTGCATCATTGTTGCTGGGGAGATTAATATAGCTGTTGCATTATGGGAGTTTCCTTTGCTCAACATGAAATATGCATGACAGTTAGGGCACTCGCAGAAGTGTGGTCTTTCTGTGGTGCCATACTGTAGGAAAACTGAAGACCGAAAAGAAAATGCAGTCTATGCAAGGCAAGCCGTCGTTCTACCACAAAAGAAACCTTAATACTCAATCGTCTTGTGTGTGTTTTTTCCCCATAAAGATCATCCTTCGGTGTGCTGGTGGTTGTGGATGGAAAGTTGCCCGTCAATCTTGTGGAAAGGGCAAGCGACTGATGAAAGACAGTGCATTCCTCTGACTCCTTCTGAATCCTGCCTTCATGGCCTTTAATGGCAGAGGCTGAATTGCAAGCCTGCGGCAAAATTAGACATAATAGGCAGAGAGAAAACGATGGATTTCAGCCACAGTGAAGCACTGCATGCCATTGTACATGTGCTCTGTGAACCCATGAAGCTGCCTCTCTATTGAGCTTGCATTCACACATTCTGGGCCTCCTACAGTACCTCTCGTTTTCGTTGTGACTTGTGATAAAGCTTTACTGTGTAAGAGACCGGATAGGCAAGAAGGGAGGTGGTGTTGCAGTATACGTAAAAGAAAACTTGCAGGCAAGGGAGCTCACTGA
>JAODLD010000124.1:15764775-15779957 GCA_026781065.1 Mormyrops boulengeri
CACAGCTTCTCACTGAACACCACGGAAATACTACACAGCGTCTCACTGAACACCACGGAAATACTATACAGCGTCTCATGGAAATACTATACAGTGTCTCACTGAACACCACAGAAATACTACACAGCGTCTCACTGAACACCACGGAAATACTACACAGCGTCTCACTGAACACCACGGAAATACTATACAGCGTCTCATGGAAATACTATACAGCGTCTCACTGAACACCACGGAAATACTACGCAACGTCTCACAGAACACCAGAGAAATACTATACAGGGTCTCACTGAACACCACGGACATACTACACCGGGTCTCACTGAACACCACGAAAATACTATACAGCGTCTCACTGAACACCATGGAAATACTATACAGCGTCTCACTGAACACCACGGAAATATTACACAGCGTCTCACTGAACACTACGGAAATACTACACAACGTCTCACAGAACACCACGGAAATACTATACAGCGTCTCACGGAAATACTATACAGCGTCTCACTGAACACCACAGAAATACTACGCAACGTCTCACAGAACACCAGAGAAATACTATACAGTGTCTCACTGAACACCACGGAAATACTACACAGCGTCTCACTGAACACCACTAAAATACTATACAGCGTCTCACTGAACACCATGGAAATACTATACAGCGTCTCACTGAACACCACGGAAATATTACAGAGCGTCTCACTGAACACCACAGAAATACTACACAGCGTCTCACTGAACACCATGGAAACACTATACAGCGTCTCACGGAAATACTATACAGCGTCTCCTGGAACACCACGGAAATACTATACAGCGTCTCACTGAACACTACGGAAATACTATACAGCGTCTCCTGGAACACCACGGAAATACTACACAGCGTCTCACTGAACACCACGGAAATACTACACAGTGTCTCACTGAACACCATACTTGGTCAATAAAGGAATAATTTATAATTGTTTAATCCTGTATTTTGTTCAGATCTGCACTCCACCATGACTTATTATTCATCTAAGCAGTCGCAATGATCTGCATCCTTTTTCACACAATAAATATGCTTTAGCAGATTTCCGCTTTTTCTGTTGCTGTGTAAATTAACTGTATCCAGGGTGCAGTGGGGGCACGAATACCCCGGCAGATTCAGGGAGCCCAGCCATTTAGAGTGGTCCTTCAATACATAAAATTATATGTAAAATTGGGCAAATGTGACATATTGCCTGGGGCCCAGAATTTGTGGCTAGCAACACTGTATCATATAGGCTGCTAGTTCATCGCGACCCTATAGACCTACTGGACAAGCGGTCTGGAAGATCGACGGATGGACCAAAATTATGCGTAACAACTGATTTTCAGTGGGAAGGCTTCCACCATTTATTTCAAGCCAGTGTTTAATACGAAGGTCACGTTACCATAAATCCATCTTAGAAAACGTTTATCCAGTACAACGTCGACAGAAATCATGTAACTACGTAACAAAATATTAATAATATTCCCAATCATTGGGTGAGTACTGAAATATTATTCAAGCATCTGACGAGGAAAATAAAACCTAACAAATGGAAATATGTATGGATGAAAAATTAAATTTCGACTGCCAGTGCCAATATATCGCGGCTATTTTTCAAGCTTTGTAAAAATCTGATTTTCGCATATGTACTTTACATAAGAGGCAAATATTAAATAAATATTTCCTGTTCAGGAAACTCTACAATGCGTGTCATTAGGGACCTCTGTGGACAGAGTGAAAATGATACTGATGATTGATGTTTCTCGTCGGTCCCTCTGCGAGTCTAAATTTGCAGAAAACACGCATTTTTCAGCTGCAGATCCAGCCCCAAGGGTCCATGTATAAACCGTTTTTTTTTTGCGGACGAAGAAACTTTGCCTGCCGATGCGTTTTAAACTATTACGAAGGGAAATGAACCGTTTTCGCCGCTGTCAAGCACATGTTGACATGAACAGCGTGTTTAATTACAAATTCACTGAGTCGAATTTTAACTGGGCATAATTACATCTGAAAGACTTTAAGTATTTTTAGTCTATCAAAGATAAAATTTGCCACTTGATGAAATCCCGAGGCCGATTAGAACGGCCACTAATAAAAGGGCCATGCATGAAGATAATTGTCCAACCTTCATATTAAACTGCAACATGGCGGTTGTAATTCGCTATATCTATAGTATATAGATAAAAGCTATCAGTATAAAAAAAGTAAACAATAATTAAATAAAGTATAATTACGATTTTATAATAATATTATTGCAATAAATCTTCCAACAAAATCTGTGGGGAAAAACATAAATTGATATCTTATCAAAAGATCGACAGCGAGCCACTGGTTTTAATTATAGAGAGAAGTTCTTATATGAGAACATAACTATCTCATTACGGTCTGCACAGAGGGCCTCTCGGGGCGTATTTAACGGGGGGGGGGTGGTCTTTTTTAACATCTAAAGAACTGTAAAGTTTCAATATCACGGCGGAAAGTGTGATATCTGTGTCACTGTGGGTCCGGGCGTCTTTATAACACTGAACCTACGAGGTCACGAAGGATCAAAAACAGAAAACATCATCAGATAAGGGAGGAGAGCATTTCACAAGTCGTGGGGGTGTCGCAGTTATTTTTACTTTTCGAAGAAAAAAAGACGTCAGACGGAAAGCAGAAAAGTTACTTAGAAGGAAACGGGACTCCGTTCACTTCGCTGTGCCCCGACTTTATAGTCAATCAGATGTGTGACCTGGGGGATCCGATCAGCGCAAAAGAAGGAAAAAACCTGTAAGATTATTGGCACGTTCAGAAAATAGATCCCAGATATTTGGTGGATATTCAGATTTCCCCCGCGAACTCGAGGAGGATGGACTGCATCGATGGCAGCCAAAACAGAAAAAACCTCGGCGTGAACCACCTTCTGGACCTTGAAGAAGCATCAGCTGTTAACAGTAATGAAGGAGGAATGAAGGAGACCAAGAGGGCAGAGATGGGGCCAAGCGGCGCGAACGGGGCCGCCTCGCAGCGCGGTAAGCAGCCTGCTTCACACAGGTGAACATCTCCTATTATTTATTATCCATATGCGTCTGTGATATAGGCTGCTTTTCTTTTCTTCATATTGAGCTGCAAACAAATTAACTTCATTTAATAATTAGGCTACTTAATAAAAGTCCGCGTTTTAATTGTAGTCAGCCTCAGGTCCCAAACTTAACTGCTGAACTATTTAAAATTCCTTTGAACTTTTCTTTTGTTCAACTTCGTCCGTATGTCGTGTCTCCTTATCGTTCATGGTGTTAATAATAAAATTAGAGTTTTAGTTGTAAATCGCTTCCTATAGGGTTTTAACAATTACTTTTTCTGTGTTGTAGTTAAAATTGATTTCAGAAACCTTCTGGCATTTAAAAAAGTCATTTTAATTTCATTGACCCCTCTTGGATCAGTAAAATTCATCTATTCTAAACAAATGTTCAAAAGAGGTTTTTGCTTTGTTATGATATAAACATTTATTTAGTTACGAAAAAAAACTCGGGCTCATGTAAAATCTTGCATCTTTAAAACAAAAATTAAACGAAAAGTCTCTTGGAGGCATGCGGATCTTTGAATCGTTTGTTACTTTGTATAAAGTTTATTTGAATTTTTATTAGCACAGCATTGGTTTTTCACTAAACTGGAATTTTGACAGTTTTTGTAAAAACGTAACCTAATATTAGGCGTGATGAGCGCGTTTGTAGTTTGTGTTAAGGCAGGTTTAGCGCTATTCTGCTGTCAGTCACCTCGCCCTTTTCCTTAACTTCGGGATCAGTTACCGTCCCTCCGTTTGCTTGCATTAGTTCGCTTTCGCACGTTCACAAATGAAAAGGAATTACAAAGCGAATAATTGGCGATGCGCGCCTGAGCGACTCTGGACGCCGCGCCGGTAACCGGCCGCTCGATCGCGGGGCCGGAGCCTGTGGCAGCCCGTTAAACGAGGCGCCGAAGCCCAAGTGCTTCTCGGTTGGACGTTGCTTTAGATTAAAGAATCTTCACGTGTGATGCCACAAAAATGTTTTATTGCTGAATATTGTAAAAATATTATATTTTAATAACATTGATATAACACTGTAGAAACTATATTAGGCTAATCTTATAAATGTTTCAAATATAAGAATTGCAATTGTGCCTTGAAAAAGGCTATTCTATAAACACGTCCCACATTCTACAGTCCTGGGTATGGACGTTAAACTGCATCCGGCCCTTTAAGTGGTCATCCAACTTGCATGGATAAATTTTGGGGGCAGGATTGGCACTCCAGCCATCATAAAACACTTCACGACAGCTCGGCCCAAACAGGCTGCTCTCCGTGGGAACAGGAAGGCTGCACGCATCATGAAGGGGACGGGGGGAAAGCCTTTGGGAACCTCACCCCCGGAAGATTTGAAACTGACAGAGAGCCAATGCGGTCAGGGGATCGCCTGTTGGGGATCGGGGCTGGTGTGGCGTTGAGGTGTCGCCTGCTGCGTGGAACGTCTTGTCTCCGGCAGGATGACAATCTTTCTCTGCTGTCGGGGGAGCTTCGTAAACTCCGCATTTCGGTGGCAGCACTCTCTGAGGTACGCAGACCGGGGAGTGGCCAGACTCTGTAGGTGGGTTCACTTACTTTTAGTCTGGTCGGTCTGATGGCTGCCACACTCAGGGAGTAGCTGTTGATGTGGCAGATCAACTCCTCACGATGGTGTCTGATGTCACTCCTTTCAACAAGCGTATTACGAGACTCGGGCTAAGGCACTCCTTTGGTGTCTTGTCTGTTGTCTCAGTTTATGCTGCGGCCGCCATAAGCGATGTCTCGTTCAGGGAGACGTTTCACTCGCAGCTTCACTCATGGTTGATGGGTCCCCATGAGGTGTCATTCCTCTGGTCTGACTTCAATGTGACCTCTGGCACTGACAGGGCTGCCTATGAGGATTGTGTTCGTCCCAATGGGCCTGGAGACCGCGGTGAGAGTGGCTCCATGTTCATTGACTTTGCAAAAGGTCAGGGGCTGCGGGTCACTGGATCCTGGTTCCAAGCCGTATCGTTGGACTTGTTACTCCAATATGGAGATTGATCACATCCTTGTGGGCAGACGCTGGAGGCTCCTGCAGAACTGCGGGGTCTACAGAAGTGCCCAGTTTGTGAATTCTGACCACAGTCTTTTCGTTGCTACTTTGAAGATTCATCTTAGATCAAGTAAGCTACCACCTTCTAGGAGATTGAGGCTGGACCGATCAGCTGTGAACCACCCAACCTCACCGAGAGGTTTTTTGTAGCTTTTGTAGATTTTCATAAAGCATTTGACTCAGTTGATCGAGCTGTGCTGTGGAACATCCTGAGATTTCACGTGATCCTCCCGAAATTGCTGCACGTCTGACCGGCCTGTACACTGGTACTTTGAGTGCTGTGCAGTGCGGAGGGAGAATCTCCACGTTCTTCCCAATTGATTCTGGGGTTCAGCAGGGGTGTGTTCTTGCTCCTACTCTGTTTAATGCTTACATAGACTGCGTGCTGGGCAGGGTCGTGGGGTCCTTCAACTATGGGACATCTGTTGGTGAAGAAAGATTTACTGATCTTGACTTTGCCGACGATGCTGTGATCTTAGTGGAGTCAATGGAGGCTCTGAACGGGGCTCTCGAGAGACTGAGCGAGGAGTCTGAGTGTCTGGGATTGCAAGTGTCCTGGATAAAAACCAAGATCCAGGCCTTTAATGACTTCTTAGGCACAGCCATCCGTAGTGTGTCTGTCTGCTGGGAGAATGTCGACCCCATTCACATTCATGTCTCAGGTGACTCTTCCAATGAATTATGGCAGACGGATTGGAAGGGCATGGGGGGGTCATGAGGTCGCTGGAAAGGGGTGTGTGGCGCTCCCGATATCTTTGCAAGAGGACTAAGGTCCAAGTCTTTAGAATCCTGGTGCTCCCTGTCTTGCTGTATGGCTATGACACAGACGTTATCCAGTGAGCTCTGGACTGGAGTCCTTCGGTACTGTGTGTCTTCGGAGAATCCTTGGGTACCGCTGGTTTGACTTTGTGTCGAACGAGCGGTTGCTAGAGGAGTCCCGAATGAGGCACATTACCTGCATTGTAAGGGAGCGCACTACAGCCATGTGGCGCATTTCCCTGAGGGTGATCCGGCTCGCAGGATCCTCATTGCTGGGGACCCAAGTGGCTGGACCAGGCCGAGGGGACGCCCGTGTGACACCTGGCTGCAGCAGATGGATGGCCATTTCCGGGGGGTGGGACTGGACAGTGTATCTGCCTGGGGGGTCGGCGGCCGGGATCCCGAGGAGTTTCGCCGTGTGGTGGGTGTGACAATGCGCTGCAGCAGCGCATACTCCCCAACCTGACCTGACCTGATTCTACAGTCATTCTTGTGTGAACTGAACCAGTTTGAATCAAAAAGTTTGTATCTAAAATGTAAAATATAACATGAACAAAACCACAGCAATTTTCCTCTGATAGAGCTGCATTTTGTTCTATTAAAAGATACGTGCGACAAACTGTTTTAAAGAAATGAAAAGTAATGCAAAATGTTAATAAAAATGTATATTTCGTTAAGTACGGTTAGGTTGGGTCAAATTATCCCTGCTACATACAATTAAACTGTTTAATATATTGTCATAGTATGCAAATATGTATAGACTGAGGCAAGGATGCTTTAGGAATGCTTTTAAAGCTGGTCATATCTTTAACTTCTAGGAAGATGAGCTGTCACAGTGTCATGTGTTGCATGGATTACCTATACGCAGTCTACTCTGGTGTTTCATCCTGCAATCCAAAGACAAGTGGTGATTTAATGTTTCTAAACTGCCCTTAGTGTATGTGTGGGTTTAATCTGCAATGGACTGGCATCCCGTCCAGGGTGCCCCCCGCCCTGTGCCTGTAATTGACTGGCATCCCGTCCATGGTGTCCCCAGCCCTGTGCCTGTGATGGACTGGCATCCCATACAGGGTGTCCCCTGGCCTGTGCCCAGTGATGGACCGGCATCCCGTCCAGGGTGTCCCTTACCCTGTGCCCTGTGATGGACTGGCATCCCGTCCAGGGTGTCCCCTGCCTTGTGATGGACTGGCATCCTGTCCAGGGTGTCCCCAGCCCTGTGCCTGTGATGGACTGGCATCCCATACAGGGTGTCCCCCGCCCTGTGCCCTATGCTGCCTGTGGTGGCCCCCCTACAGTCCTGTAATGGATAAGCAAGTTTCAAGTTTCCAAGTTTCAAGTTTTATTGTCATTTACAGATAACAACTTAGCATCATTACCCATAATGAAATTCTTAGACTCACGTGTTCCCCCCAACTTTACGTAGCCATATAGAAAGTATACAGATTAAAAAAAAAAGAAATTGTTGGTATTTGCAAGTATTAAGAGAGAATTTAATATTTACAGTACTAATAGTGCAAAAATGCGGTGGGATATTTAGAATGTGGGGTGCAAAGTTGTGCAATGAGGATTTAAAGTGCATTGTTTAAAGTGCATTGTTTAAAGTGACATTGTTTAAAGTGACATTGTGAAGAGTCCAGTAGTTGTGGTGAGTGTATATTATATGCCTAACCAATGGGAAGATGAACAATTTCCATTGAGTGTGATTAGTAGTTAGTGTTTACATGAAGCCCAAACACACATGATGGAAAAATAAAACATAAAATACAATGTAATCTTAGTTAATTTGCTCCAAACGTCCACTATCAGATGATGACAGAATGGGCCGGATTTGTTGTGCATTTCCTCTCCAAAGGAAACAACGCCCCCTCCTGGCCTCCAGATGCACAGCAGCAGGCTATTGGAAAATTGGCAGTGATGCTTCAAATTTATAAATGATGAGCTTTTGCCTCCAGTTACGTCATAAAAATGTAATTGATTGGCTAGCAGATGCATCATGGGAATATCATCTCAAACCTGTAGGAATGCCATTCACATTCAAAGTCAGAGTGTAACTCACCACACTAATCCTATATTTTTTTTTATCGGAAATCGTATTTTAATTATCAGTACTCTTCATTGTAGCCTCCTTACTTTCCCTGACTAGTATTTCAGCAGATAAATGCGTCTGCTGAGTAAGTAAATGCAAATTTGCTCTGACGTTTATACTCTGGCGTATGCCGTAGTGCCCTCTACAATAAAACATCCTGTAAATCCTCAGATAAACAGGGGTCCCTGGGTGAGACTCTGCTAAGTGCCCCCCCCCCCCACTACAATCCTGCCCACAAACGCAACAAAATAAGTAAATAAACCGACCCATATTCCAGCTGGACAACACAAGATCATTCTCAACCTGTTTATTTATTCAAACTACTACCAAAATATGAACACAAAATTATTACATCCAATAAATAAGTGCAAAAATCTAAATCTGTTGAATGAAAATAAAATACAAATACAAACCTCAAAGCAGTGAAACACCAGAAGCTCAGCTTGACAATGCAACATACAGTGAATATGTAACTTATTTTGAAGATCGGGTTCTCTTCTTAAAAATGAGATGCTCCTCTACACCGTTCACAATGTCTTAGTTGCATTCTAAGTTAAAATATGATGTATATTAAAAACAGAGTGATTGTTTTGGGGCTTGCAGTGAAGAAGATAAGATAAATCTTTATTGTCATTGTCATTGAAAAATGCAGTCAACCCAATGTGACGCATAAGAGTAATAAAAGAATATATTAAAAATATACAAATTGCACTTATGAAATATAAAAATTAACAGTTCTATTTTGAGTTTAAGGCCATGATTGCTTTGGGATAGAAACTGTTTTTTAGGCTTTTGTCCTGCTTTTCATGGTTCTGTATCTCTTTTTTGATGGCAAAAGCTGAAGGAGACAATATCCGGGATGTGATGAATCCTGTGAAATGTCCGTAGCTTTTTTTCCGGCATCAGGAGGTGTAGACTTGTTCCAGGGTGGGGAGAGGGCAGCCAGTTGTTTTCTCTGATGACCCTGTGGAGAGCTTTCACATCTGCGGGAGTGCAGCCGCCGTTCCACACGCGGAGTCCGTACGTAAGTTCGCTCTCGATGGAACAGTGGTAAATGGCAAGGAGCAGATTTTAGTGGAGACGGTTCTTTCTGACGATGGTGAGTGGCTGACATCAGCTCCTTAGTGTTCGCACTCCAGGTCAGGTCATCCTCCATTTCAATACCCAGGAACCTGAACACCAGGACCCTCTCCACAAATGCCCCGGGGATGATGAGTGGCTGACATCAGCCTCTTAGTGTTCGCACTCTAGGCAATCGCCTGCGTCGATTGGGCTGGCCCTGTATTTCATGACAGTGTACAGTGGTTGTTCAACTGCTCCTAGAACACATTTTGGTTCTATGCAAATGTTGGTAACACTTTACGTAAGGTCATGTTTTTACTCATTTATAAAAACATTCATAACAAATAATAATGCTTTCATATAGTCTAAATATGAAAAAATCAACAATATTGTTGCTTTCCAAGTTGCTTCACCCCTCTGGGACCAGGGTTGGAGTCTCCCCCACGGCCCCATGTATGTGGAGTTTGCATGTTCTCCCCATGTTGTTCCGGGGTTTCCTCCAGCTTCCCCCACAGTCCAAAAACATGCTGAGGTAGACTGGCTTCACCAAACTTTAGATAGATTACATCCTTTCATTGTCATTGCATATTAGGATACAAACTCCCAGGACCCTGCATAGGACACCTGGGTTTTAAAAAAAGATGGACTGATTTATTTTTCAAGTTAGAACAAAATGTTAACGCATGGAGATTCAAAATTGTAATACATTTATTCATTCCGGAAGATACCAATCTGTTACTGACTTTATGTTGTCTGCAGGCAATGGCTGGCAGATATAGCTCTTTATTTGCATTAGTGAGGAAGCATCCCAGGCCACTGTTAGTATTAAAACTGTACATAAAACATGTGTGTGTTTGTGATCATTAATAAAATCACAGCCTTCACATCGTCTGACACTTTCCTATTATCTTTTTATTGTTTTATTACCAATAGTTGGAGTTTCAACAATAACAGTTTAACCTGCATTTATTATGACACCATATGACATTATATATGACACCATATATATTATATATGCACATGTATTATGACACCACTGATTCTTCATTTTAAAGCTCATAGCGCGGTATGAAGTAAACCACCAAATTTCACACACACATAACTCTTCACAATCCCCTCTCCCACATGACAGGGAGTCAAAACGAGGTGCGGGCGTTAAATGTGCCTGCTATTCTTATATATTGGTGTCTATGTCAAAAGTTATTCTTAATTATGTAAAAGTTCATGAGATCCTGTTTTCTTGATGAACATTTTTCTGGGCCTCTGACTTTGATCAAAAATCTGATGCAGACCTTTGATCAAAGTTTGATGAGCCCTCTTTAAAATATTTTAATTAGCACCTGACACCTGAAACTGATGTGAATTGTTATTTAAATACAACTCCAGTGAAGTAGTTAAGAACTTATTTTGAGTGAAAACCTAGTCTGGCCACCACTGTTCTACAGCTTCCATCACAAACAAATCAGAGGAAAAATCACCAGACCACACAGCCCTGCAGGTTTCCCGAGAGCCTCGGCAGCATGGGCCAAATATCCACTGTTTTGTTTTTCATTTGAAGATTGTACATGCATATACATGGTCAGCTATTAGCAGTTCTGATGACCTGAAGTCCATCTCAGGGCACGCAGGCACAGTCAGGCCGATTTAGGGAACACAGTTGTGTGGGGGGGTCACATTGCAGCCAGATGTATGTAGAGAAGCCATCCCTTCACAGTCACTTCACCTGGAGGGGTTCATGCAGCTGTAAGCGATGGCAGTAAAGTCGTACATCACAGTTAAAGCCTGTTTAATGGACACTTTATGAAGTTCCCGTCTGAGGCTCGATATCAGGAGGAGAGGACAGAAACTAGGCCGGCCAAACAGAACTTCTCAGCAGGAGTGTAGTTCTTAAGCTGGTCTCCTTCTGCTTTTAGGACTTCGGGGGCTTTTCAGCTCCACATGGACATTTTTAGAAATGCACCTGGGAGACGCAGGAAGAGCCTTCAGCCCCAGACAATGTCAGGAAAAATCTCAGCCTTAAGAAGCTACTCTAAAACAAACCAGCTTAGCCAGCATTCCAGTCTCATGCTTCAGTGGTTCCCAAAGCTCTTTCAGCACTATCAGTATGTGTATCTATATATGTGTGTGTGTGTCTGTCTCCATACATTTCATTTCCATGTACGTCAGCCAAATCATGTGCTTAGATTAATCGATTAGTTGAATCTGAACATTTGCTGGGGAATAAGTAAAATATGTGAAGGCCAAGGGTACACATTGAGACTCATTGAGACACATCGAGAGACTTAGGAACCTCTTCTTATGGTGCTTTTTCACTGTCACCAAGCATCGAGCCATACCCTAACATAGGATGGTGATGCTAGCGGAAATCAGCACATAGTAAATCATGATGTACACCGTGTGAACAGTAAATAAGCATATCTTTGGTCTTACATTGCAGTCTCTCTCCAGACCCGGCAACGCCTTTACCAAACCGACGGCTCTGCAGTGGAAAACCAAAGCGAGCTGGAATTGTGCTGTAACTACTGTTTTTTCACAGTACGGTTCAGTTCTTGGTAGCAGTAGAAAAGCACCACTGTATTAGTTAATGACTCCAGTTGTAACGGCCTCCCGTTATCCATGGGTGAGGTGCTACAAACTGCAGATAAGGAATCTGTATACCTGAAAACAGAGAAAATAGCTCCTTGCTTATCTGCGTAAGAATATTTCGGAGACATTTCCGTTAGAGTGGAGATACGAGTGTACAGACCTATCATCCTTCTTCTTGTCCACCAGACCCATACTCATCATGTACGGTTTCAATGTTTTGATGCTAATGACTGCTTTTTTTGATTTTTTACATACTAAGGTTAATCCAAAAGCCACACATCATAAAGCTTGTAAACTGGTGCCAAACATAGCTACACATATGTAGCTCGTTTTAGAAGTCTGGCTCACTCACAGACAGTATGATGTGTCTGGCTGCTTTACAGGATGTGCAGTGCTGTTTTTGGCCTATTTGTAGCAAGACCTGGCATAGATGTTCACATTTTGGAATTTATAATATACATCCATCCCACTGCCAGTTATCTAGTACAGAGTCAATGGAATTCTGGGAAAGGTGCAGCACATGGAGCCAATCACAACCAGCATAGAGCACAAGGCTGGAAGATAACCTAGACAGATGCCAGTCTGTGACATGTAACGTGCGGGCCAGTCCGTGACACGCAACGTGCGGGCCAGTCCGTGACACGCATCGCGCGGCCCAGTCCGTGACACGCATCGCGCGGCCCAGTCCGTCACATGCATCGCGCGGGCCAGTCCGTCACACGCATCACGCGGGCCAGTCCGTCACACGTATCCACAGAACACAGGGAGAAAACAGCCAATGCCGCACATACCGTGGGATCCTTACAACAGTTTTATTCAGTCATTGTAAACTTCAGCAGGAGCTGTACATACTAGATACTCTACAGTGTAAGGAATATTTAAGGAAGTACATAGTCTGAATATTTTTTTAATCTGAAAAGGAAAAACTATCAAAATACACAGTAACATGTGGATCAGCCCAAATCACAAAATACCTTTTGTTCCACCCATCCATCCATCCATCCTTCCACATACCACACATCCACATACCACAACAAACCCTCTTGGGATCTGAACCAACAACCTCCAGCTTCTTCAAGTTCTTGGGTGCAGTCACTATCCTGCTTTATTCCTATTCAGCGTCTCTGCACAGACGTGTTTCTCTGTGGTGCCTTATTCAGTGTGCACACAGCAGAGTACAACCTCTTCATGTCGTATGCAATGCACAAGTCATACTGTATCATGTCAGTGGCTTTTTAAAAGTAAATCAAGTTACACATAAAGTGAGACTGTGACTGTAGCCCACACGATTAATAAGGATCAGATTTAATGAAGGGTGTCTTTTTAAAATATTTTATGAAGTGCACTGATTTAATCATGTCCAAGAAAAAAACTGGGTTCTGAGTACTTCAGTTTCCTCCCATAAAGACAAAATTTAGTCCAAAGATGGGCTTTTTGCCATTTTATCCCAAATGTCTGGCGCCTTGTGTTCTGGGGCAGGACTTAGGCCCAGTTTCACCCTGCACTAAATAAGTGGCTCTTGGAAAATGGATGGATGTTCAGCTATTTAAGGATATCTAAGATGATACACTTCCTCTGTTCAAAACGCTTCAACTCCAGCTAATGTTTTAGACAGAACCCTCATCTAAAGGACAAAAACTGACTTTTATGAAAATCCGGCTGAAGGATTTTGTTTTGTATTCTCTTTGGACTCAGTATTTTATATTTAAACATTCTATGACAATGAACGGGCTTCAGCATTTATTCATTTAATGCTTATTAATTTAATAGTTTAAAAATTCAGTGTGTTTACTAAACAAAGCATTTAGTCTTTGTTTACACCTCGTCCACATTTTAAATCACCGTCTCTGGACCTGTGCAACTACATTATTTTTTAATCAGACCTTTTTTTGTGGATCATTATCTGCATGAAATATGACAGTTCAGATCACCTGATGACACTGGACCAAACTCCAGCAAAAAATGGAGGAGGAGTCTATGAAAAACAGCAAATATCAAATAAAAGGAGACTTAGCAGTCTTCTTGAAGTCAATACATAACTTCTCAAAAGTAAATGGTCTGAGGATCATTTTAAACAAACATTTTTCAGTCATATAGATGGATAGTTAATGCAGGATAGTGACTGAAGCATTTTAGTTAGTGTCTCACTTAAGGATACAACAGCTGTTCCCTTCCTTGCAAACCTTTCATCACTGTTCTTTTCAACATTGCAGTTGTTTTTGCCCTTTTTCCATCCCCTCTAAAGCTGTTATGTTCTCTATACCAACTCTCCTCTCTCACGTCATTTATTCCTTCATGTTTATAAACTCTTTCCTCTGCTAGCCTCTTATCATCTCTCCCATGAGGTTCAGTAACTTATCCCAAAATACTGACGTACCCCAGCTGAGTTGACCAGAAGCTCCTGTTCATTGCAGGCGGACTACAGGAGCTGAAAAGGACCAAAAACCCTCAAAGACATTCCCACACAGAAGTGACCATATTACAGGTTCTGTTCCCCCTCAAACATGTTCTGAAGCAGCCGAAGGCACGATGAAGAGGAGGAAGAAGGAGCGCCGCAGTCGGACCACCTTCAGCAGCAGCCAGCTACAGGCCCTGGACCGGGTCTTTGAGCGCACGCACTACCCCGACGCCTTCGTGCGAGAGGAACTGGCTCGCCAAGTCAACCTCAGTGAGGCCCGCGTGCAAGTAAGAAGCGCGGCAGTGCATGCTGGGAAGTCCCCACTTTAGCATCCACTTTGATACTTGGCCTAGAGTCTGCCAAGATTCAAAGGCTGCTGATGTCAGCTTCTCTCGTCCCTCTGCGTCTTGCTGCTCCAGCCCTGCCTACACTGTGCGTCACCCACTGTTTCGGGGGAGGGACAGGGAAGCAGGAATTCACAGGCCATGTGGCCATATGTGTCTCTGGGGAGCAGGGGGTGTGTACAGGGGAGGGCCACAAGGGCACTGCCCCCAGCTGAAAGCTGATTGGCCCCCTACGTACATATTATCAGTTAATATCCATATAAAGAAATGGTTTCTTAACCTTTTTTTGCCATGGTCACCTGTGGTAGTTTGCTGAAGACTGATGAAGGGACCCCGTCACCCCGAAATATCAGTTTTGGGTTAGAAAAAATAAAGATAAATTAATTTTTATCCCATCCAAGTCCTGAAGTGTATTTACCCCAGGATAAGGACCCCAGATTTTAAGCAATGTTCATTCTGTGTTAAAGAGATTTGGAGCAACAGTTCGGGTCATTTAGCCTCATAGGGTAAACTGTGTTATTATAAGGGAGGGTCCAATCTACATTTTTTAAGTTCAGATCAGATTCTGATACAAAACTGCCGATACCGATTCGGACACAAGAGCCACTTTTACTTTAATATTAGGCCTGTCAAAATTAACGGGTTAACGCGGATTAATCCACCATCATGATTAATCTGATTAAAAATTTTAATTCAATTAATCCATCTGCAGCGCAGAATCCCTGAAATGTCTTTGTCAACGCATTTCGGGCAGTTTTGGTGTGTTCCATTTGCCCTCGGAACTCGTATTCCGAGTCGGATTCCGAGTTTT
>JAODLD010000124.1:15780057-15792598 GCA_026781065.1 Mormyrops boulengeri
ATATAGATTAAAAATGAATGATATTTAATCATGATTAATCGAAATTAATCCACAGCAACCCTGTGATTAATCTGATTCAAAACTTTAATCGTTTGACAGCACTATTGAATATTTTAATATAATAAATATATAATATATAAATATGTATACTTTATATATTGTTTTTTAAACCAGTAATGAAAATTTTAACTATTTGAAATTAAAAAACGGATACCAAAAAATATTTAATTAGGCTACTAGAAACATACATGACGTACTGTTCCACAGTTGGTTAATATGAATAATAGTTTGCTCCGCCACTAAGGGCTCACAGTCTCACAATTTCTTTTATTTACGAAAAATTCACAGGTCATCTTAATGGTTAATATTTACCTAGTTATCAGGAAGGAGTGAATTAAGAACAAAAAAGTCACATGCATTTATGAAAAACAATAGTAACATAACTAAATTCATAAGCAAGGTAGTTTCTAGCTATTCAAAGGTCAGGGGCGAAGTCCAGTTTACCTGGGACTTGACTTTGTTTTTGAAGGAAGATTGGCAACGGAGCAAAAATACTTGTGGCTCAGATTAAAATACTATATGGACCTAACAAAGCCCATGTTCATAAGTATTATGTATAAGTATTGTAGTATCGGTTTTCTATATTTTCTGAGAAAGGCTAATGAGTGCACCATCTACTCAGTAGCCTACAAATGTTCTGTAAATATGAACACAATATAATTAACAGGAGGCTTTTATGAAAAGATTTTTATTATGAAACCAGGACTGTAAATCTCTCACTGCAACGGAGAAACTTCACTCTGCTCTTCTTGTACTATGATGTCATGATCGTCTCACTCTTCACTTGGATGATCAGTTTATATTTATGGCGGCACATAACTGCCAGTGAAATGCCACCTTGCCTACACATCGCAGGTGTGGTTCCAGAACCGACGTGCCAAGTTCCGGAGGAATGAGAGAGCGGTCCTATCCAGCCGCTCCAGCAGTCTGCTCAGGCCCAATGACCAGGAGGCAGCCGTCAACCAGCAGGTGGCGCCACACTCCACCCTCCTCAGCTCTGACTCTGTCTCATGGTCCCCTCCCACATCATACAGGTAGCCCCCCCCCCCCCACCTAGCATACAGATATGTCCCCACGTGATGTGGTGTGTGGCTCAGCAGTTTAGGATGTTGTGTCTGTGATTGGAAGGATGCTGGTTCAAATCCCTGGGTTGGCAGAGTGATTTTACCACAGGGGCCTTGAGCGAGGCCCTTAACCCCAATAGGGCCTGACTGTCCCTGGTTTCACAATCCTATGTCATTTTGGATAAAGAGTATCTGTTAAACGAGGCACTACACCATCTGGGTATATGATTAAAAGGGCACTACACCATCTGGGTATATGATTAAAAGGGCACTACACCATCTGGCTATATGATTAAAAGGGCACTACACCATCTGGCTATATGATTAAATATTTACCTCTGTTAACCTTTTGATACAAAATATGCACATACAAATATTTATGTTTGTTTATATGCCTTTACTTAGCTAATCTATGCATTTGTATTAATTACTTACAATGTATGAAGGGAGGAGACTTTTATTGTGACGGAGGGTGAAGTGGAGTATGGATTTATGGGAGGAAGTTCTTTTTCATTAAAAGGAGTTGGACGAAAACAGAGTTTAGCAGTGTGTTAATTGCTAGTTAACAACCAGCACCCGTGCCTTACATGAAAGAATAGTGAATAATAAATATTTATCTCAACATTTAATCACCATGGACAAAGAGATCTTGAAAGATAAACTGTAATAACAGCTCTACCAGGCAGTGGCTGAAGGCAGAGATTAGTATTATGAGCCGCTAATCGATCTGCTGTTACGTCCCATTTCCTCAGCCTGACTTCAGCCAATGGCCCCCTGGACGTACAAGCGAGTGGAGCCAGCGTGGCCAAGAGCATCGCCACCTTACGCCTGAAGGCCGAAGAATACAGCCTGCACCACAGCCAAGTGCCGATGGCCAACTGACACCTGCACAGTGCCGCAATATCCTGCCCGTGTCCAAGACACAGGACGAGACCACTGGCACAGTGAGACCCCGGTGAGAGAGCAAAGGACTGCTAGGAAAAAAACGTAGCCACTGGGGACTCCCAGAAGCATTTCTGTGAGAGTCTCCAGCTCGCGACCGGCACGGCACTCACTGAGTTTTCAATGTAATATTTCTGCGTACAGCAGTGTACAATCTGCTGAAAAGCATGAAGTGCTGAAAATTAAGTTGTCTAATGAAACATTTGTTTAAAACATTGTATTGTTTTTTTGTTGTAAGATGGTTCCGGTACCTCCTGATTTTCCCACCAAAGCAATGGATGGCTCTAATTGCATTCAAGCTAGCCAGCAAAACAGTTTAAAACTTGAATGTGTTGAATGTATCAAAAGCTTAGTCAGTTCAATTGCTGCACAGACTGACTGTGTTAATTCAGTGTTTCGTTTTATTATTGTTTTGTTATTTTTGGGATAGGACTGCATGCTCCGGCAATTTTTCAGTCCATGTTCTGGTATTTTTTCAAAGTGCCTTTATGTTTGTGATCAGAGTGTTTTGTGAATTCTTATTAATGGAAGAACAACACAATATATCGTTAAATTCACTTGATATCACAGTGTAACAGTCCCACAGTTTTGGAATGAAAGAGGACAAAATCCTCAAAATATCCCATGAAGCAAATGTAGCTTCCAAGATTTAAGAACCCAAGTGGAATTATGTTTTCCTTTCTGCTGTTAACGAAGTCCTCGCTTCATTGGGTTTACCTATTCCTGTGTTATCAGCAATGCCTCTTTGCAAGTTTCAGGGATGATTAAAATCACTGGCGCCATGATTGTACCTGCAGTATAAGGCACTGCAAACCGGCCGGGAAGCTTATCCGCTCCAGCTGGAGGCACGCGGGTGGAAACCGTGTCGGGCACCCGGCCCGCAGAATCAGTAATGCACAGCTGCAGGGGGTTCAGATGAGCAATCCATCACCTGCAATAGATCATATTAAAACATTCTGCTTCTGTGTAACGCTGCAGGTTTGCACAAGCTTAATGGTGACGGGCTAACCTCTGGCACATCTGCTTCAAACGCAAAGCACAGCCTTACTACCTATATACGCAACGGGAATATCATTTGGCTGGCATCAGTTTGGAAATGCTGCCTAAATCCAAACCTTTTCAAAGAATTCCTGGTGGACAAAAGAAAAACTGTAAAACGAAAGTCAGTCAGAGTCACACAACATCAAAGTCGATGACCGCTACGATAGTGTTTCACGGTAGATGGAGTTTCCTTCGGGCTCTCGTATCTCGGCGCTTGCCGACAAGAGGGATACAGGATATGAGAAAGGAGAGCAGTTCCTTTTGCAAACTTTCTGGATTATGGCCCTTTTGAGGAGACTGGACTCCTGCAGTGCCATACAAAGGCAAAAAACAAGGCTGAAAACTTTCACGCTCATACAAGAAATCTTACAACAAATCTGTTATTCCATTACAAACCTCTAATTAGCTACACCAAAAGCGGTGGGGCAGTTTGCAAACCCTACAGGCTATTTACAAGATCATAAAACTCTTACATACATGTGAATGTGTGTGCAGACTTGGCATTGAAAATCTCACGCCAGCTGGCTGACCCAGAAAACACCGTAACTGCATATTTTATCAAAACAGAGTTATTACTGAAATCAGGTCTCTTCAGTTCAGTTTTATCTCATGACATCATAAATCATGCGTTATGTTAGGTGCTTTGCATGGTAAACCTTCTAATGAGGAAAGTGATTTGTAAGATGAGAACTATTTCAAGCATAAGTCTTACATTAGTCTTTTATTGGCATTAGTCCATTAGAAAAGTGATATATTTTTGAGTAAAGAAACTTCAAATTTGCAGGACTACAGGCAGCCGTCTGGGGCCCCTGAAAAAACTGGGGGCCCATGAAGATAGAATTTCCACAACTTACGTCCCTGTATAAGAGATAAATTATCATTTGAGTTATAGAAAAATGTCTGTTATTTGCATTTTACTTTGAAGGAGGTACTAAGTTGCCCCCATCCCGGCTATAATGGGCTATCCCACTTTGATACTTGGCGATGCCCAGCTTTCTGTTACCACTCGGTTCTCCCGGGTGTTTCACTGCCAACCGAAGCGGTATAAAGTAGCCCAGTAGAAAATCGGCATACCGATTTCGCTCCCGCCCCCACCCTGATCAATAAGTATCGCCGGCATCCCGCAATTTATTTAGTGTATGATGGATGTTCTATTGTGCTCAAATCCCTTTTTAAGGGGCCCCTATCCATGTCACCCTAGAGCCCCCAGAAAAGTCAGTCCGCCCCTGGTTTTGGCCCTCTGCCTCAACAGCCTTAAAACAGTAAAAGCTCTGCATGGTATTTCCCACCAGGTGGCACTATAATGCAATTACAACGATGACATTATTTCCCAGAATCTTAACCCATTTTATACAAGGAAACAGCAGTAGATAACAAGGTAAACCACAGTTATCTTAAAAAATATGCATGGTTTACGTGGGATTATGTACATGCAAATATATAATATTGCAATCAAACAAGCCTCATGTATCATTCTGTCTATACATGTGCCTGAAGTCCCTGCTCACAGAGACTATAACAGTTGCGTTACACTGCTCCCAGTCTGGAAACACTATAACTGACTGTGCATTTTTAGGCAAACAAATCCCATTATCATTGTTTTCCTTCTTGAAAGAACATTAAATTGCATTCAACATATTAGGTAAAGACAGAAGATGTATGTGAAGTATGTGAGGTAAAAATCATTTTTTTATATATTCATAGAGTACCAGTCAAAAGTCTGGACACACCTACTGAAAATCATTTGTTTTAATAAGATAACGACCCTAAGCACACCTCGAGGTTATATAAATACAGACGCTCCTCTACTTACGCACTTTCAACTTACGAACTTTCAGACATACAAACGATGAGGACTGTAAGTCCAAATTGTGTTCATTGGGCTCCCGTTTCCTGTCCGCAACATCAATTTTTTTTTCTGCGCTCCAATTCCGCCTAGTACGACTTCTGGCCACTACTCCCGCAGCACAGCAGCGTAGCATGCGTACTCCCAGCATCGTAGTTCTTTGTACTTGCGTATGCCCTTAAAATGATGTTGAATAACGACTTACGAACATTTCAAGTTACGAACGGCCGTTCGGAACGTATCTCGTTTGCGAGTAGAGGAGCGTCTGTACTGTGTTATCTTGTGAACAAGGAAAAAGATGGAGTGCTATGACTGATGATCTGGCAAAGAGCAAGGTAGCCAACTTGTGCCCAGAACTTGTGGAAAGTCCTTCAGGGCAGTCGGAGAAGCATTCCAGGTGGCTCCATCTGGAAGCTGGCTGGGAGAATGCCAAGGGTCTACAATGCTGTTATAGAAGCAAAAGGGGGCTGTGTCGAGGAGTCTAAATTTGAGACTTAGTTGCATACTGATCTCATGTTCAGTTATTAATGAATCCTTACCCGTGTTATCTCTGGCAGTTTACATATTTGTTACTGTGTCTGTTAATTCTCTAAACCTTTGTGAACTACTGAAGGAACGAGTCATGAATAACACAAATGAAATACTGATCTCATGTTTGTTCATCATTAATGAATCATGGCGCATGTTTTATCTCAAGTAGCAACTATATTTGTTCATGATTTGTACTTCAGCAGTAACTGAGTTGTTGCTAAGTATTTGTACCCAAAAATATTTATTACAGAAGCATGTACTATAGTAAAAGCAACTTAATCTCAAGATCATCAATAATGGTCTTGGATGACTTTGTTCCAGTTATCTCATAGCTTTTGAATTAGGAAAAATTTACATGAGAACTGAATTGACAATCCTTGTTCCCTTTAAAGTCCAGTCACACATCTGATAATATACACTACATGTTCTTTCATGCCCATGAGGTTATACCTGAAGTAGTTGTTCAGAAGGAAGCTGAATAATCATTGATTAGGGCAGTGGTTCCTGAATCCCACCTATGCTTTGTGTGTGCATGGAGGTTGCATGTCCTTCCAGTGTCCCACAGGCTTTAGGCTGCAGTCCAGCAACCTACAGCCAGGCAAGCTGGCATCTCAAAGTTCTGTGTATTGTTTGTGCCCTGTGATGCACTGGCATTCCAATCAGGGTGTCCCCTGCCCTGTGCCCTGTGATGGACTGGCATCCCGTCCAGGGTGTCCCCTGCCATGTGCCCTGTGATGGACTGCGATCAGGGTGTCCCCTGCCCTGTTCCCTGTGATGGGCTGGTATCCCGATCAGGGTGTCCCCTGCCCTGTGCCCTGTGATGGACTGACATCCCAATAAGGGTGTCCCCTGCCCTGTGATGAACTGACATCCCGATCAGGGTGCCCCCTGCCCTGTGCACTGTGATGGACTGACATCCCGATCAGGGTGTCCCCTGCCCTGTGCCCTGTGATGGACTGACATCCCGATCATGGTGTCCCCTAACCTGTGCCCTGTGATGGACTGACATCCCAATCAGGGTGTCCCCTGCCCTGTGCCCTGTGATGGACTGACATCCTGTACAGGGTGTCCCCTGCCCTGTGCTGGACTGACATCCCGATCATGGTGTCCCCTAACCTGTGCCCTGTGATGGACTGACATCCCGATCAGGGTGTCCCCTGCCCTGTGCCCTGTGATGGACTGGCATCCCGATCAGGGTGTCCCCTGTCAAATGTCCAACACTCCCTGAGATAAGCTCCAGCCCCCCCTCCCCATAACCCTAACGCTAACTCCCACCCCCCATAACAAAGACCAGGGTATACAAATCTGAGATACATGAAAATGAACATGTAAGTTATGGCATAAAGCTGTTGTTATCCATTGGTTTTCTATTAAGGCTGATCCAGGTCAGAATCTTGTGTGGGGGTCACAGGGCTGTGGCACACCCTAGGTGGAATGCCAGTCTATCACAGAACACACAGACACACACAATAACACAGCATGGGGAATTTAAGACCTAATTGCACCTAACTGAAAGACATGGAAAGACGGTCATTATGAAAAAATGAAATTAATTATATATGTGAACTGAGCAACATACGAGGCAGACTGTACTTCTGTACCAAATAGCATGTTAGCTGTTGTGTAAAAAGAATTCCGGCATCATTCCTTGGTACAGAATATCAAAAGGAAATCGCCTGAGCCTGTGGGTATTTCCTGTTACTCCATGCAAGCACTCAACAAGACAGAACAGGCATTCAGTCTATACAACTCACATGCATTCAACCAGAAACCAGCTCCTTTCTAAAACATTTATATGCTGGGAATACAGTACAGGTTTCTACTCTGCTTTGGCTCCAATGTTAGGCAGTAGCAACACAAAACTGTCACCATCTACAGTCATAGCCCTTGGTCTCTCCCCTGCATTTAGGTTAAAATTGCACTGGTAAATCACACCATTGAAATGCAGTGTCAGTGTGTGCAGACAATCACACTTTGAATCGGGGGTCTGGTGTAAGTTAAATAAGCCCTTGGGGTGTGCTCCACGCCTCTGCGGCCAGCTGGATTCTGTGCCTCTGGGAGCCTTTTGCGTAAGCAGCTGAAGAATGTTGGACTTAAGCGCCGGGTGTGTGCTGGACACAGCCTGGGCCTCTGTATGGGGGAAACAGTCTTTCTCCAACATTTCTATGCTGAATCCAAGGCTTACAAATTCATTATGCTCCGAGAAGCACAACTAATATGCAAAACATTACAGGTTTTTGTTTGCCTTGCACTGCGGGCACAAACAAAAAGTCTTACCACAATATGCAGACTGAAAGAAGTACGATCAGATAAGAGTGCCATTAATCTAATTGTTTTTGCTACATACTGTGAATTGTACAAGGCCAGAGATGAAGGCTTGTGTCAACAAGTGCTGGCAGCTAGATCCCAGTGCATCTGCATGAGACCCTCACGCGTCAGTCTGCCTACACGTCTGCCTGAAATCCCTGCTCACAAAAAACAATAATAGTTATGCTCCACTACCATGAAAATCCCAGTCGGTGATACACAGCTCCCACTGTGGTAACAACAGTTTCACTGGCTGTGCATTTTTCAATCCCATTTTCATTGATTTTGTTCTTGAAAGAGCATTAAATTGCATTCGACGTTTTAGGCAAAGATAGGAGATGTATACAATGGAGGTAAATTGTTTTTTTAGACATACATAAAATGTTAGTCAAAATTCTAGACAGATCATTTGTTTTTCAATAAGATAACGACCCTAAATACACCGCAAGGTTAGGAAAGTACTGTGTTATCTTGTGAACAAGGAAAGAGATGGAGTGCTGTGACTGATGATCTGGCCCCCACCATCCCAGACCTAAACCCTATTGGGCTGGTGGGGAGATCTGGATCGAAGACTAAGAGCAAGGTAGCCAACTTGTGCCGAGAAGTGCTTCAGGGCTGTGGGGGCAGCATTCCAGGTGGATACATCTGGAAGCTGGCTGAGAGAATGCCAAGGGTCTACAGTGCTGTTATCGAAGCAAAGGGGGCTGTTTTGAAGAGTCCAGAATTTGACATTAAACACTTCTCTGCAATATTTGATATGCATCACTTCATATTTGATATGCATCACTTCATATATGATATTCATCACTTCATATTTGATATTCATAACTTCATATTTTATACGCATCACTTCATATTTGAAGGTGTGTCCAGACTTTTGACTGGTACTGCAGTAGGTTCAAATAAAATTTTAAAGTGCTCGAGATTTACATGAACTCAAATGTTAGAGACGGCTACCGCTAACCGGGCTTTTAAATATGGCTTAGGGGGACACATCCCATAATATGGTTTTTCTTAGTTTTGATCAACTTCACTGATCATTGTAGCTCCGTGAACATTTAGGAACACAATAAACTGCTTGTCCAGTACAGGTTCACCCCGCAGGCTGGAGATTTGTCCCAGGGAGCACAGGTGAGGCACTCTGTGCATGGGATAACAGTCCATTGCGGGGGATACACTCTCACAAATAAAGACACATAAATCAGAGACACCAATGTATGTAGGTGGGTGGATGGATGGATGGATGGGTGGGTGGGTGGATGGATGGATGGATGGGTAACTTTACATACATTAACTGATGCTGTCAGCTGGAAAAAAACCAATAACAATGAAAAGTTACACTAATACAAGACAAATACTTATGAATCCATATTTAATACGAATGTCTATGACTATATTTTACCACTTTTGTAACACATACTACAGCCCATTTCCAGTACCACACTGTGATCTCAGTATGACACTACACGCACAATAAGACATCTTGGTGCCATACTGTTACGCGAAACATGCACTAGTCTAAGTGACAGCCTGTTCAATTGAGCGTCCATGGATAGCAGCATCTCGCTATAATTTTACAGCACATTCAGAAAATACTCAGTCATGCAAAATATTTTTGAAATAATCCTTTTCACAGAATGACTCCCATTGCTGATGCACTGCACGGCATTTTCCCGACAGAATGACTACAGCACTTCTATGAGTAAAAGACTGCCTGGAAAATTACAGTTTTAGTCATGGTCATTTTTTCTGCTTTCTGTGGAAAACATTTCTAGAAATGAGACAGCAAAAAATATATCATCAGAGTTAAAAGAAAGAAAAAAAAACACTTAGTAATGATAACAGCCTTCATGAGAAACATTTTTGGTCACAAATAATAAAAGACCACATTCTTAAATATTGCTATCATCTGCGACATTACATACATTATGCATAGTATCTGCACTTAAAGTGTTCCAAGGTACATTAAAGCAGCCGCAAGCTATATATCCCTCGGCGCTCACAGTTGACATCATCGTTTTGAAGGCAACGGTGTCTTTGAAACCACGCCAGGCTGAGAACAATCACCAGTGGGAGGATACAGCAAAGAGGATCTGAAGAAGCATGGAAACGCAGGGCACTTGGCCGATGACGTAGGCCACGGAGCGAGTCGGCGCCTTCAGCTGACAGAGGTACGCCACGCTGTGAACGATTCGGCAGAGGAAGAACACCAAAAAGTGGAGGCGTGCGACAGACAGCGTGGGCTCCGTCAAGGAATAAATGGCGCCCAAGAAAAAGAAGGGAAATATGTTCTCCATATCATTTTGATGAGCCCTGCAACACAAAAACAAAGAAAACAAGGAAATTGAGCCTCTGTCCTCTTTTTGCACCATTGCAAAAGTGGCCACTTTAACATTTACAGTGAAAGTGTTCACCAAGTAGTATCTGAACTTTTGTTCCAAGTTGACACCTGCAATTGCAAATAAATATCTAAGTTTTGTTGTTTTTTGTTGAACATAAACATGACGCTCAAGGCATTTAAAAAAGAATAGCTGTATGCATAAACTGAACTGCCAGACAAAACATACCAGAAATCTCCTTGCGAAAATATATGATTCACAGACAATTTGAGGTTAATTCGTCAATAACTCCCTCTCATTTTCACTGGCGTCATTTAATCATAATCAAAATGTGAAATTCTGCGTCACTTCTCAGAAATGATGGCCACTGCCTAAGCTCAGACTGAGATGTGGCCAAAATCTACCCCAAAGGGGCCAAACACCCCTGATTCATGGTCATCATCCCGAGATCTGAAAAACACCTTGTATTATGCAACGCTGCATATTTTCACTTGTGAATAAGACATCTCATCTCTCAGTTAAATACTTCCTCACTTTCACTTCCCATTCTGGCATTTTGGTACTAATAGCAAAGGTTTATGGGACAGAACTCCAACACCATTTTTGATAACGGTAGCTAGACAGTAAGTGCTTTAATGTATTTTTTTTAATTACTATTCTTTTTCTTGAATAACCTCATTATACTCTCGAGGTATTTGTTTTGTTTTCTTGAGAAGAATTTAAAAGTAGTTCACGATACTGTGATGTAATTTCACTAATCCAATAAACCAGCAATTTCTACAGCGAGCCAAAGCATACAGACGCTATTAATCCGTGGTCCACTTCCTTACTGATAAACCAGGGAATCGCTAAGGCTGTAGCCCCTACAAAATACTTCGCCCCCGCCCCAATAAATGCACACTAGCTTAAATAGTGTACTCATTCGTTTTCATTAAAATGAGAGCCCCCACTGTAGGGTTACCGCTCCCCCCATGAATCTCTAGCGACGGTCCTGCTACTAAAGGAAACAAATGGTTCTGAAAGCCGCTTACTTATGGGGACGCAAGACGGGAGCAGAGATTGTGTCATAAAATTCTGCCTGAGAGGAATAATACGGTTAGTCATTTAATAACTAACTTCCTGTTGCAAAACGCGCTGTTTCTTTAGACTTATAATTATGGTCTTTCATTTTTGCTTTATTTTTAAAAACATTTTTAAGCAAGGTGCTCATTGTGTCTAAACGAATAAAGATTTTGCATAATTATACAGATACCGCTTAGCCTTCTGAGATTATTAATGGACATTAGTACAGTAAGAAAACACCGGTATTGCGGGCAAAACTAATCCCGCGGAGTCGGACGGGTTGGATTTGCACAAATCCAAGTACCGTAAAGGATCCCACACCGGAAAAAGACACCTACTCTACTGGGAGTAGATACTGGGAATAATGTATCGACATGCCCCAACACATGATACTGTGAAATATGATGTACAGTTAATTTGGTATTAAAAACGAAAATCCGCTTCAAGTTAAACGAATGGAAATCGTTTTAATGCTAAAGGTATGTCGTGTGTTGAACGACCCTACTCAAGTCGTGGACACTTATTCATTGTAATAAAATCCGAAACAAAACCAAAAAAGAGGAGGATCTGCTGACCTCCTGCAGCGCTCCACGTCGGGGTCCTGCCTGTAGTACTGTATCCCCCCGTGTCTGCATGCATCCTCGGGGTTAGCAAACGCCTGTAAATCACAGCATACAGAGCGCGTCAGTAAAGATATAAAAGATATAAAAGACACCAACGTGCTGAAGAGGCACATATTCATAAGACAACTGCAATCCGAATTCAAAGTAACTAAAGATATGTGCATATAGTATAAGGCCATTTACGGATTGCGTTTTTCATAACAAACTCACCTTTTTTCGCAGCCTGACCTGCCCCGTGATAACGGCGATGACGTACATTTTGAGAATAAGCAGCACGCTATAGAAAACGAAAGAGGCGAACACTTTGTTATCCAGCATGGCTCGCGGCGGCTCGCGGACTCCTCGGCGCGGCACTGACTGAGCGCGCGCCTCCCTCGCTGCTTTATAACTTCCAGTGGAGCGCGCGGCTTCTTTTCCCCGCGAGTCACTATCGTGTTTCATCATAGCTGATGCAGGGCGGCCAAAGAAATGCTGTCTTCATGGATAATACTCTATCCACCTTTATGTTAAAAACTCTATTTGTATCAACGTTATTCTCTGCCATCTTTCATGCTACACAGTGCCGGCCCTGGCCAAATTGGGGCCCTAAGCAGAATTTTATTTCGAGCCACCCCGCCCCCCTTACAAAAAAAATTAGTAAAAAGAAATTCACTAACAATCTTTTCCTTTTCCTGTGCGCTCTTTCCTAACAACTTTTATACAACGTTCTTAGCGGTAAATTGATCT
>JAODLD010000124.1:15792698-15806985 GCA_026781065.1 Mormyrops boulengeri
GTCGCTCTGGAAAAGAGCGTCTGCTAAATGCGGTAAATGTAAATGTAAAATGACTGTATCACAAAATGCCATTTAGGCTTACAGCCTTGCGGTGTCAGATTACTCGTCTCTTTTTTTCTCTCCTGCCTTGGGCTGACTTGGTGCTCTACGCGCCTCACGGCAGCGATGCGCATCCTTTGCGCATTTGCAGAGAATGCGTCCCCTTGCGGAAAATGGGGGGCCCTACGTACAGCGCGTGTTCTGCCTGTAGAGAGGGCCAGCACTGATGCTACATATGAAAATAGTTTCTCATTTTGATTTTTTTTCTTTTTTTTGGATTGGGGGGCACTTTGCCTAAGTTGAATTGAATAAAACTCTTTCTATATACAGATAAACCTATGACCCAAGGAATTATCCATTATCCATTTGGGAGACATGTATCATCCCAACTGACTGGAAAACGGGACTCGTGGTCCCTATCTGGAAAGGGAAGGGGGATCTCCTAGATTGCGACAACTACAGGGGGATAACACCTCTCTCAATGCCGGGTAAGGTCCTTGCTAGGGTCATCCTCAATAGGATCTGTGATCACTTGCCTGTATACTGGTATTGTGAGTGCTGTGCAGAGTGGAGGGCGAACCTCAGTGTTCTTCCCAGTTGATTCTGGGGTTTGCCAGGGGTGTGTTCTTGCTCCTACTCTGTTCAATGCTTGCACGGACTGGGTGTTGGGCAGGATCGTGGGGTCCAGCAGCTGTGGGGCATACATTGGTGAAGAAAGATTTACTGATCTTCACTGAGGGAGGAGTCTGAGTGTCTGGGCTTTGAGGAAAAACCAAGACCCATGCTTTTACTGACCTCTTGGGGACAGCCACCAGCAGTGTGTCGGTCTGTAGAGAGGATGTCGACTGCGTCGAGGGGTTCGCTTACCTCGGCAGCAGTGAGTCGCCCTGCAGAGAGGATGTCGACTGCGTCGAGGGGTTCGCTTACCTCGGCAGCAGTGTGTGTGTGTTTTAAACTGCTTCAGAAATGTGCAATGAGTGGGAGAAAAGTAGCGGCCGTGGAACATATTCAAGCAATTGCAGGCTGTATTTATTTAAACTTGCAGAATAAATGCAGGAAAACAATGAGTGCAAGATACATCATACAGATGCCCTGGGTCACATCATCAGTGATGTTATCTGGGGTCATAGGTTGTTTCGGGTCTTTCAACATCATACACCCTCGCGGTAGTCAGCTGGGTAGCTGGGTGGAGGATTGCGATAGTCAGCTGGGTAGCTGGGTGGAGGATTGCGATAGTCAGCTGGGGGGAGCGGAGAGGGGCCAGTAATACTTTCATCCCTGCTGTTGGACTCACTCATGGACAGTGTGGTTCATAGTAAGGAGAAGAAAAGTGAACATGGAATACAATATGAAAAGCGAGTGCAGTGTCATCACTGATTTGTGTCTGTTAGAACAACTTCCAGTAACACCACCAACCTGTTGGACAGACTCTACTGGTAGACAGGCCTGAGTTCTGTTTGGCTGTGGTTTATTTCAGGTAAATTTCTCAACTCCTGTCTTTGGTTTATAAATATCACAATAATACATATAAGTTTGGGTCGCACACTGAACAGGATGTATGTCATCTGATTTTTAACTTATCTCATAAGCGTGCATTACTGTGCTTTATTACAATATAGGCACATTCACCAAAGCACTTGCTGACAAATGGATAAATGAAGGGTATTGAGTGGGCAGCTACAGGTAAACGATAAGCATCAAAGAAGGCTGTATGTTTTCACGTTCACTGTGAAAACTGCAAACATACTTTTATCCAATTACTAAGACAGGAACTCCGTTTCAGGGAAAGAGAAATACATTTTTTTAAATCCACAAAAACAGTTTCAGTGGTATGTGGCTCTGTGGGTTAGGGTGCTGGCCCTCTGATGGGAGAGACACTAGTTCAAATCCCCTGTATGACAACAGTGATCACATTACCACTGGGCATTTGAGCAAGGCCCCTAACCCCAAAAAATGCCTGAGAGGTGCCAGATAATAGCTAATGCAGCCCTCTGACCCCAAACTGTGCTCTCATCTGCCTGTTTGGATTTGGTTGTACTTGCTACCAGTACAATGACAATGAAGTTGCTCCATTTCATCCTCCTGCAACTTCACCTGCTTAAAACATAGAAAGTGAAGAAGTTCAGGGACTTTACTAATTGGGTATAATATCTACCATACTTGTATATCAGTAACTCCATAATGTATGTTGTAGGCCTTCCAGCATTTTTTTACATGTTCATTTTTTGAACATGACTATAAAATTGCAGTTTGATAATTCTCACTGTTTTGTTTGAATTGGATTTCGTATGTATTATAACTCTAGCATACCTTTGACTGGAGTGAGTGCAGTTTTGCAGCTGTGGGTCTTTGCAGTATAACAGCAGACAGAGAGATACTTTTTTCCCTACCATTTCCTGATCTCATGTCTGTGCTATTAGTCTCACCACAATGCAAAATGACGCAGAAGATCCACTTCTTTACACTGCTCGATCTCCTGACTTTCACAAGATCTACAGTCTCAAAACTTACACTGCCCGGCCAAAAAAAAAAGTCACCATGTGAATTTTTCGTTAAACCGCCTTTAGCTTTGATTATGGCGCACATTTGTCATGACATTGTTTTCACAAGCTTATGCAACATCTCACCCTTTATTTTCATCCAGATTTTGCAGTAATATCTCACCGAGATCCTGTATTGACAAGTGAGTTGAACCTCCATAAAGCCTCCTTCAGCACATCCCAAAGACCTACAATGAGGTTAAGGTCACATCTCTGTGGTGACCAAGTCATGCGTGAAAATGATTCCTCATGCTCCCTGAACCACCCTTTGACAATTCAAACCCAGTGAATCTTGGCATTCATGTCCTGGAATATGCCCATGGCAACAGGGAAGAAAAAAGTCCATTGATGATGGATGCAGGTGTAACCTGGCCATTCAGTAGATTCAGGTACTCAGCAGACTTCATTCTGTTGCTGCATAACGTTGCTGAGCTGTAATAATGATCCAGTCATTGGCTCTTAAGTATTTGCTGTTATAAACAAGGGTGCACATAACTGGTGCGCAAGTACGCATTCACCTTTACGAACGATACGCGCGACAATCGATTGTTTGTAAAAGCGCAAATTCGTACTTATTTTATGTGCATTTACGCTGCTATGAAAGCAAAATATAATGTATTTAATCTTTATATGCTAACTCGACTTCATTTGCGGTATACGGGTTAAAATGCAATGTGTTTTCTTGTCATAGCAGCGGAAATGCACATAAAATAAGTACGAATTTGCGCTTTTACAAACAATCGATTGTCGCGCGTATCGTTCGTAAAGGTGAATGCGTACTTGCGCACCAGTTATGTGCACCCCTGGTTATAAATTCGAATGGCGACTTTTTTTGGCCGGGCAGTGTATTTTGCAATGCTGTGTTAATTTTTTTTATCGGTTTCTCGTTGATAAAGATGTATTTTTTAAAGTTTGCAACTGAGAGTGCGTTATCCCATCACCTAATGTTAAATAGCGTATTATAAGTGTGAATACAACTGAGCTGAAATTTCAGTCTGCGTGTCTTTGGCAGAAATCATTATCACCATTACATCTCCTGCACCTAAGATGCCATTTTACACAACAGGATACACATCTAAGTGTGTTACAGACTTTTGTGCACATTTAGGGAACCACACCCTGGAAGGATGTCTCATACATACCATAATACATATAATACACAAAGACTAGCACAATAATCTGTGTTTAGTTACATGCTTGTAACTTGAATTTGACATATATTCCTAAAATTTACCTCATTCTGCAGCAATCTTGTTGACGACATACAACCATTTTGCCTCCAGATATTTCATAGGGGCAGGAGGAGATGGACATAGAGATCAGTCAGCAAAGCAGGAACCTCTAAAAATCAGCAAATGAGATAAATATTTACTTTTTGAATGACTGTAGAAGAACTGATGTAGAACAGATCCTGAAATATTTTTTGCTGTAGATTTTTAGATAAATCTGCACGTTAACACCCACAAAAGCAAAATGCCTTAGAAGGTACCCCAATCTCACCACCTCATTGGGTGTTTAAGTGATATTGTTCATAGGATTTTTCACGATTTAGTTTCTCTAAAAATTATTACCTGCCAGGAATTAGAAATAACATTTCTCTAGTGGTTATGTAGTAGTTATGTAGTGTTTATGAAGGAGAATACAGTGCTGGGTGATTGTAACCAGAAAGTATAAGAAAGGTGCTGTGGACAAAAGAGAATTAAAAAATAAAAAAGCTAAGAAGAAGGTAAAACGTGAAAAACCGCTTTATGAGAAAAATGATTAAACAAAATAGTAGCAGCATTCTAACCCACCTCACTTGGTTCTGACTCATACGCCTGGCCCTGCCTGGCCCGGCCCAGCCCAGCCCTGCCCCGCGGCCTATTCCTCTCTCTCGCTCTCAAATTTATCTAGCCACCCTATTTTTCCAAGGTCCAACCAAGGCCAGCTGGGTTTTGCTAAATTCATTAAAGACGCTTGTTTGCATTAACCAGATTATTTTTCACTATGGCAACTAAAAGCCTTGGAGGCCTAACTGAGCAAACTGTCTACTTTTTTTTGGCTCGGAATACTGAAATATAAAGGCGTTCAGTCTCAGACATCATCTCCATTTAGGCTCAGGATTAATAATCCAACATTTATAATTGGACGAACCCCGACATTGGAAAAGAGTAATTGGCTGTAATTATGGCTGGGCAATATAAACTATATATCAACTATCGATAAGAAAATGAAAAACTTTGATAAACTGTTGATAAGGATCATTAGTTGGCACACACCACAGAAACAAACACAATTCTAACCAATCATACAGAAGTCTTTTAAAAATAGACAATCTACACCCAACAAAAACAGCAAGGTTGATTGAGTTAGCTGAGCACATCACATTCTCCTGTTTGGGTAATATCATGGAGAGATGACTACTCACTCCGAGGAGACTTTGGTGTGGGTGTAGAAAGGGACAGCTCAGCGGCCGCGACATCATTTTAAAACAGAGATATGGATAAAAAAAATGGAAAAGACGCCAGTGGTGTGGCAGTACTTTGGCAAATTAAAGTCCAACATACGACAGACTGTTGCTGTGTACCGTAAACTCTGCCAAAAACTTGTGCCAACTAAAACTGGAAATACTACAAACTTACAGGGGTTGGACAACGAAACTGAAACACCTGGTTTTAGACCAGAGTTATATATAGTGCATAGTGTAGGGCCTCCTTTTGCAGTCAATTCAACATCGATTCGTTTTGAGAATAACAGATACAAGTCTTGGACACACAGCGGCCAGAGGGATTACGAGCGGAATACAAGGTTGATCCATGATTTACAAAGAGAACATTGCTTGCAAGTGTGTGTACGCATAGTTTTATAAATCTGACTTTTTTTTAACACACATCATTTTCGGCTTCTTCGCGTTTTGAATGTGGTGGTTTGCCGAAATGACCCTGGGTACCGGGGCTCTCAATACACCACAAAGACTTGCTGTCCTGGACACCAAATATTCGTCCTCGTTTGAACTCTGATACGTCTCCCATTATCTTGTGCGGATTGCAATATTTTATGTACAGCTGTGCTATTCCTCTGCTAATTCAGCCATCACACTCTGCTCTTACTGCTGGAATGTGGAGTCGGAGAAGATTTGGCCACCAGGCATGAAACCCCCAACGCTATTTTGGCCAGTGTTTCAGTTTCATTGTCTAACTCCTGTAGTATGAAGTATGGAGATAGAGGATAGCATTAATATTGCAAGCATTTACAATCATAGGCACCAGCAATTAGGGTTTCCAGTTTCAATCTGAAGACATACGGGACAAATCACATGCTGGATTGATTCAAAACAGGGCACAGCATTTCATTTCTCAATACTGGATGGCAATTCAGTTCAGCTATGATTACTGTGGGACTGATGCAGTGCATCGGTAATCTTTAATTTCTATCACGATTCAATGAATCAATTATTTGGTTGTTTTTATAACCTAGATTCAAACTTTTTTTTTTTACCTTAACTGGAACAAAAATCACAAACATTACCATGGGAACTTAATTACACACTACTGATGGAATACAAAGAAAGTAGAATCTCATAACGTTAATTTTTATTGTCATTATTAAACAGGCAGACCATTCAGTCTGTTCAGTTCAAGGTTACATCGGTCAACATGGCATTTTTTAAATGATTCAAAATCTTTTTTAAAGGTTGAAATGGGCAATGAAGTCACTCCATAACAATGGCCCCCGGCGGGGTTTCTGTGAACACCAGATTTATGCCGCTCTGTTACTGGAAACATATCTGCAATGTCGTGCTGTAACTAGAAAACATTTGCCCAAGCATTCTACCCTATTTAGCTCTATAAATTAATTAGACTTATTAGTTTTGACCCTATTGAGCTTTTATCCAACACTTTCCATTATGTGCTGCAGTTAATCCTTTGTTTATTCTCAAGACATTAATAAATATTCATTTAAATAACTTGAAAATAATTCAGGTGAATGCAAGCTGTTAGTTTAAGATACATTCCAGTTTCCTTTGGCACAGGCGCAGAGCCATCACCTTCAGAGTGTGACTAGACTTGTTAAAGTGCACGATGAGTCTTTTTTTATATAAATCCGCAGCCTGCAGTTAGATGTTTCCTATCTCATCATGGCCTGGGAGTGTGTGTTGACATGTAGAATTCTTGTGTAACTGTTATCAGAATGAATGCTGGTTTGGACAGCGGCTCAGCATTTACCTGAAATGTGGAGATTCATCCAGTGCAGAGCTCCATGGAATTACTAGTCATGCGATCATTTCTGCTTGCAGGCTATATGATAATATTCAGAAGAATCTTTGCTGCTGCAAGGTCTTGTATTCATTGCAGTACAGGGTGTTCAGCTATTAGTCAGAATATTGAAATGATAGTTCAATACGATACATTATATGCTACTATAAACTCAAACTCTGTATGTGTTTGACTGTGTGGGTCAGGACACTGTACCTCTCGTTAGAGCGTTACTGGTTTCAATCGCAGGGCTGGTAGAGTGATTTCACCATTGGCAGCTTGAGGCAGGGCTAGTTCTTCCTTTTCATATGGCCCTAAGCAAGGCTTTACTGGGTGGACCCATTCCAGTGTTTTACACAGAACTATTACTCACAGAATTAGCTCTGTGACTTGGGCACCAGTGTTTTGCAAAGCAAATGGAATATTCCTCAGACTACTTTCAGTAACACTAGTTAAATGCCCTAAAAGCACTATGCCTAAGGTAGGGTGTCTGCATTTGAGACCGAAAATTTACATACACCTAGGATAAAGACTTCCAAACTCAATGTTTCACTGCTCCACATGTCATGTGACCATACCAGACAAGGCAATGCTACCGAATAATACTAAAGTGTATGTAAACGTTTGACCAGCTGAAAATTTAATATAGTAAATAAGGGGTATACTCAGCCCACGAGACGAGACGAGACACGATATTGGGTTCACGAGAACGAGACGATATTTTAACAATACTATAAGGAAAACTTCCGAGGAAATATATTACTGGAAAGCAGCCTTGTATTTGATTAATTTGAAAGACAAAAAAATGCTACATAATGCAGATGTATGGTGAAATGTGTTAAATTATCACCATCATTATATGCAGTAAAGAACAGAACAAATATCTAGCACCGTAAAATATTTCACCACAAACTCAAATGGCAGGCTTCTCTTCTATTTGACTTCTCAATTGAACATAAAATAGAATATAAGTAAAACAATATAAATAACAAACATAAAACTTTTTTTTAATGTTTTCTTCACCGGGACAGTGGATTTAAGTAAAGAGATATGATGGTGCTGGAAATGGCTTTGCATAGTAGCAGCGTTAGCCGCTGTGTACGGCGTTATTTTTCTACAATGCTTACAGATGGTTCGTGTTTTGTCTGTCACCCTTTTGCCGTTTATATTTTCCGCCGGGTAGCTAAAATGCGGCCGCACAAAAGATTTAAAAGTGTCTGGGGCATCAGCTACGGTAATTTGGTCAGACGCCGACATGCTTAAAGCAGCTGATTTGCAGCGCCGTCGCGAGACCGCTTCTCACTCCGACGAGAAATCGCGTCATGTTGTAATATCGCGAGATCTCGTGAGGCCCCTAGTAAATAAGGGTTCAGGTGAATTTGCGTCTTAGTTATTATTTTGACTTTCAGAAGAAAGTTATGGCAAAATGACGTGTGGAGTTGGGAAACACTGAGTTTGAAAGTATTTCACTTAGAACATTTGGCCTCTGCAGTATATTGTAACAATTAATAGCACAGTAGCACAAAAGCAACCAGACCAGGCAATCGGAAGATTTATGCACATCATGTTTATTCTGTTTTTATTTTTTTAGTTTCTTTTGCGACTAGGCATAGAGTGAAGCACTGATTGAAACTGTAACGAGACAATTCTGCATTTAGCCAAAGACACACGTTACAGCTACATGCACTGAATTCTTCAGTACAGACCTCCTAGAGGAGTGTGACTTGACAATTACCTAATAGAAATCCATTATCAAGAAACAACTTCATATCATACTGAGTAACAGGAATCAATGAGTGAGTACAGTATGGGAATTCTTCCTAGAGGACAATATACTGAACTGTAAATTAGTAAAACAAATGCAATTAAGGATTTCTACCTATTGTTTCCTTTGTCCTTATATCAAATTTCATGTCACCCACTGAAGACGAGAATAACCTTTTCGCACTCTGCTTGCCAGCAAAGCCTTTAAGTGTCTTAGTTTGCCGTTTCTGCTGTAACTTCTTAGTCTTGTCATGGAAACGTGAACTTCTGCATCATTCGCTGTGCAGGAAGCGAATCTGCTGAGCTTGTCCATAAATGCATTAAAGCTAAACCACCAGAAAATTTCAGCTATCAGGATGATGTTAACCGATGCTTGTCATGTGTGTCTTTCTTTGACGTCAGCGTCACATTATCACTTTGGCCAGCTTCCTGTTTAAAGGTAGCATCCGAGGTCATGACACACCAACAAGGTCAATACAAGTCTTTCATTTGGTCTTATATATACATTAAAAAGAAATCCTGGGTGTCGTCGGCATCCAGAACATTATGGGTTGTCCGTGGAAGTTCTCGCAAGTATTTCCCCCTTTTCTCAGCACTAAAAGTCACTCACATCAGTGGCAGACTCGCTTTTGCTTCAGTTTACTGAGAAATATTACAGGGTATTATAGTCACTCATCAAGTCAATAAATAAAGCCAACAATTCATAACCAAGACATAACCAAACATAACTAAGACATAACTAAGACATAACCAAGAGAATGAAGCTACAGCTCAGCCGTCTTTTAAAATGAACAACAAATATTGATACTATAATGGAAAAAAAACAACTACCCAAAAAATCATATATAACCAAAGTGATTATCCAAAAAAAATGTAAGGCAGCATTGCAAAGAGCACGTTAACGAGTCACTTAAATCAGAGACACTCAGTACTTTGAATCATATGACATTCTTCATCTTTTTTTCTTGCCATTATGACATCACCATAAATGTATGCAACTCTTAGTCCAAAAAAAATCTCCCTCTTCTGACTTCTTATAAATAAGTACTGGTTAAATAATCATATAAATAGTCAAATAAATAAGTATGGCTCTCAAGAAACTGTCACATGAAAGAGACGATTGTCACCCGTCAGAGGTCTGACCTATGTTAGATTCTGCAAAATGATGAGAAAATTAAAAGACACCCAGAGAATTAGATCATACTTCTCATGCACAATCATCAGTTGATACTTTTTTAAAAAAACAGCAGACAAAGGCATGTTACATCTGTGAAACAAAAAGTGTCTAAATATTTTGTTGATCCTGCTTTGACATAAACATCTTCTACTTTGCAATAAATATCAAATATGACATTTTTGAACCAGACAAATGAATGCTTTTTAATGGCAATGAAATATGTATTTAAATATTGAGTAATATCTTAAGTGTTACTTGAAAATAATGAAAAAATACAGGCCAAGTTTTTCAAATGTTACAGACCTGCATCATAACCAAAGGAAATTTCTCACAGCACAGTTCTGTGGGCATCCTGCATGCAACCACAAATACATCTTCTGTCATTCTGAGCAAGGCGAGTACATAAACGACAGGGCCACCAGTGCCAGGCAATAATGCATGAGAAATTAAATGCCAGTCACTGCAACAAGAATGACAATTACCATCAAAACTCTTTAACCTATTAACTTTTGCCATTCTGACATTTACATCAAATGCAAACCACAGTGGTGGTAAGCGTAGCTATTTTTGTAACCAGCGGTTATGTGAAAGCGATTTAGTGCGTCTAGCTAACTGCAATGAATGTTTTTCACACTGCACATGGATATCATGTTACGAAAGTTCAAAGAAAGAAAATCAATACACGAAGTATTAAGAAACTAAATTTCATGTATGCAAGAAACAATGATAATAATCATTCAAAATCAATCTTAAAAAAACATTTCAATCAATGTCAGAAAGAACCACGAGTCCAATTTTTAGTTTACTGTTCTTGCGTTTCTATGAATCAGTTATACAACTTTTGCGTAACAGTTGGTAGAACTGTTAAAGGACAGTTTTTGAATGGTTAGCTGTTTTGTAAAATATTTAATCACTAAATATTACAGTAACAAATTTGAAAAGTTTTGACTGCACTCTTAAAGTTTAGTGGAAGATGATAACCAAATCTGCACAAATGCATTTAACATACTCTTTAGAATGTTGTGAATGTTCTGTGTACTCTGCAGCAAAATCTGGACTTATTTAAATATCATCAAAAATGATATTTATTATTAGTATGAATGTACTGCCACATACATCAGTGATACAATGAAGAGGAAAACACTAAGGAAAACATTAGTTGAACTGTAACCAAAATGTCATCATATTACAGGATAGCTGGGTACATAGCGAGCGATACAGTGTTCTGTTGGTGATCAGTTCCTAATGCCATTTCCATATTTAATATTTATTAACAAATATTATAGCTCCTATTTGTGTACTTTCCATCCATCCATCCATCCATCCATCAACTTATCCCAGTCAGGATAATCGCGGAAGCCTGGCACCCATCCCAGACAGCACAGGGGACATGGCTGGGGTACAACCTTCAAAGGAAGCCAGTTCATCACAGAATGCAAAAACACACACACATGCTCATGTGCTATGGACAATTTAGAGATTCCAGTTAGCCTCACTGCATGTACTTTGGAGAATGCGGCGTCCCAGAAAGACACCTGCACAGCAAAGGAAGCACATCTAAGCTCACACACAAAATGGAGACGGGATTCAAACCTCTAATGCTGGAGGTGGGAGGTAACAGTGGCACCAACTGAGACACCGTGCCACTCACACAGTAGACTATGATTTAATTATTATTACCACTTTCGTTTAGATTTACCACATATGATTGGAAGCCACAACATGTGGGGAATGTTATCCATTCTGGAGAGCTGCTGGTTAAGGAACTCTACATTGTGATGCCACAAATATCGCCAAGAGGCACAGTAAATCCGCGGCTTGTGAGTTACCGCATGGTTACATCAGAAAAGGCCAGTGATGAAAGCTTTCATACAGAAATTGTGCAACATATTGCTCCAATGTGTAAGCAGCAGTTCAACAGAGAGAGAGATTTTAGACGGATTATTTCAGGTGACAAACATTGTAAAACAAGTTATCCTTGTTTATTTCCTTACCTACTTGTCTTTCAAGGGTTGAGCAGCCTCTACCCTGTTCTCCTAGTAAACAGTGCAAGATTAAAAGCACAGGTAACACGCAAAGAAGCTGCGAAGCGACATTCGGGGCCAAGATTATTTCACGACAACGATCCGGAACACCTTCAGTTCGAATCTGAGCCGAGCCGTGCTTCTTCGGGAGAAGATTTCTGCAGAAGGGACACGTTTGTCTAGAAACATCTAATACTCATGGTCATTCCCGTAGCTAGCCACGTGGCTCGAGTAGCCAAAGCATTCATTCGAGCAGAAGTCCGGAGATTACGTCATTATGATACTACAAGTCTACTACAGCAGCCATCATCTTCACCACACCCACGCTAAGACGACTACCGTTGGCTTTCTTTTGCCATTTCTGAGAAATATGCTCAAATAGTACCTCTATTGTTAACTTAGATTACAGTTACCACTATGTCTTTATGAACATGTAATAAAATGACAAACCAGTACATTACAAAGTGCTTCACGACATTGTTTCACCAAGGTGCAAAGTCAGGGCTGCCTGCTCCTGCAGGAAGGGGGACTGATTCTGAAGAAGGGAAGAAAAAACACACACACACACACACACACACACACACACACACATTAGGAAGGAAACTGACTTTTTGGTTCCATAAGAAAACAAGCAGAGAGCTGGCATGCCGGGCCGACCCCACACTCTGATAAAACTCCCTACAAACTTGTCTGCACACCTCCCTGTAGGAACGGAATGCCCGGAATGAAAATGCTTCCACTGAAATTTCAGCGCCGTGAGACACTGGGATGCTATTGTTGAAAGGGAGGCATGTCACATGTACTCGAATCACCTCAAGTGTGTCACCGAACAGCAATTCAGGTTTTAACTGGCCAACGGGCAGTGAGGCTAAGACATAATAGGTGTGCATAAAAAGAAACACACCTTCAGCATCATTATCATCATCATCCTCATCACCATCATCCCCACGTGCCGAAGAACCAAAGGGCTGGGACTCACTGATCGAGGGTGACTGCTCATCAGAGCGCTCGGGTCTCCGCCTCGATCTTGCGCTCCCCGTGGAGTCCATCGGAGTCAGTAGGAGCCACCGTCTGCCGCACCGCTATCTCTGGGCCGCCGCCGTAGATGTTTAGGAGATACTGCCACGTCCCCTCTGAGATCTGGCCATAGTCTGCCCCTGGGAATCAGGGTGTCAGAAAGCACAGTAATGAGTCTGGCAAGCATTAAAGCTCAAGCCGACCGACATGCAGTAGCAGTGAGAAGCCGGGACAATACAAAGCTTTATTTATGCTATACCCTGCATTTTACAATAAAGACATCAATTAAATGTAACATATAAGGAATTATGTATTGTCCAAAAAAGTATTAAGCAAAAAAAAAACTGTTGGGAGGGCTCTGTGGTTTGGGACTCAGAAGGTTGCTGGTTCAAATCCCTGGGTCAGTGGGTCAGCAGATTGATCCCACCATTGGGCCCTTGAGCAGGGCCCTTAACCTGAAAGCCCCAGGGACTGGCTGACCCTACTGTCTCCCCTAGGCCAGCTTCATGAGGTGGCCTCCTGAGATGCTTATCCATCTGTCCAGAAGGAGGTCACACATATATGCTGAGCTCTCATTGGCCGCTTTTCCATCACTTTCTGGTCAAACTCCTCCAGAACCGTGTCTACTGTGTTTTGGTCAGGTGGCCAGGTCATGTGACGTGATACTGTCACTCTCCTTTGTAGGCGACTTGGCATGTCCAACCTTTTGACTGGTACTGTACATACAAACATACATGCACAAACCAGTGGTTTTTGTTACATTTAAATTCATTTTAATTGCCCAAGTTTTTGCAAAAAAAAATTCCTCAGCTGTTGTGTTAAAAATGTTTTCACATCAAGCATGCTGGCTACGTTTTTGCCTTCTTAACAACACTACCGATAACAGTAATAATGTGTTGGAACATCATCTTATCAAAACAATGCAAAAATGCTGTTGAACCATAGATTTGGTTTCTGCATGCAAACAACTAGGAGCAGAGGCAGGCATTTAAACCCGGGAAGTGATATACGGCTTTTTACATTTAACACTATTACTCTAACTATGATCAATTGATCGTTTTAGCATCACCAGGGAATGAAAGGGGATCCTGGTGCAGTTTCTGAACAATTTCTGCTTGCAAGTTTAGACTCTTATAAACAGATGACTTTTCAAATCAAAACAGAAAGTGCACAGAGGCTAAAAGTCGCTGTTTTGTTTCCAGGTCAGCAAGGAGCCTCACAGTTGAAGTAACTGTGTGACCCCCCCCGCTGAAGTTACACAATACCCACCTTGCTTGAGCTGGATATGTCCCCCTTTCATGACGCCGATCTTGCTGTTGTCGATTGGCCCCGGAGGCTCTTAGGGAAACATATTTCAAAGACGCCGTGAGCGACCCCCACAAAGAAAGCTATCGCCAGTTACCCCGATAGCCTCACAAAGAAAGCTATCGTCAGTTGGGCCCTGGGGGGGGGGGGGGGGGGGGGGGGGGGGGGGGGGCGCGGGGGGCGGGG
>JAODLD010000124.1:15807085-15822592 GCA_026781065.1 Mormyrops boulengeri
TAGGTGGTAAGTCAGCCAGCCATGGTAGTTCCACTTCCATTTCTTTGTCTTCAATTTTCTTGTCCTTTGTCACATCATCCATCCTCTTCCCAAACTGACCTTATCGCCCCCCCACCATCTTGACTTTGATGTAACGGTTGGATGTTGGATATAACAGATTTTTTGTAGTACTGCTGGACAACAAAAATTCACCCCTGGGGGAATCAATAATGTTGTACCTCGTTTTTAATTTAGTGATTAATTGTCATTGTTGACACACCACAGCACATAGTGCACAACAACAAAATGTAGCAGGGGGCAGCTAATTCAGCGCCAGGGGAGCAGTACCTTGCTCAGGGTACCTCAGTGGTGCCTTGCTGGTCGGAGATTTGAACCTGCAATCTTTCAATTACAAGTGCACGTCCTTAACCATTAAGCCCCCACTGCCCACCGTCTTATTTTATCTTGTTATGATATTGTCTTAACACTGTTCCAAGTCCTGTCACCTTAAACAGAGAAAATGGGCAAGAGACTTAAATGTTGGAGACTAGCAGCAGAACGAAATGGGCACGCGGCAAAGAAGAGCGGTCAGCGCGGCATACCGTTGTCCCTGCCCTTCACGAAGCTCTCCCATTCCCGAAACCACTGCATGCTAATGCAGAGGATGACGCTGGGAGCCTCCTCCGCTTGGAATTCTTTATTGAGCTACAGATGGAAGGAAGGAAGGAAGACAGACAAGAACGAAAGCTGGAATGTCACGCGATGACCAAAACTGACTTCAACAAACGTGAATTGCTCATTAAAAAAAATTTTAATTAACCCAACTGGTTTTTAAAACACCCCCTAAGGCTGTCGTGTCGCCCTGCCCGCTGTGCGCGAGTGCGTCACCTTGATGAACGTGTCGATCTCTGTCTTCCGCCGCTTGACCAGAGCCTCGATCTCCACCTGGCAGATGGCACACACATAGAGATGATTCACGGCCGGACCCCCTCCGAACCTGGGGAGATAGGAGACCCCTCCATGACCCTCCATAAAGGGATGCAGCAAGTGAAATAATCGATCATGTGTAGAGTAAAACGCTCTTTGATCTGCTTGGTAATACGAAAATCTTCCCAGGCACTAGATTCTGTGTGTTTAAAAAACAGATGGGCATGACACACAGATGGGCATAGGAGCCACGGGGACTAGGCGGAGGAGCGTGTACCTCCCAATATTTAATTTGGCTTCATTCATCCCCCAGTAAATATTTTGTATTTAAAATGATTAATTTGTGCCCCCTCCCAATATCAAACTCTCCTATGCCCTTGCACGCATAGGCCGTTAAACATACTGAGGATATACACATTCATTTCCTTCTACCCATACTGTGTTGAAAATACTTTCACACACCTACCAGAATAAGCAGTGAAAATAAGTTTACATGGTCTGCAATCTACAAGGGTTTGATCTAAAGCAGCGATCATCAGTGATATGGCAGTCAGCCCAGATAAGTGACGCAGACGGGCTTGGTCACGAAGATCAGCAGAATTAACTGATGAGCTTCAGCCAGCGCCAAAGTACCTGTTGTAGAGATATTCCCAAACGTTCTGCGGCAGAATGACCACTAGGTCGTCGATGTAGTGGTACTTGTTGGGGGGAATTCCTGTTTAAAGAAGGACAAAAGAAGAGGTGACGTAGCAGGTACTATACTGGTGAAGTGAAACCTTGAGTATTCGTACTCAAACCAACTACCACATTGATAGGGCTGGATGGGAGGCGCGGGCAGGCACACAGAATGACAGGAGGCAGGGAGTGTGCGGGAGCCAGCGGCCTGGGGCGCCTCTCACCTCCGTGCTGACACAGGAACGTGTGGTTGGTGATGGGGCCAGGCTCGGCGAAGGTGTTAAACTTGTTGAGCCACTCCCTGGAGATGTAGAACTGGAGCAGGCTGGGCTCCTTCATGTTGGCCAGGGCCACCACCTTCTGCCTCTCCCTCACCGACTCCTCACTGCTTTTCCTGGTACACAGGCAGGAATCGGAGCTCACGTTATCAGCCACCACACCTGCACATACTAGCGGCTTGTCTTGGCGGTCAGGGGCCAGTTTGCTGTTTCTGGGACCCAGTCAAATAGTCACTTCACATGTTTCGAAACCTAAACAAACAGCCAGTGAGTAGAGTCAGAAGATAGTTGGTTAGCAAAGCAGCCTGCTTCAAGGAATGTGTTTATTGAGTGGTGGTCTAGTGGTTAGGACGCTTGCTTCTGGACCAAGAGATCGCAGGATCGAGTCCCACCTCTGGCACTACCATTATTAAGTCCCTGAGAAAGACCCTTAACCCCAACTTGCTCCAGGGGGACTGTCCCTGAATTTAGAAAAATGTAAGTTGCTCTGGATAAGAGCGTCCACTAAATACTGTTAATGTAAATGTCTTGAGTATTTAGTGTAGTGACTGTTTGTACCCAAAAGGGGCCCCCAGTGTGGTGTGGTGTGAGTGTTGGTAAGCAATGGTACCACGATCAAAGACCTGATGAAACAAAAATTAAAAAACAAGAAAAAAATTAAAGAAGATTTAAATGCATAAATAAGAGCTGCACAAATCACAGTAGGTAACCGGCATATACAAATATACGCAATGTTAAGAAATGTTCAGCTACCTGTGCAAGTTTCAATACTCCTCTGAATCAAGTTCCCAAACACAGCCGGCCCTGTGCACAGTGACTTTCCCCATCACAGTCTGGATATATTGCAGTGTCAACATAAGAAATTAAATGGGGAGTTTTTGGGAGTTTTGTGAAAGCCGCAGAAAATACACAAAAAGTATAGTAGCTCCTAAATGCATAAATCAATGTTGAGTGCTGGTCTGCAGGATGCCAAGCGTGTTTACTGCAGCCTCTGGCATGGTATCTCACAGTGATCTTTTTATCTTGTGTTTCTCATATCTTTTTGCTTCTTTCCGCTCACCAAGGGAACCAAAACATTGTACGTGGTTTTACAACTGGTGGGGGGCCTGTGTGCCTCTACCCCGCCATGTGGAAGGGTCCACAGTAAATAAAAATCAGTATCATTACACATTAAGTCCAGGTGCACCCGTTTGTGCGTAACCAAGTGCATGAATTCGCCCATCTCCGTATTTAAGGGCTTTTAAAGAAGGAATTTCACAGAAAATCATGTCCTTAGAAAGGCATGGAAAAGAGACAGGTGTTAAAAAGCTAGCTTCTTGTGCAAGAGATATTTCACATAGTCTGTATTTACGTGACACAACCCATACACATTCGCACAGAAACGCCTCCATTTACTTGCTGGCTTTAAGTTGAGAAGCTCCTTACCTGTAGAAGAGAACATAGGCCTCGGCATTCTGCACCACCGTCTCATGGACCTCAGTCACATACTGGTCATCAAACTCATACCACTGCCCATTGATAACATTCTGGCAGTAGGCAATGTAATGTCCACCTGGGTAGATAAAAAGGCAGGGAACAACAGATCTCAGTGTAGCACCAGGAAATCCCGCCCCCTGGTGTTAGATTTGTGAACTTTATGACATTTTCATATTTGTGTCCAACATTTTTAACCATCGCTGCCGCTTTTCCGGTAATACATATTACTTATGTATTAATTAATCACAAACTAAGTCTTAGTTGCATGTTGATTAATCATTAATGAATCGTGATGCATGTTTTATCTCAAGTAGCAACTATATTTGTTCATGATACTAAGTATTTGTGCGCCCTCAGGTAACGCGGTACCGATACATCTCATGCACACACTATTTCATTTCACAAATTGCTTGGTACCATACATGAGTCAGCTAACTAGTACTAGTTGGCTAACTAGTACTAGCCAATCATAGATGCACCAGCCAGCCAAGATGCCGATTTGTCAGCACATCTCCCTGGTAGCTGTTGGCACCACATCACAATCAGCGAGTCGTGCTGATTGGCCCAATCTGGTAAGAGCTGCGAATTTATAATAAAAACAAACAGCTCTTACTTCCTGCAGTGCCGTGATGACAAATCACCGAGAGCAGGTCGTAGGTCGTGATCTGTGAGGGGCTATCTTTGGCCAAGAACGGCCGGAGGTCCAGACCCTCCAGCGGGAAGGACACGTGGCTGTTGATCTTGAAGGAATACATGACTTCGTGCCGAAAGCGCTTCAGATGTATACATAAAATCTGAAAGATTCAGCAGAGACACTGGCAGTAAACATGTGCTAATTATCAAAAGCCAACATCAGTTCGCATGACTTCCTCTAAGAACCAGAAATAAGAGAAGATCTTCAGAGTGGAACAGAAACGCTTACTTCAGGAAGGCGCAGCACCTTGCAGTATTTAACCCCATTTCTCAGTCTGGAGGATCAAATAAGAAATAATCAGAAAGCCTTGCTCATGAAACGCTGAAACATATCGCCATTTATGGAAGGCTGAGACCCTTCTGTTGCATACAGTACCTCCTTCTACCATAAGAGGGCAGTAGTGATATATATATTTTTTATTTCTACTTACTTTTTACATCGTTCACAGCTGTACATGTTGTCGCCTACGACAGACAGACATTAGTGGATTAGGTGTGGTTGTACAGGTTGTGTTCACATATTTCAGCTCAGCATTTGCATACTTCTGCAGAATTAGTAAAAACGTGAGGAGCTGGTCGCTCACCTTTCAGCTCGTCAGCAGCGAAGAAGGCAGCGAGGCAGTCCTCCAGAGTGACCAGAGGCCCCCAGAACCAACTAGGGATGCAGGACACTACAAACCTGAACACACAATGACGGGTACAGGGTCGGAGAACCGGGCACCAGGCACCACCCGCGCACCTGGCCATCCCCGGAGGCCCAGCTCACCTGCGGATGGAGTCCATGATGTAAGAGATCCAGCCCTGTGAGGCGTAGCTCTCCGTACAGGCGCCAGCCTTGGCGGGTAAGTTCTGGTGGATGGAGGAATGGAGCCTGGCCAGGTCTTCTTTCCCCGGGATGGGCAGAGACAGGTCCTGGAACATCTCCACAGTGGTGGACACCTGGGGAGAGGAAGGCGTGGGAGATGGAACAAGAGACAGACGGAGTGGAGCCACTGGCTGCACAGCAGAGCGAGGAGCAGAGCGCGCAGTGGCGCAGTGGCGCACACCGACCCTGTCGCAGGTGAGACACTGCACCAGGCTGAGGATGGAGCCGTCGAAGATGTCGGAGATCACACTGCGATACCGCGGCTGCTTCTTTTTTTTGGCAACAGGCAAAATCTGGGCTGTGAGGGGAGAATAAAAAACACCACTGATGGAACTGGGCAGGGATGTGAACAGAGCAGGTGGACGACGGGGACGTCAGGTCCGAACCTTTCTTGAGGGAGAAAGATGCACCAGCAGACCGGAGTGGGCTGGAGCGAGGGGGGCTGCTGGATAGCTTGGGGTGCAGGTCTGGGGGGCTGCGGGAGGGGCTGCAGTGCATTGTGGTCTCATTGTCAGGCTCTGCAACAAAAACAGTCACAAGAGCCCTGAAGCTCTGAAAGATGATACTGCATCCTGAAGATACAACGTCCGGATGGAGACAGGAGCCAGAGGAAAGACTGAAGACTCAACACAGTCAACGTTTACAGCAGCGATGCCCAAAATCACAGACGGCCAGGTTACTTTCAGAACTGCTTAACTGAGGGAGGCTGCTTCTCAGGCAGTATACGCACATTCCCTCATAAATCACTGAGGTTAGAGTCACCCATCTGACCTAAGCAGCACATCTTTGGATTATGGGAGGAAACCAGGACATCACAGGGAAATTCACATAAACACGGAGAGGACAATTACACACCCACGGCCGGATTCAAAACCATCTTCTGAAGTGAGGCAACACTACTATATCAATATTACTTTATTCATAACAATGTCGTCACTTCTTTACTAAATAAATATGAATCACTCTAGTTAAACACTCTTAAACCACATAATCCATCCATCCATCCATCCAGCATGCCTACCACATCCGAGCAAACCTCTGGCTACAAGACCCTAGACTCCAGCTCCTTCTGGGTAATTCCCAGGCTGCCCAAGTGCACTGTGACTACAGACTTGGATAGGTGCACTGCTAAGGGTTCATCTGGGCTTCCCTGCATCACCCAGCTCCAATATGATGCTTTTGCGTCAGCTTTAGCAGAACTGCAACATCACGGCAACATAGGGGGCAGTGGTGGCTTGATGGTTAGGGACAAGCACTTGTAATTGAAAGATTGCTGGTTCAAATCCCACGACCAGCAAGACACCACTGAGGTACCCTGAGCAAGGTACTGCCCCCAAGCACTGCTCCCCGGGCGCTGAATTAGCTGCCCCCTGCTATGTCATATTGTGACATATGGGTTAAATGCAGAGAACACATTTCGTTGTTGTGTGCTGTGGTGTGTCAACAATGACAATTAATCACAAAATTCTAAATTCTGTACTATAGTGCTTCTCAATCCAGTCTTCAAGGACCTCCAGACAGGCTACACGCATGTAGCTGACAACTGAGAAAGAACTGAACCATGAGGAACACCTAATGCCATAGAAGAAGTCTATGTCAGGGGTCCCGAGAACTGGACTGGGATGCACTTCTTCAGAGTGTAACATAAATGACCAGTCCAACACCAGTCCTGCAAGGGAATGGTGCTGAAGCATCTCTTCCAGCTCCTCTGGTCACCTACCGGGGGCGTTCTGTGCGTGGTTCAGGCCAGTGTTAGCTGGCACGTCTTCCTCCACTGCCTGGGCGTGGGTGGCGTCCTCAGCCGTGGTGTCCACGTCGGCGTCCTCATCCATCTCACGCGAGCCGCTGTGGAGCGGCGAGCCGGAGACCCTGCGCTCCTTCAACCTCTCCTTCTCAGAAATGCTCCCCCCAGGCCCCCCGCGGCCCGTGCACTCATCTTGGATGAGCAGCTCGGCCTCGCCAGGGCCCCTGGTCTCCAGAGCCTCGCCACGGTCACTGCTGGAGCCCGACTCACAGGACAGGAACTCGTCCTCAGAGGGACTGCGGTCCCCATCCCGCCGCTCGTCCCCGTCACCACTGTCACCCCCCCCAAACTCCAGCAGGGGCTCCTTCAGCTCCTCATGTAGCTGGTCCATCAAGCAGCGCAGAAACTCCTGGGTGTCCTGCAGTGCAAAGTGTGACCATCAGAGGGCAGCAAAGCAGAACACATGGGCTCCTCAACTTACCGCGCGTTACGTCCATGAACCCAGTGTAAACTGAAAATACGGTAAGCAGAATATAATATGATCAGAGCTGTCAGGATAACTCGATTATTAAAAAGCATCCACTGAATTTTTTCTTCTCAATTACTTGGAACTTAAAATATCACCACAGAACGACTACAGTGCAAATAGATCTTAAAACAAGACGGGTTTGACGGACTCACCGAATAATGCAAGGTTAGCCATGAATATGCAGCGTTTAGCCTCTCGGAGTAGCCTAGCCTGTCTTTGTCATCACTTTGACTTAAAATTACTTTGCTTAAATTTACTTTCTCACAATTCCTGTATGTCAAAATAATTGCTAGTAAAACTAAGGTATTACATAATATGGCACATATTATTATTATTATTATTATTAAGAAGAAGAAGGTGATAATGATGATAATAATCATTATTATTATCATTATTGCATGTTCATGAAATGCCATGTTGATATTAACACTGCCGATCATGAAAGCTCGTCAGGGTGGCATACTGGTGCACACGGTACTACTGTTTTTTACAGACTGACGAAAACTAAATAAGTTTCAGACGTGCATCCGTTACATATGGCTGAAACCTGATCCATGAAATAGGTCTGAATCGGCACCGATTTCTACTAGAAACATTACATTTAATTGGAGTGCCTCCATATGTGTGACTGAGTGTACACCAATTACAATGTATATTATATTATCGATTAATCCATGAGTTGTCTGATTAATCAGTAGATTACCCGATTATTCATATAATCTAAACTGACAGCCCTAGATATATGACTCACTTTGGCATTTAGCAGACATAATGGACTTGAGAAAATTTGGATAAACACTGAAAAAAAACATTGTATAATGTGTTGTTAAAGTCTGTATAAGATTTTTACACTGGCGATGGCTACAAAGACTGGAGGCGTGGCGGACGCTGCCATCACCCGGCATCAATATAAAGTACCGCACGGGATATTTCTAGCCTGGGAACTGATTCAATGTCAAAATTCAGTGTTTAATGACCACTGAATGCACATCACCATCACACCATCATAACATCGAAATATCGTAAATCAAACCATAGTAAAGTGAGGAGCATCTGTATATCATTACAAGCTCTTATTAGACGAGAGAGTAACAAGTCATACAAGACGAGGTCACCTCCAAACATCACACAGAGCATCTAACACTACCGGCGAATCACCCTTCAGATGATTAACGGGCCTACAAGGAGATTATACTGTTTTTACATGGTAATGATTTTTAGTCTATCATAAAACATTCATCAAAACATCCTTCTGCAGCATTACATTCCATTTGTCACATTTCATTTCATCCAAGCGTGATTCCATGGGGAGATGTAACCGGCTTTGGATGAAATGACGACGGGATCGCCCCCTGCTGGAGGTGCTCCCTACCTGTTGAGCATAGCCTCGGAACATGGGATTTACCAGCTTGATGCCATGGGACAGGCTGGTGGGGACCACATAACTCGGCCTGTTGGGAGTCAGAGAGACACGCAGTTACATTTCACCCTGACTTTGTTTATTTGGAAAGATTTGCCTGTGAAATTGTGGGATTTTCAGGGATCGACTTACAGTTAAATGGTCACTCATGCCATTGCATGTCTTTATAAAATAACAGTGTTGTCAAATGCTTTTTGTTTGCCCAGTGATACATAGACATTAAAACTAACAGCCAGGGTGACAGTAAGCCGACAGCTCTCTAAGATTCAGTGTATGTGGTAGATCAATGTGTGGGCTTCAGTCAGAAAATTAATAACTGAAAATCAACATCTAAATACCTTTTCTTGTGCCACAGCTCAGAGATGAGTTTTTGGTAGCTTTTACACAAGGCAGGTTTCTTGTCAGTCCGGACCAGACCACCGCATTCCAGGAAAAACTGGGTGAGTGGTGGACTTTGCAGGGATGGAGAAAAACACGTCATCATTATGAGCCACTAAACAGACCTTCCCATAATACCTTGCAGCCCACTTCAGCATGTTGTCCTCAGATGACCACGGATCTAAATAACCAGACTGATGAGCCTAGCTAGGGACAGGGAGGGAGGCCGGCTCACCAATTCGAGAGAGCCTGCAGAGCGGCATTCATGTAGCAGGAATTGCCGACGTTCTTCATGCCAGTAAGCCCTTTGCGAGAAAAAAATATGAATAAATTGACAGTCCGTTTACATTAATATTTATTTCTTTAGCAAACACTTTAGTTCACAGCATTGTATTGGGGTCAGCCACCACCCCAGGAGCAACTGGGATTAAGGGCCTTATACTAGAGCCCAACTCTGCCAGATATAGAATTTAAACTCACAACCTTTTGGACATGGGCACAGATCCCTAACCCAATGAGCGAATCCGCTAGTTGTTCTGCCACAGACATCATCGGCGGCATGCGGCTGCCCATTACAGCGGCACCCGCAGGCAGCACTGAGGACGTTTTACCTCGAGGCTTTAACTCATCTTCCTCTGACTCAGACTCCTCCTCGTCAGCCACGGCTATGGGCACAGCCTTTAGTGGGTGGCTTCCTGTCTGCAGCACAGACTCCTGGGAAATTCAAAAGGCGATAAAAAAAAGAAAAAGAAATGTGTAGCTCTGTCCAAAGCAGCCCGCCCACCACAGATCACAGTATTTTATAATACTCCCATCTCTACTTTTTCCTGTATCTCTACAGAGCAAAATGTAATATGATATAAATTATATATAATAAAGACACGCACAGTAATGTCTGATCCAGAACCAATACTGGAATAACAGAGTAGGAATGCCGCAAGTGGCGATGCCAAAAATGCAGTGCGGAAACTCTGCCAACGTTGGGTGAGGTCATACCTGCTCCAGAGGTTTGCAGGGGTGGCTGCCAGATGCTGGTAAAACAGGCCTCTGCTCCAAGAAGACCTCCCTCTCGCAGACATAGCACCAGATCCGGAAGGTGGTCAGATTGACCGTCAGGTTGTGCTTTTTCGCCTGAATGACACAAAGAACACCGGCAGCATTCGATGTAAAGCAGTGAAAATCACATACATGAACGCATCAAATATTTGCCAGGATGGATCTCTTTAAATAAGATAAGAGGATCCTTATTGATCCCAGGGGGAAAATCCTGTGCATTGAGCAGCACGGTACGTATGTAAGGTCCAGATAAAGAAACGTACCGCAAAATAAGACAAAGTGCAAAAACGGCACACGTAGCGCAGACAAATATTTTAAAAGTACACAGTACTTCCTAGAGAACATCCTAAAAAGAATATTAAGGAAATAAACAAATATAAATGAAAATAAATTAATGTGTAGTGTATGTACAATCAAAAAAAAAAACAAAAAAAAAAAAAAGATCGAATGGGACTTTTTCCAACAACTAAATCTGGCTAGACCTTCACGTGTTATGAAATCAAAACCATAAAAAAACCATAGCATAAATTTGGAAAAAAAAAAAATATATAGGTATATCTCAAATTAATTAAGAAAAAAACTTGCAGTACAAAGGGCGGGTAGCAGCAGACTTACCTGTGCATGCAAGGTGCTATGATCTGAATAGGACTCCCCACAGCCAACATACGAACAGTCCTTCTAAATGGAAACAGGGCCGCACACTGCTAAATAGCAATCCATGACCGCACCGTCTTAATACCGCATTCATCCTTTCATTTCTGATTTAAAAATGTACACGACAATAATAAGGGCGATACTGATGGATGCAAGAGAAAGAGGATTAGCATTTAGATATCGGTGTTTTCTTCATGAAATATTTATGGGTAATTAATGCATTCAGGAAAAACTTACATTAACTGAAAGGAGCAGATTCCAGATAATGCAGAAAAGCTGCTCATCCTTACCTGGAGACAAGCCCACAGGTTGGGGCCCACAGCGCCGCATGACTGACACGTGCCCTTTAACGCAACACAGACAAGCCAAGACCACAGTTACCTCATACAATCATTCAAAACAATATATGGTGATTTTTTTTAATACGATTAGCTGGCTTTTCATTTGTATCGGAAACTTCTTTAAGGTAAGATATTTATTTGCCATTTGAACAAGGTGCATGGGACTTCTTCGGTTTTTACAAACCCCACCATGACAGATTTCCGAGTCAGCCAGCGTGCAGGTGGATTTAAGGGCTTTGCACTCAATGTGATTTGATTACTCTACCCGCCCTGGGATTCAAACCTATGCCCTTCTGGACAGGGGCACTAAAGCATATGAGCGACACGCATCCAAAAGTAGTGGTGCATAAACCCTTTACACATTTTAAAAACATACTCAGCATTTTCATTGTGGTATATTTCACATTTTGCCACATCTTTTATTGTTCATATTAAGAACAAAGCATTAAAAATGCATCACTACAATGTCGATTATCTACAGCACATTATTGTGAAGAAGGCAATTAAAACAATAATTGTACATTTAATGTAATTACTGTACATTAAGAAATTCAAACACCCATACCTTCGATTTCTGTAGAAGTTCCTCCTTAGTAACCTCTCCAATGGAGTCTAGATGAGGGCAAAGCTCCCCGTGGTTTGTCATCGTTCTAGCCTTTGCTTTACCTGCAGATTAAAAATATAATAGCAATAAAATAGAAGGATTGCCATGTACATTTCTGTATATGCAATCATACAAAATCATACAAGCAATGTTTATGTGACATTTGGAGAAATCAGCCTTACGTTCATAGAGGTTCTCATTATTTAAATATTCTAATATAAATACTTAATCACCACTCTCGTTTGTCCAATTTTGAACAATGTAAACATATAGAAGTCTTTGAAATGCATATGCTGCATGCTTGCCAAGACCTGTCATGTTGATCTTTTCTACGGAAGCCAAAGAAAATGCTGTTTCATGAAAGCCTAACACCGCAGGAATACTACACTGAACACGCCATCTCATACGGAAAAGTATGAGAAATGTATTCCCACCCTTTGTTCACATGTCGCTGCTGGGAGTAATCTCGGTTATCATAAACACAGCCCAGAAAAAAAGATCACAGTACGAGCAAACAGCAATGTCGGCAACACACGTAGCATTTGGTCGCACGAAATATCACAACGTAGCCTTTACTTAGTCCACACGGGAACTCATACAAATAACCCGCATCACTATGCTGTGCGACGTCATACTTAGAAATAACTTTTAGCCACCTTACTGTTCAGCAACAGAATTATGATACCTGTTAACTCCATCTGTCAATATTCAGATACAGTCAAATGACAGCAATGGCAGTCACGACACACCTTGATTAAACGATACGTCGTTGCTGTTGGATTTTACCCAGCCTGCATTGAATATGATAACGCATCCTGCAGATAAACAGGCCCCGTTTTTACTTCTTAAAACAACTGGGTAGGTGCATTGGCCAGTAAACGGGGATGACACTGCACGCACGTCTGCACAGCAAATCCCCAATTCAGAGACGTATTCACCTCCTCCACATGATGCGAAGTCGATGTCCGGAGATGCTCATTTTGACGGGCAGAAAAGAAGAAGAGAGACCCAGCCGATGCCACGGAGAGATCCCAGCCCCTGTCCAATTATTTACAACATGGTTTGCGTCAGCTTTGTTGTGTTTCCGGTCCCCGAATAGTCATTAGCTGCATTGACAGAGAGCGGAGCGGCTTCGATTTTGTGATCATGAAACACGACGCACCTACGTCAATTATAAAGGAACTAAGATAAGAAGAAATGAGGACGGTATTTATATCATGGATAATGATGCTTGCTAGACACTAGTAAATATTATTATGGCCTGCAGACATGGAATCCCGTAGCATTTGCTACATCTTCCAAACACAATGTAACAAGCATGATTTCAGAAAGCTAAAATTTGTAAGAAAATGACACAAGCCAAAAAACAAAGACAACGGGTACGTGAGACAAAACGATTTTATTTGCGGTCCCACACGCATTACACACGTCATGTCCGGTTCTCGTTTGGAACTTCCGCTTAATAATCTGAGTATGCGCTGTCGCTGAATCACGTGACTCAGCATCGTCGCGCTAAAGCCCCCGGAAGTAGATTGTGAAGGAGTTGAGCTTTAAATCCGAAATTGTACCGTAATAATGCCGCCTTCAAAGAATTTCAGGAGAAGGAAAGCCGACTCGGATGACGAGGAGGATGAGGAGATAACTGCCGAAGTCAGGTGGCTAGTTCGTTATCTCGTTAATTACATGGTTTCTCATAGTTTACTGGATCCTGTTAAAATGTCCGATGAATATACAGTACGTATGTAATTGTGTATTTCTAACTAATTAACCACATTCGGCAAGTGGAAACCAAAATACTCAGGATTATTTTGAGGTTAAAGCGAATGTAAACAACGCCACGCTTCTGTTGTGTTCCCGGAGGCTGTGTGCGCTTCAGGGATGCCCTGTGCCTTGTAATTTCCTCGCCTCATTCGTATTCCGTATTTCACACAGGTCTAAAGTGGATGAGGTCAAAGAAATTCAGAGTTTGCGTAAGAGACAAAGCGGCGTGAGGTAATTTTGTTAAGTAAAATAAATGTAATTAACTCAGCCAGCAGCGGAAGACAAACCCTCGTAAACTTCTACATATCCATGAACTAATTAAGTTCCAACCTTGTTTATGTATACTTAAAAAATTACTTGCTTTTTTTTTTTATCAGGATAAAGTCTATGAAAAATGGCAAGAGCTGAGGTCTGGCCCTTGGTATAGAAACTGTAATCAGAGATAATCCTTATATTTTACACCTCAGGAAAATGGTTCTAAGGAAACGTTGCATGCCATATTAAGGTATTTTTTTGTTACATGTCATAATTTGACAAATTTCTAATTCTTTGTTTCAGTATAGTATCATTGCTGGTTGGTGAGAAACTGCCACCGGAAGCTGAGATTGAGGTGGGTTTCGCACAGCTTACTAAAACCCCATCTCGTCTCTTGGAACTTCTTATTCTGGTCACAGTGCTTGTTAAACCTGTTCTATGTAAAGCTGCCCAAAAGTTAACCAGATATGCCATAATATGGTGTATCACTAGAAATGATAAATCTGTTATTCCATTTTGCTGTGTCCTGTGACCCTGACAAAGATACTAAGAAAAGAACATCCGACTTACAGACAACTCACACTTACAAATGGGCTGCCATAAAGCCTGATATGTTAAAAATTAAAGTTGAATAAAATGGTTAATAATAACAAACACATGCTACTTTGTGATGCTCGTGGAAACATTAGCCAGCTTCAGCGGTTTGTCGGTTCGAGGTACAGTACAGTGCCAGATGTACTTTTAGTATTACTGTATATTATGTACTGTATTATTATTACAATTGTTCATACCTACAAACCTGATGACTGCCTCTATAAACAAAAACAAACAAAAAATGTGTTCTTTTTTCTGTTTTTCCAGGATGATCCTTTTAAGCTGAAGACGGGAGGTGTTGTTGATATGAAAAAGGTTAAAGACCGAAACAGAGACATGTAAGAATGCAAATTTCCAAATGGAAACAAACTTTAATGTTTTCAGTGGATAATTATATTGATGTAGTGTCACTTGCATTGTATTATTTGTTAGGGGAGCTTAAATGGTGTTTGTTTGTGATTGATTCTTCAGGACCCAGGATGAAACTGATCTTAATCTGGGAACGTCTTTTTCTGCTGAGACCAATCGAAGAGATGAAGACGCTGATATGTACGTCTTTAATTTTGTGGCTTGTACCCCTTTAAATTTGGAGGAAACTTTATATTTTTTTAAATGATATATAACCATTTATTACGGGTTCGAGTCCCACCTCTGGCACTACCATCATTGGGTCCATGAGCAAGACCCTTAACCCCAACTTGCTTCAGGGGGACTGTCCCTGAATTTAGAAAAATGTAAGTCGCTCTGGATAAGAGCGTCTGCTAAATGCTGTAAATGTAAACCACAATGTAACCACATTTTTTTTCATAATCCATCATTATCTGTATGATTTGGGACTCTTTGGTTCAAAATTTATGCGGATTTTTTGGATAAAAGTTAAAGCTAATTATTTTGAAGAAAATATTTATTCAGATTTATCATCTTATTACCGCAGTTGCTGGAAACACTTTTGTTGTGACTGAAACAAATTATCAGACCCCTATGATGAGAAATAACATGGATACACGTTTTCCCTCGCCCGGACGCTGGTCACCGGGGCCTCCCCCTAGAGCCAGGCCTGGGGGTGGGGCTCAATGGCGAGTGCCTGGTGGCCAGGCCTGCACCCATGGGGCCTGGTCAGGCACAGCCCAAAGAAGGCACGTGGGTCCCCCCTCCAATGGGCTCGCCACCTGTAGGAGGGGCCAAAGGGGTCGGGTGCATTGTGAGCTATTAGTTAGGTTCTCCCCAAACGAGCTTGATGGGCCGAATGGCCTCCTCTCGTTTGTAAATTTCTTATGT
>JAODLD010000124.1:15822692-15840537 GCA_026781065.1 Mormyrops boulengeri
TCCTCAGCCGGAAAAGGGTGGAGTGCTCTCTCTGGGTCGGGGAGGGAGTCCTTCCCCAAATGGAGGAGTTTAAGTATCTCGGGGTCTTGTTCACAAGTGAGGGACGGATGGAGCGGGAGATCGACAGGCGGATCGTTGCAGCGTCAGCAGTGATGCGGGCACTGCGTCGGTCTGTCATGGTGAAGAAGGAGCTGAGCCAAAAGGCAAAGCTCTCGATTTACTAGTCGATCTACATTCCTACCCTCACCTATGGTCATGAGCTTTGGGTAGTGACCGAAAGAGCAAGGTCGCGGATACAAGCGGCTGAAATGGGTTTCCTCCGCAGGGTGGCTGGGCTCTCCCTTAGAGATAGGGTCAGAAGCTCGGTCATTCGGGAGGGACTCGGAGTAGAGCCGCTGCTCCTCCGCATCGAGAGGAGCCATATGAGGTGGCTCGGGCATCTGGTTAGAATGCCCCCTGGACGCCTCCCTGGTGAGGTGTTCCGGGCATGTCTCACTGGGAGGAGGCCCCGGGGAAGACCCAGGACACGCTGGAGAGACTGTCTCCCGGCTGGCCTGGGAACGCCTCAGGATTCCCCCAGAGGAGCTGGACGAAGTGGCCGGGGAGAGGGAAGTCTAGGTTTCCCTGCTTAGACTGCTGCCCCCGCGACCTGACCCGGAACAGCGGTAGACAATGGATGGATGGATGGATGAAACAAATTAAAGAAACAGAGTGCAAGAATTGGAATTTTAAACTTTGATTCAAATCTCTAACACATGGTAAAATCTGCATATCATCCTATCTTAAATTGATTTATACAACATGCTAATTATACTAGGAAGGTTACGGCTGCAGTTATTGTGCTAAAATAATTTCAGCAATTCTAAGGCACAACATGGTCATTTCTTATTTTCTACAGATTCTTACTCTGCCACTATATTTTTCTACCAGGATGAAATACATCGAGACGGAGCTGAAGAAAAAGAAAGGGATGATAGAGACAGAGGAGCAAAAAGTAAAAGCCAAGAATGCAGAAGACCTCCTTTACGAGCTGCCAGAGAGTATTCGCGTGGCCTCCGCCAAGAAGACAGAGGAGATGCTCTCCAACCAGATGCTGAGCGGAATTCCAGAGGTGGACTTGGGCATAGAGTGAGTGTGATGCAATGTAAAGCACAGGATTCAGCATGTTTATGTGCTCAGAATGTGGACGTTACAGTGATTGGAATTTAGCTCATATATAATCATTGTGTAATGTAGTTGACAGTTTATTTCTTTTAACCCTTTTAAGCGCCAAGATAAAAAACATCATCTACACAGAGGAAGCTAAAGCTAGGCTCCTAGCCGAACAGAGGAACAAAAAGAAAGATAGCGGCACCTCATTCGTGCCCACCAACATCGCAGTCAATTACGTCCAGCACAACCGCTGTAAGTAAGAGTAACACAGAGTAACGAGTGAAATGTTGTATTGCGGCCGTGTCATGTGAATTTATGCTAGTTGGTGATTTATGCACACTTATCCATGGGCTCACTTTACACCCATGATTGTAGTTTACCATGAAGACGTTAATGCACCGGCGAGACGACATCGCGAGGAGCCCAAGGCCCGACCTCTCCGTGTGGGAGACACTGAAAAGCCTGAAGCAGAAAGTAAGTCCCGCATGAGCCGGGAGCACCTCGCAGTCGTGCTGCGCCTCTGTAGCCGGCCGTTGGCCATGCTGAGAATGACATGGTGCTTGATTCCCACAGAGACGCCCCCAAATCGGAAGAGGCCAGCCAATGAAAAGGCGACTGATGACTACCACTACGAGAAGTTTAAGAAGATGAACCGCAGATACTGAAAGCACATTTATATCCCATCTCAGTTTTATTATTCTCTTTTTGTTGTCCAGTTTTCATCTGTTTTGTTTGTATTTATTTACCTGTATTTGGGTATCAGATGTTTAACCTTTTCATTTGATTTAAAAATAATAATAAACTTCCAGTTTGAGGAAATGTTTTTTGTTTTTGTTAGTTAAATTAGGGCTGTAAGTGACGAATGAAATTCTGCAAAATCAGGTGATTAATGTTTTTGGACAGCTAGAGACTAATCCTTTGTGATGCTATTTATTGTAAGCTGTTGTCATGCAGTCATAAGAAACTCATTGACATAAAAGATTCATAGAATGGTTAAAATAAGTGCTACTCCTTGTGGTGACAATGACTGAATACATTATAAATGTGGACTGGATCTTCTTGTAAGAGGAATAGAAGGAATAGAACTATTTCAAACCTAGTGAACCTTGTCACTGCCCTGCTCTAATGTCCAAGATCCCAGTCGCCTCCTTTCAGATATTGCTGTTACAGTTAAAAAATCACTAATAGTATATTGTGAAAATATCATGCATACTCCTGATAATGTTAATTTTTCCAATAGGAAAGAAGTTTATTTTAGCCACAGCCCTGACCAGGATAAATGAATGCATGGTTGGGTCATTGAATACATTTCTAAAAGGCATTTCATTCTATTCTGTTCTCTAAGAATATTCTTATACCTATTACCTAGTGTAAAATACCTGTCTTTGCTTTTTATATTGAGTCTATCAGGTAAAAACTATATCTCATATATGAACTTCTACACTTTAAACCAAGCATTAATCATTTGCTAAGCATATGCTATCTAATATCTGCAGGATACACATTTAAATGAAGAGAAAGCCGTTCTAGGTTATGGTGACAAGTAGCACAGAACGTGTAATAAAGTATTACAATATGTTATATATGTGTAAATATATCATTTAAAGTTAAAAAATGTCCCCCTTGTGCTTAGGAATCGGTTCAATTTATGAAAATCTATATTCAATCTTGGTAAGTAGCCTTCTTCGGGCATCAGTTCAACGTTAATTTACCTTAAGTTCAGTTACTAAGCTCAACTTAAAGGCTAGCTTTGCACTGCTCAGAAGGTCCTAAAGGAATTTACAAACTATATTAGCGAGATTGAAAAGAACATTCTGACCCATGTCTTGCAAGATCCTTATTTTTAATTTTGAAAAGCACTGCTATGAGAGACGCAAGCGTTTCCAACAATTTCCTTAATAGTATTTTTTTCCAGTTGCATTTTTTTACATTGATTATGCTCCTGTTTGATTCACTGTCGCCCTGACAACACACTCATCATGAGTCTTGTAGTAACTCTTGTTAATTGCCATAGTCATGAATAATTTCTTTCCAGAAACTTTATTGAAGTTTATTTTTCCTTTTTTGCCATTATTGATTTGTCGGATGTAAAGCCAAACACATTTCCATTGATAAATACTTTAAAAGTTCTCTGATTCATGAAAAATTTCAGTAATTCATACATTCCCAAGACGTCTGGAAACTGAGGAGTATTTTACATTTGGCACTTTTATTAACCAAGTCATTGTTTATACAATGGAAACCACAATAGCATACAAACCCAACATACAAAACAAAACAAAATCAAGTACAAAGTAACAACAGCTCAAAATAATACAAAATCTAGTTTTATAAAGTCAATCCTGAAACCAAAAACACAAAAAATTCATTTTTAAATATACAGTGTTAAGTAAGCCCAGAAAAGGTGAAACCCACAGATGAGAACGTTACCATAACAGTCAAAGTTCTTTAAAGAGCAATGGTCATTTTGTGTATAGTATGCAAATAAAAATGCCACACGAGGTCTAGTTTGTTCAGCTACATTACTACTTTGTGTGTTGGCTACATCCTGACTTAATAACATCGAAACAAAACGAATCATCAAAATATCCTGAGATGGAATGTGCAAGAACTAAGAGGTTCACTGCTGTTTGGCATTAGTCTAAACAACTCGCTACTCAACGTCTCTCTCCTAGATCTGTTTACACTGAAACAAACTTCTGAACTATAGAAATACAAAAATCACTATGTTCACCGAGATGAACTTGGCTCAGCCTTGTGGACAACAGCTACCTAGGTCAGTTTTCAGTGAGACGCCGGAAGACGCTCCTGGGTCTCTTGTGCCAGAACGCAAACTTTAATGGAAACACATACCTGCTGTCATTAAAGGTTTAATGCTAACATTGGCGCCAAAAACAATGTCATGGACTGGAGGCGAGAGATGCGCTGCCACACGTTAGGGGTGCTCAGCTGTGTTAGTGCTGTGCCCGTTGAGGTTTCCTGGGGTGGACTCCTGCGAGACTAGGCCGGTGCTGTCATCCATGCCATCAGCAGATGTGCCCGTGGGGGTGCCGGGGGAGGCACAGCTGTCCCGCCGATGGAAGGCTTCACATAAGGGCAGGTCGGCACCATCCCACAGACTGTAGCTTTCCAGAACAAAAACCCAGGTACAGAATCAGCATGGGGGAGGGGGGGCTTGGGCACACGAAACACACACACACACACGCAGATCCACCTGAGAAGATGGATACAGGTCACACCAACAGACACATGCATACGAAGCAGGGAGAGAGAGGCATGAAACAAGAGCTGCCCTTAGAAATATCAGGACAAAAAGTGTCCAGGCCATAGTTTACTGTTGTACTTCCATTACAAGTGGTATATTATTCCTTTTTGAACAGAAAGTGGCATCTTTCACATGTTCCGTCTACAATGCTGCAATACTTGTGACATCTACGTGTAGTTTTTCATTTTTTTATTGGGTTATTAGCAGAGGGTGAAAAACTGGAAGGACTGACGTATATCAGGGGCATCATCAAATTTAAGCCAATTCGCAAGTGCTGAATGTTCCCTTGGGTAACAGTTCGATACTAAACAAACCAAAGGGAGATGCTGAAAATGTACAAGAAGAGAGACTTAAAAAGTCAAAAGGCTGTGGAAAAAAGGTGCCGAGAATTAGCTGGAGGATTTCTGACGAGGAAAAAAAGACAATAAAACTTCTCATTCTACTTTATTTCACTCCCAAAATGTGAGTGGTGCTATTTAAAGCGGATACAAACAAGACATTAATCCATATTAAATATAAACCATCTACTTTGATAAACATGTAATTTTTAAATGATCTGTTGTATAATTATGAGTTACTTTACAGCAGACAAAAACTGACATTCTCATAACATACTGAGAATGCACTAAACAAGAAAATTATATAGTCCAAATGTATGTTGCCAAAATCCACATGGAAAAAACATCCAGTCAAAGAATTATGTTATGTAACTAAATATGGAATGAAACAGATCAGAGCATCTTGTCGAAGTATAATGGCAAATCAATTTAATACTTAGCCAAAAGCTTCTTTACCTTAAATCTTTGAAAGGAAAAAAATCTTTTGAAAGACAAAAATTTTTGAGTAAAAAACTTTACAGTAAAAATATGATGTAGTTATGTACTACATTAAAATTCACTTTACTTTTCAATTAAAAAAATGTCTTAAAATGGCATTTGATCAACTTTTCTATTAAATGGCAATATCAAATTGATTTACCATTTAGTTGCACACTAAGAGCTACCAAAAAACACTTTCCCCTTTTCTCCAGTACAATGAGTAAAAAGTGTAAAAAACTATAAATATGAATTTTGAAGGTGCAATTTCTTATACATAAACAAGATTCACTGCAAGACCAAAGCTTTTGAGTGCTATTTTATATTTTCCAGGTAGTATAAGGATTATAATTCAGGTCTACACAAAAATTAGAGTTTAATCTAAAACATTCTGATAAGCATGAGTGACTTGCAAGTGTATGGCTTTGTTTTCATACTCTATTTCTGAAACTTTGCTTTACTTTGTAACTTCGGCTTACATGCCTTGAGCACAATTTTTCCAAAGCAAAAATTAAATATCTGGAGGTGAGTTCGTTCTTTTTTTTGACTGATGGAGGAGCTGCGTGTTTGCACATGCAGAAATATGAAAGTAGGTATAAACTAACAGTTCGGCTGATTTTCGTATAAATTGTTTCGAAGTGCCCACAGAAGATGAGAAATCCTACTTCAAAACACTGGCCTTGTCAACTATACTGTGAGCAAGGCACATTTTCAGGTTTCAGTACAAATGGGAGACTTTCCAAAGCATTTAAGACTTAAGTGAATTCCCTTAATCTCGTTTGACTTGGTGCTGTGGAAGGCATTTATTTACACTAGAACAACTGTGATACGAGCCTGTCTCGTTTCAACTCTTGATCAAGGTTCTAAAAACATGCTCACCGTGGGCTTTCTGCAAATGGAAAATTTATATTATATTTTATACATTATTTAAAAGGCACAAGGTGCATGGGTATAGCCAAGGGGGGCAAAGGTATATACTCTGACTATGAGCCTATTTGTACCTGGAGGAGTAATATTCTTCCTCTAGCTCGTACAGGTCAATTGCAATCTCATCACGCAGGGCGGTGAGTTTCTTATCGCACTCTTCCTGCAGGGTGCGCAGCTGCTGGTTACGCTGGCTAATGGCCTCATTCACTGACGGGAAGTCGTTCAGGATCAGGAACTGCTTCAGATCTGAGACCAGCTTCATCAGTGACTCCCCTGCACGTACCTGTGCAAGCGTATTTAAAAATAATAATCATCAACCTCCACTACAGCATCCATGGTAAAACTATACTGCACCTACTGAACGGAAGACCTTGCAGAGGAAGGATATTCTGGATCTAGAAATCCAACAGATTTTTGGAATCATCAGGAGGTTGGGTAATTGAGTAGAAAAAGGCTAAAATGTAATGAACCAGTGCTAAAACACAAGATTAAGCTAAATGAAGCAAACTAAAAATCCCAAATCTTCTAACAACATACCAGTACAAACAGCTTAGCATTTACGATCACTCACAATATTTGCCGCTCTAACATGCATCTCATAATGATCCTGTTCTCCCTGCGTTGCCCTGGAAACCTGGGTTTCGTCCTCCACCTGAAATTTTGAACAAACATTTTATAAGAATATGCATTTACTTAATAAAGCTTTAACTTAGCCGTCTTTTAACACACCCACCTTTGCAGTTTTGATGATCTCTGTAAAATTATCTAGAATGGACTTTATGTCATCCTTCAGCCTCTTGTTGTAGGACTGGAGGAGAGTTTCCTTGCTTTGCGGGAGTACTCTTTGCGTGGACATCTTCAGTAGCTACGATACTGTAAAGAAATCCCCGATAAGTTAATAAATAAGGAGGCGATTGGTAAAGCACCAAGTTCTCATAGAGCACGCATCCTGCACAAACCTTCTACCTTAGAAAAGCATCAGACGCCACTACACACATAATTAAACCGTACTACCTACAGCTAGTGTGTAACATACTAAACGTAGTGTTAATTCATCAATTTGTTTCAGAATGATCATAAAAAGGCACAACGTACCTTTCAATTTACACAAATCCATATAGAGACATAAATTTGAGACAGTACATTCCCGAGGGATAGGGAAAACCGTCGGTACGCGAAACTACCCACAATGCCGCAGGGCTCCTTCCTTTGACGTAGCGGATGTTGTCAGTACTTAAATTACCCACAATGCCTTTTCCTTCCTTTTCGTCTGATCTAAAATGGTGAGTGTGTGTCTTTTTTCCATAGGGGGAAAGACTTGGCTTTCAATCTCTGAACATCCAGTTTATGCGACTTTAAAGATTCGGGAATATCATCATATCGCGCGGGGAATGCATCGTCCTTAATGTTACAATAAATATTATTTGGAAAGCATTCGGGCGAAGTCGTTAAATACACTGTGCTCAGCTCAAGTCAAACATGAACTGTACTTTGGTAACATGCTTCGTATTCAGGAGAATAAATGCTGTATTTTAAATAAAGTACATTGCCGTCTCGCCTTAGTTTAAAAATGCAAACGTTGTACGTGAAGTTGTTGGTTACAGCCCACATAGGGGTTTTGGGCATCTTTGGGCTGCTGAGGCGGACGCGGGACTGAGGCGGACACACGTTGTCCCATGTCTGGTTTTTAGACTGCGCGTTAAACTTAGGATAGTAGCGTTGGCCCTTAGTATAATGCTTAATTTCTAGTTAATGGGTTTCTCTGTTTAATGGCTGCTGCGATGATGCCTTGAATTTCTTCACCTGAATGCACTGTGTGGAGTAAAAACGAGCTTTTTAACACTGAGCTTCGGCCAAGCGTGTGACGTCGTGGATTCATCTCTGTTCATATGCGATGGAGAGAATAACTGCGTCGTCTTTACGTCCTGGCAGCCGAAGGGGAAAAAGGCTAAGGGGAAGAAGGTGGCCCCGGCCCCCTCGGTGGCCAAAAAGCCAGAAGCCAAGAAAGTGGTCAACCCCTTGTTTGAAAAGAGGCCCAAGAACTTTGGCATTGGTAAGTAACGTGTGGTGTTAGTTTGGCACTCTTTTTGTGGCTCGCTCTTGCTTTAGAGTACAAAGCATTGAAGACTGTGCAGATGATGCAAAGAATATTTGCTATCTTATCTGTTGTGCTGACAACCATCCACCAAGATCGCTGATGCACATTTGTGCCAAGTGACTTTAAGATGCATTTTACACTAATTTGATCACTAATAGAGTACATGTGGTCTTCCTAGGTCAGGACATTCAGCCCAAGCGTGACCTGACACGCTTTGTGAAATGGCCCCGTTACATTAGACTGCAGCGACAGCGTGCAATTTTGTACAAGCGTCTGAAGGTGCCACCTTCAATCAACCAATTCACTCAGGCCCTGGATCGCCAGACGGGTAAGAGCACTTCTGGAGTATCATGGGACTCGGATGTCTTCCACTTGTGGTCATGTTGTTTAGACACTTTCTTGCATGTTCTAAGCTCATTTGCTGTTGGTGGATGCTATGTGGTTTCTGCATTGAATGCTACAGTAGATGGGTAACTTGGCTTCTGCTCTTTCAGCAACACAACTTTTCAAGCTGGCCCACAAGTACAGGCCTGAGACCAAGCAGGAGAAGAAGCGTAGGCTGGTGGCCCGGGCTGAGCAGAAGGCTGCTGGAAAAGGAGATGCCCCAAGCAAACGACCACCTGTTCTGCGTGCTGGTAAGTTGGTGTGGAGGGGCCCCCCTCCTGGAGCTATGCTTTATGGTTAATATTTTTTTCCCTACTATCCGGTATGCCCAAATGATCTTGGGCTTGACATTTCATTTGCTTTGATGACCAGTTCTTAATCAGGCTAAACAGTCTCATCTAAAGGTACTTTTTCAGATATTATGGTAAAGTGGTCAGCCTGAGAGCATGCTTAAAAAGTTGCTGGATGTTTCAGGTGTGAATACTGTTACCACTCTGGTGGAGAGCAAGAAGGCTCAGTTGGTTGTCATCGCCCATGACGTGGACCCCATTGAGGTATGGGATCTTACTGACCATTTCGCTTTCTTGCTGTGTGTTGTACTGGAATTTAATTTTTTGTATATTTGAACGAAGGAGCACAAGACGGTAAAAAAAATGCATTACAATAGTTGCCACCTGATTTGAGGACAATCTACATCTATGCGGGTTCTCAGCAATGTAATGGATCTTTGTTTTCCCAAAGATTGCTGGTCCTAGCTAAAATTCACAAATTGTAGGATTCATTCACTTTTTCCTTTGTCATTGTGCAAATGAAGAGAAGCAACTTTACATCACACTAGTGGCTGAATGTAATGTGAGTGTGTTTGGGCAACAGTTGCGTTAATTTTTCCAACGAATACCTCTACAGCTGGTCGTCTTTCTTCCTGCACTATGCCGGAAGATGGGAGTCCCCTACTGCATAGTGAAGGGCAAGGCAAGGCTTGGTCGTTTGGTTCACAGGAAGACCTGCACTTCTGTGGCCTTTACACAGATCAATCCGTAAGTAAAGACTTCCATTTGCTTTACATACTAATTGCTAAGAAGAGTGTACATTTTTTGACCTTTTTGCCATGATGTCTGAATTTCTTCACCTGAACAACCATGTTGTTTCAAATGAGCTTTTTAACCCTGAGCACAAGGTCCACGGTCACGGCACCGTTTGGGATGCTTGTGTTATGAGCCGTGTTGACTTTGCTGTTGTATTACAGTGAGGACAAAGGAGCTCTTGCCAAGCTGGTTGAAGCCATCAAGACAAACTACAACGATCGATATGAGGAGGTAAGATCCTTACCAGCTGGTTAAATAGTGGGTCGGGAATTAAATATGCCACAGCTTAGCCAGCTGTGCGGTCAGGATCGGGTTTGTGAAGTGAATGCCATGATAGTGAGACCTCACCCGCTGTACACAGCAGGTTTAATTTGAAATTGCTAATATCAGACTAATTCTCAGATGAACAAACCTTTTGCAATGATGTCAGAATTTCTTCACCTGAAAAACCATGTTGTTTCAAATGAGCTTTTTAACCCTGAGCACAAGGTTTAAGATCTGAGATACCACTGGCCCATAAATTAACTTATTTTAATGTTCTGTAAATTGTACTGGCAAGTCCAAGCTTGGATGCAAGAGCAACCATGCACAATGTTCGCAAGGTTTCGATGGTCTGGACCCCCCTTTTTGTAATCCTAACGTTAAACTTCTCTTGTCAGATCCGTCGTCACTGGGGAGGTGGCATCATGGGCCCCAAGTCAACGGCTCGTATTGCCAAGCTGGAGAAGGCAAAGGCCAAGGAATTGGCCACAAAACTGGGCTAAATACACAATGTCCCCCTTTTCATTGTGTATATAATAAAGTGGAAAAATCAAAGGCTTGCTTGTGGAACTTTATTTGCGGCCTTCATACACATCACGTACATGCATTGATCAGCGTGCCCTGGGTGACTTAGCCTATCACGTGTTATGGTCTCCAAGTTGGTTGCATCAGAAGAGGGATGTTGGATCCTTTTTATCAAAGCCTACTGCAGGTACCTGCTATCTATTACTGTACTGTGTAGTATTACATCATAGTGACAAGTAGGCAGGCGTTCCTGATATCTGAACCCCTACATGAATTTTTTCTGCAGTAGGTCAGCATATGTATCACGGCTTTAACAGCCCCAGTTATAATTTCAGTAAAAGTGATTGCTGCTAGTTTGTAGCAAACATACCTACTATGTCCATAAGAAGTAATAACCATTAAAGTTGAGGATGGTCCAAATTCAAAGGAAGATGGTTAAATTGTCAGTTGGCACGTACTAGTTTCTAGCAATAGGGAATAGATTTAAAGAATTACGAATTGTAGCCCCTTTTAGTTTTGAAAACAAGACCACTATTCAAGTATTGAGAAGAGGACTGCCTTGGTGGCCTGGAGCGCGGACCTAGGGCTGCGTAGCGTGTACTCGCAAATTAAATCTTCGAAGTCAGGTGTTAGAGGGGCACCCGCTTGATGAACTTGGTGTACCACATGTACGAAGTGACCAAACAAAGTCCGTACCTGTTAAGGAAAGGAGGAAACATGGCATTCGTGAAACTGAAGTAATGTAAACAAACTAAAACAAAGAATTACAGGCTCACCATGTCACTATGTACTGCATGTGCTCATTCCTGAGGGAGATGCGTGTCTGCCCCCCGATGGGTCCTCCGGGAATTGTGCTGGCTAAGGAATTAACATTTGTTACTCTATCTGCTGAAATGTTGAATTGAAAGATAAGGGAGACAGAAACTTGCTTACCGAGGTCAGCATCAATGAAAATGGGTTCTGCGCCGGTGACCTTGGTCATTGCTTCCAAGTCCCGGAAGTGCCATCGGTTCCCCTCAATGTCATTCTTTGGCACAAAAGGCTTGCGCTGTTCTGTTACCCTCACCACCCCAACCAGGTCCACTTCATCTTCCACCTAAAAGACAAGTGTGGGACCTGCTAAAGACCACAGAAGCTGAACGCTAACAGATGCAGCTGCGGTACCACATCTCAGTTCTTTTTACCTGGCCTTTCATTCTTGTTTCAGGTTTAATCTTCTTCTTTGGAACGTAACCTCTGTTGACCAGAATTGTAATCCTGTAAAATTACAGGGAAAAAGTTCAATCATCTGATCATGCTCTAATTATTCACAGCGACAAAATGTGTCAAGTGCCTTATCATTGCAAATATATAAACCAATATAACAGATGGGATAATAAATATTTAGAACAAATAGCTTTTTTCTATTTAAAATATTTTACATATATTGTGCAGATGGATATGAAATATAGGGCTTCCCCTTGCCTCAAGGCCCACGTTTGCTGGGATATGCTCCTAGCAAACCACTACCACGCTCTGGATACGAGGCAGATGGATGGATGGACAGATGTAATGAAAAAGCTCAGAGCTCATACCCCAAGTCTGTGCAGTGGAAGGGAGTGATGACATTGGCACCCGATTCTCCACTGGATGTCAGCCTCCCCGCTTCTCTTGCTTCACGTTCTGGGTCGACCGGCGACCTCGGCATGACGTAAAGCTCCTTCGAGTGGTCAAAGCGGCCACGCACTTTCACACGCCGGTACTCTAATTTGCTCAATTCAATTTGCCTGAAACAAAGATCACAAAAATGCAATATAAAATCAAACCTACAGTTGGCTGAAGTGTCCAACAAAGTGACAGTAACCATGTCTGTATATACACTGCTATCTTGTAACAGTGCCAAATTTCTATACTGGTCCCGATGATTGTTTCCTATATTGCTGCTTTCATATGGCTACAGTCTTAAAACACACTTAGCTGCTAATTGGCAAAATCAAAGGATGAAAGATCTGAAAATCTAGAAGTTATTCTTTTGGATGATTATTATTATGTATGTGTAACAAAATGCCTCGTTTATGCACCTGTTTCATTAGTATCAGCCTGTCAAATTCATTCCAGGGCTAAATACCATGCTCTTAAAACGTTACTATTAAACACCATTCATATTATTGTAAGGGCTTTAAGCATTTTCAGTTTGGCATCTTATCTTTCTGAAGCAACTAGCTGGTCAAAGTTCACCGGCTCTTACTCAGTTGGCAGGTCAATCGGCTCAGCAGTGGTCAGACGTCTCAGGTCTTCAATCAACTGTAACTTCCATTCCCTACGTCTCACCTACATTAACACAGAAACTGGTTTCACACAGATATAACTTAACATGGAATAACATTCCAAAAGCATTAAAAATCTGGTTGCTTTGCCAGTATAAAGTTTATTTGTGATTATCTATCTGTGATTACTCTTTTCCACCTTACAGCTATAGAGACTGCATACCTGCCAAGTCCCAAGGCCAAATGTAGTTACGGGAATGAGCAAAAGAAACCATTTCAGAAACGAATCTTCTATTTTTTCTGTCTCAGCTGCTGAAGAATTTGACTGCCGGACGCAGATGATATTCTTCCCTGAACAGAGAAATGTATGACTGACCATTAAAAGGGAAATTATGTCTGCTGGGGTTTGATGCTGACTGCAGAGGTTACATCTTTCTGATAAGGTCGGGCGGCCGAACACAGGTACGGTATGGAAGGACGTAATATTTTATAGAAGCTTCACAGAACAGAAGATACACAGAACGGGTGAGGAGACCAATATCACGCCATGGTCAGACCGAAGAAACTACACAGATAATAGTTACTTACTGCTTAAAAGTTTCAAATGAACCCTCTGCCCAAAAAGAGTCCTCTTGCTGAGACGAACAAGGTTGGCCTTTTAAAACAGTAATGTGCAATATTTAAAATCGCAATCTAGATATACAGCATTATAAGAAGTTTTTAAATGCACTCAAATCAGAGGACTTGATTTTGAAATTGAGTAACCGGGCGCATGATTTAATGCTAATCGTGTCCAAACAAAATGAGTTCATGGACACTTGTATAAGCGGAAAAGAGTTTGACACTTACATTGCTGAGTAAAACCTTCAAGAAGTTACCGGAATACCTCTGCATAAACTTCACAGTCACACTCATCCTGATAGAAATTATATTTAAGTACGCACACAATCCTCGTAGACTGCTACAACAGCCAGTACAATTATCTCGCTATATTGGTAGTTTGCTCAGTATATTGTAGCTTGTATTTGACGGCTCTACTGTTTAGTAATATGGCTTTCGTTTTGCGCATGCGTAATGTTAGGCTTACGAATCGATTACTGCACGGTGATCGTCAGTTCTAAGATGTAATAGTCTTTTTGCCCATTTTACGAGAATTGGAGAAAAGATTTGGCTTGGTTTTACTCTGTACTGTTTTTTATAATTTGAGAAATCTTTCAAAAATAGGAGTCTAGTTTCCCCTTGAATGATAACTGTAACTCCATTGCTTCTGCCTTGCCATGTGGGAAATGTGTCTTGCAGTCGGAAAGGCGTGCAGTTCGCAGTTTGCGTCCCTGTCGTCTGCTGTTGTAAATTGACGTTTTCATTCAGTTTCGTAAGTTTCTCTTTTTGTTTTCCCCCAGAAATGTTGTCCCATTTACAGATGTTTGAATTGTAAAGTGTACAGTAGCTATAGAACATATGAAATTAAATCATATTAAATTCTCGTGTAAATACTGATAATTCCTAATTGCTATTATGTTTTTATACAAATATTTGTTAGATTTATGATAGTACCATCTCAACCAACAGATGAACCAACTGAAACAATAACTGTGTTTGTTTTAGGTCTCCTTTTTCATGGCGAGTCTAACTTCCAAGGACGTCTATTTTCAGAAATTGGCCAGTAAAGTCTGCGTTTCCCAGAAAAAAGCACCCAAAAGGCCCTTCGGTAATACAGCTATTGTTCGCTCATTCTCTCTGTATTTAGTTTTATGTATAAGTAACGTGGTAATGTGATAGCATTCGTTCTATTATTGAAATTTGGCATTCTGCGTGATTCCCGAAGTCTGAAAGTGAACCTGTGTTGTACTTTTTAGTTCCATTTTGCAATGGGGCTAACGCAGGGCCAGCAAAGAAAAAGAAGCAGAAAAAAAATCAAACTGGAGGGAAAATGTGCAGCGCTGGGACGCTGGAGAAGATAAAACACAAGAGCACCACCCAGCCAAACGAGACGAAAGATTCTTCTGCAGATCAGAATGTGTCAAAAGAGACTACCAATGATAAATTAGCTGTCAAAAAAGGTCTGTGTAAAAATATTTTTAGTAATTTTAATAGTTATTTAATAAAGGCATACACATCTGTTTCTTGTGTGCAGAAGTGTATAGTAACAAATTACAATGCAGTTTTTAACCATGATTTTGAAGAAAAAATATATATATTTAAAAGGATATTTTGTTTAGGTAAATAGCTTGTTTCACCTTTTATAACTATACATGCCACTTCTATCATTCTGTAAAGTAATGCACATATATGAAGCTAATTTTGTCATTTTATTCTGACTTGTTTTATTAGAGGAGGTGGGTGATTCCAGAGACTTTTCTGCCATTGACTTTTTGCGCCAGAAACTACATGAGAAGATTGAGAAGTCTCAGGGCCATGTATGTATCTGCAGAAAGTTATGTCCTTTCCTAAACAGCTGGTTTTATATGTCTATTAACATATGACTTGTCATTTTTCCTCCCTGTGTTTACAACCTTGTAATATTTAAACCATTCAAATATTTTGTCATCATTGTGTCCCCTGGAAAGTGCCGTAGCGTGTTCTTCGGCTGTGTCATTTTGTGGTCTTTTCGTGACATTCAGGATGTCGGTAAGACAACTTCATCAGAGGCTCGGGAGAAGAAGCAACAGCGACGCAAACAGGAAAGGGAACGTAAGAGGAGGAAAAGAAGAGAGTTCCGGATGAAGAAACTAGCGGAGAAAACGGGCAAGGATGTAAAAATAGAGGATGAAGGAAGATCTGACAATTCTCCCATTGAAATATCTGGGGCTCCTGGAAAAGACTTAACCAGCCTAGTATACAACAAGATAGACGCAGGCAAAGAGTTCATGAGTAAAGAACAAATGAAGAAAGAAAAGAAAAAGAGTGTGAAGGGCAATTTGACTCCTCTAACAGGCAAGAACTACAAGCAGCTTCTGAACCGCGTTGAGGCGCGCAAAGCCAAACTGGAAGAGCTGAGGGGCAAGGATGAGGCCAAGGCGAAAGAAATGGAGGAGAAGATGAAGTGGACCAACGTGCTGTACAAAGCAGAGGGTCTGAAGATCAAGGACAATGAGGACCTTCTGCGGGCTTCCCTGAAAAGGAAGGAGAAAATGCACGCCCAGAGGAAGAAACGGTGGGAGCAGCGCAGCACGCATGTCCTGGAGAAGATGCAGCATCGACAGGACAAGCGGCGCGACAACATCCAGAAGAGGAAGCGTGCAAAGATGGAGAGGCGCAAGGAAAAGGCCCGTAAGAAGGGCCGCGTGCTGCCCGGGGACTTGGAGGGCTGAAGCTGTAAAGGACCATGTGACATACATAATGTGCCGAAAAGCTGCTGCACAGACGTGACATAAGATGCTAGTTTGTAACTATCATACGGACTTTTAAATAATACTGTGCATTAGAGGTTCAAAGTTTTCTGTTCCAGGTTGTTCACCCTGCCAGTTTGCAGTGAGGTGTGCATTAAGACATTTTTGACCCGTGTGTAATTTTACATTCTGTCATTTACAGGCAAGATCTTATTATAATTGGAAAAACAGGCATCATATGAGTTGATTTTGTTGGTGCAAAATGATTTTCGGCTTTACTTTTGCTTGTGCAACTGTGTACACAATGTATACCTAACAGTGGGACCGTTTATGGTTACGACACAAACCATAAAATTGTGTGCATGGATATTTAAAAAAAATCATTTGTGAACTTTGACATATTTCCATCCATCCAGCCAAGAGCATATCCCAAGCAGCACAGAGCACACTGAACGAGATGATAGTCCATCACGGGGCGCATAGCTTCACATACCGCATGAGGTTTAGAGATGCCAATTATCCTAACACTTGATACAGCGAGAACATGCAATCTCCCCATACATACACCTAGTGGAGAAGAGAGTTGAACCCAACCCAAGAGGTGTTATGTGAAGCTGCTATTCATGAAGCAGGTTTGCATTCATTCATAAATCTTCCACATGCTTGTCCTGAACAGGGCTGGACCCTATGTCAAGCAAACTGAATTCAGGAATCTGGGATGGGATGCCGATAAGTTGGACGTTAAAGCTTGTTAACTTTAGAGCAGGGGTTTCCAACTCCGGTCCTGGAGAGCTACTATCCCGTAGGTTTTCTATTCTACCTGGCTTCTGATGAGCCACACCTGTACCTGGTATTTACATGTGAAATGGTGTGGCTCATCAAAAGCCAGGTAGGATAGAAAACCTTCTGGACAGTAGCTCTCCAGGACCGGAGTTGAAGACCCCTGTTTTTTAATCAATACCAAAAGAAAATCAATGGCCATAATTTTGAGAAATCTTAAAACATAATTTGCTGCATATTAGTAATGAAATGTGACCAATCCGTGATTATGCTGTCGTCACATGCTCTCTTAAAAAAGTGACTTTGATAAAGTATTGCGGATACCGCGGAGTTTAATGTAGGCTAGTTAACATGTTTTGTAATAAGTATAATATAAATTGTTATGAATAGTATAAATCACTGCGAAGCCTTTATGTGAGATCAGCTATACTTGCTTTTATTTGTTCGTATAGTTTTTTTAATCCAAAACAATCAGATTTATCGATTAGCAATTTTACGGCTGAAATTAAATTTCAGTGCACCTTTCTTCTGGGCTGCCGTGTACTGGAGGACCAAAGGTTTCTGGTTTGAGTCCGTGACGGGTAAAGCTGTAATAATAACGCACAGGAGCCCTGACGGGTATAGCAGCCCTGACGGGTATAGCTGTAATAATAACGCATAGGAGCCCTGACGGGTATAGCTGTAATAATAACGCATAGCAGCCCTGACGGGTAAAGCTGTAATAATAACGCACAGGAGCCCTGACGGGTATAGCAGCCCTGACGGGTATAGCTGTAATAATAACGCATAGGAGCCCTGACGGGTATAGCTGTAATAATAACGCATAGCAGCCCTGACGGGTAAAGCTGTAATAATAACGCACAGGAGCCCTGACGGGTATAGCAGCCCTGACGGGTATAGGAGCCCTGACGGGTATAGCTGTAATAATAACGCATAGCAGCCCTGACGGGTATAGCAGCCCTGACGGGTATAGCTGTA
>JAODLD010000124.1:15857309-15874851 GCA_026781065.1 Mormyrops boulengeri
CACAGATGTGCAGCAGTTCTCAGAAACCATGGTTATACAACTAAATATTAGTTCTGTGATTCAAAGGGAAGCTAAATCTTGAAAGTTTTTTTCAGTTCACACAGTGAATGTTTGAGTTTGTAAAGAAGAATGCAGACACTGCAATTTTTTTTAACAGCCTAATATTCCTTCTTCTTAAATTTTTATAAAGGATTAACACTAATTTGATAATTTTTCTTCATGTTTTGATTAGGAATAGAATGTACAGTGATCCCAATGCATCTGCGTGTATAGAAATGAAAGCTATTATAAGGACTGGGCTTTTTTATACACACTGCTATTATTCTGAACACAACTGTACATCTAATACATATATATATATATATATATACACACACACACATATTAATTATGTATGTGTGTGTATATTTATATTTTAGTATTTCGAAAGGTTTTAGGAAGTGTAAAAATACTAAATTAGTCCGATGACCTGGAATTTCGAATGGCGGATGCTTAAAATGCCCCACAATGTCTCTCCCACCGGCAACGGCGTCACTTACACTTCGCTGCGATCGCAGCCCCTCGCGTATCACAAGCTGTAGCGAGTTAGTGAAACAGCCCAAGTTAGCGACTCCCAAATCATCCAGAGCTGTTTTCGTATTACTCACGTTGTCTCGCACATTTGCATGCGCTTTGTTTAGTGGGATTTTCCACTAAATGCTACTCCCACCTCTCAAAACTTTGTTTTTACAAAGACTGCAAATCACTAATAGTTGCTGTTAAAAGCGTAAAATACTCGCAGATCGTCATCCTCCGATCCGATGTTCCTACGCTCCGCCTACTGCAAAGGGGATGCGCATGACGTCACACTGGGCAGGAGTCCCCGCGCTCACAAGCACTGAGTGGCAAACAGACTTAAGGGCAGCGTTAACATTCAGCTTCAATGCAGCAAAAAACATCTATAATAGGAAAGAGCTGTCGTGCGATTGACTGTACAAAGAGATTTAACAAGAAATAGGAGCTATCTTTTTACAGAGTGCCGAAAACTAAATAAATATAGGATGTGGATCGGTCACATATGGCCGATACCAGATCTGTCTAATAGGTCTGGATCGGTGCCGATACCGATCCGAATATCGGATCAGTGCATCTCTACCACATAGGTTTCAATAATGTGTTATTTGGACACTAAATACAATCAAATGAAACAACCAATAATAAATAATGTTCTCAAAAACATATCATTCATTTCAATATCTGCATGCCTTATACAACTCTAACATTGTTCTGTAAAGTAGAACAAAAAGTTTCATAATAGTAACATTCTTCCACATTTCTCACCTATTGTCACAAAACACCATATATATGTACATTAACAAACTTGTAGAATCAAGTATCAGATGGGATAGTACATTTGTAGTCATACTGCCAGACAATGAAACTTAATGGATTCTTGTCAACAAAGAATAATCTGTACACAGTACTCCAAGTGACAACTTATGCTAATTAGCTATTAGCACTGTGAGTGACCATGGGTATGTGGATAAGGCATGTGACCAAATTAAATCACACAGTAAGTATAAAAGGTTTTGGTGATTTGTTCAAACATCACATGTTGGTTACTTACTTCATTACATTCAGTGTCTAAGAATTTTCCCCAAATGCCATTTGTTTCACTGGTAAGTAGTTTTCCAACATCAGCCAACACTTAAAAAAAAAAAAAAAAACACTATAAACATGTAAAAATACATCTTTAGGAAACAACTTATATAATTCTTATTTACAAATCATTAGTCAATCTCAGAAAGTCATACTTTCAGAGAAATTAACACATTCTCAAATTCATAGCTTCTTTGTTGTATTAAACAATGAAACATTCAGTGCTTGTTGAGCACCTACTAACATGCCTCTTACGTTCTATTCTGATAGTTTCCCAAACATTATCACTTGATCTATGGCATTTCCTGTGTTCCGAGGTAAACCCAGCATGATCTCAAGAACACCACAAGAAATCAAACCAATCCACCTGCTTATATCTCCTGGTTAGCAGATCTTAGGCTGTGATTTAATACGTATGTGTGAATGGGATCTAAAAGGGTCTGGACGTAGCCGGTCTCCTGCTCTGTCGCCTACCCAGGCGACGCTGTGAGGACCTAGAACCCTTCCTTGCATCACCACCTTGGATGGGAAAAGGTGATGTTGTAAAGCTTGGCCCAGCGCGCAAACACTTGCTTCTCGGTAATGAAGCGATGATGGTTTCCCATACGTCCTCGTTCGTTCTGCAAATAAGTCAGGCATTCGTCTGGGCCCCTCGGCTTATAGTAGTGGTATGGCACTTTGCGTTTTGGGTGGGGCCCCATTCTGTGAAAATAAATTAGATAAACGTTATTGGTCCCAGGACAAAATTCTGATGCATACAGCAGCAAAGTACATTGTTCCTAGACAAACATAAACTTAGTGCCAAACAGGCAAGGTGCAAAATACACAGTGCAAACAAACGAAAAAGTATGCAAACAGAATGCTGAAAAACAAATTATTGTGGAATGTTAATGAAATTATTAAGCCAAAAAATAAATTAGCTGATGGTATGTATGCAAATACAAAAGACAGCACCTAACTTTTACTATTGCAAAGATGGATTTCTTCCTTGCAATACTGAGCGTCTGATGTTTGCATATGAACCCAGATAATGAGATAGAACTTTCTACAGCAGAGTATTTGTCAATGGCTTTGCAGTGCAATATATGTGATGGTTATGAAAAGCTATTAATCAGGACTTGAGATTAGTGCTGAAAGTAATCATTTCTATTTTAAACATTTAATTAGCAGCCTGACTTCCTTTCAAATTTAGTCATTCTATTTTCCATCTTAAACAAAATGTGGACTTCAATGCTCAAATTAACACAAATTAAACAGGTATTATATATTTTGTCTTGTATTTACATTTTGTCTATTTGAAATAATTAATATTTTAAGATAAACAACAAACAACATTCTTTAATGCCATTGTAGTTACTTTTGGCCCCTGTACTGAGATAAGCCTTTATTTCAGGGTATCCGAAGTAGCATATCGATAAAATCGTTACAGAGTTAAACCCTTTTTACATTCACTGATACTGCATTAACGAATCCACTAACCAATCACAAACTTTAAAGTAATGAGGTCTCTTCCATGGAGGAACTGTGTTGTGTACCTTGCAATCTTACTTCAGTAAATTTCAATGCTCTGCACAGAGGGGGGTCACCTTGATAAGGACACTGCACCACATTTCACATTCCCTCTCCGTGCAACTAAGGGAACTTCTGTTAACATTTGCAAGACTGGCAGCTTCTTATGGTCAATGCTGAAATAATGTCCTACTTACACACAGTAATTAGGAGGAACCATGCCATACACATGAATGCTGTCACAAACTTCGATGGCGATCACCATGGTAAACCACCCAGTGCTTAGCCAAGATCGAGATTTCGCCCTGCAGAGATTAAGGCAGCTTGTAAATCAAATATAGCATCAGACGAAGAAACATTTGATGACTCAGATGTTAAGATATCAAAATGCCATACAAATCATACACATCCCCTTTTCAAGGGGCCTCAACCCTTAAAATTTTCTTATCCAATCCTGTTTTGTTCCTCCTCACCTGTCCCGGCCCGTTTCCTTCTGGAACAGGCTGTCGAATTTGCGCATCTTGCTGGGTGCGATGGTGAAACTGGACAGGTTGGAGTAGGTCATGCTGACCCTTTGGATCAGGCGGAAGAGGGTGTTTTTGGAGTCCTTCCCGATCATGGTGGGGGGGCCCCAATACACAACGACAAGGTCTGGGGTCTTTTTGAGGAACTCGCTGGGGTGACGGGCTACCCGGAACACACTGGAGTGGGCCACCACACGCAGCGTGCTGCGATTGCCCACGTCCGGCTCGAAGCCCGTGGTGGGTGCGTCGTTCATACGAATCACACACTCCGTCTGGTCGATCTCATCTCCGGCACCAGTGCCCAGGACGTGACTGGAGCTGGTGACCAGTGCACACTGGCGACAACGCAGGGTCATGCTCTACCGAAGGGCAGAACCCACACAAAACAAACATTTAGTCTCTCATTTCAAAGTGTTACCCCAGCATAACCATCAACATGTTCATTTGGTTGCAGCACAAAAGTGTCTTCTCACCAGCAGACAGCTAATCTAAAATCCTCTATAAAAGCTCTCAATGGATCAATCCAGTGGCTTTTACAACTTAAGAAATGGAGGAGAGACACTCCATATCACTATAAATAATTAACTGGAAATCCGATCAGCAGCTCATTTAAAGCAGTCCATCCTAAAGTTACGTTATGAAAGTATTGCTCTTAGTGTATTTACTACAAGGTAAAATTAAGAACATAGGAAATTTACAAACGAGAGGAGGCCATTCGGCCCATCAAGCTTGTTTGGGGAGAACTTCACTAATAGCTCAGAGTTCAAATCCTATCTAGCTCTGATTTAAAGGACCGTAGGGTTTTAGCTTGTGCTACACTAACAGGAAGACTATTCCATACTGGGGTCTTGTTAAGGAACTCGCTGGGATGACGGGCCACCCAGAACACTCTGGAGTGGCCAAAGTAAAATTTCTAATAAAATTACATGAATAGAAAAGTATTGTGTATACATTCTGCATAACTGAAAACTGACATGCTCCACTTTTTTTTTCTAAACTACAACTACGCACAGTTGTCAGGCTCAGTATCGAGATCCAGTGACACATGTATGGTTTAGGGAATGGTTGCTGAATAGCTCCTGACGGTACCTTGTTGCCATAGACCGCTACATAGCCCTCCTTGCCCGCCCACTTCTTAAGATCCGTGAACGTAACTTTATGGTGGAAGTTGTTATGGAACGGGCTGTAAGTCTCACTGCCGCTGTTGGAGCTGTACAGTATCAGCAGTGTTGTTATCAGGAAGATGGTTCCCAGGATGACCATCTTCTGCCTCTGCTGACCATGCTGTCACAGAGAGTGATTCATGAACGCAAAGCAAAGGACGCTGGGTCAGAACACCACGCGCATGCAAACTCGCGACTCACGACAAGCAGATCCCAGATCCACATCCAGACTGTCAGTGCATGTTGTCTGACCTGCGGCAGTTCAAAATTAAAAACTATGTGAAAAATGTGCCGGGGGTGGGTGGCTTTGTCGTTTGGGGGGCCTCTCTCACTTCGGCCCCCTCACCTCCACTTCATACTGCTCTGCTAACATGTGTATTGCCATCCACAGAATTAGCACACTGTTAGTTAGCTTTGCATTGCTGTACATAAACATAAAGGCGTGTTGCAGATCATAAATATGTATCATTCATTTACATACAAGTTTGTCAAAGTGTTTAGCAGCCCCCTTATTCCATATTTGATAAAAAAAATATATATTTATAAAAGTTTTCTATTCAGTGGTACACTTTCAGAATTTTGTTGTACATGTTCAATGACAAAGATATTCTGTTCTAATATAACTTATAATACTCTTCTTGCAACAATCCAGTCACTCAGTATTGTTTGTTACATTAAAAGAAATACATCCTGTTAAAATATCCATATAGAATATTTCATATATTTGTATGAACTGATAAAACAATAGTGATAGAGAAATTACTATTATATTTCATATGAAACTGGCTGCAAATTATCGCACCTATAATGTCCATCTTACCTTATCTATTGGCCTTTGTCCCATGCTGCATTAAATCTAAATTCACATCTTTTCAGCCTTAACGTTTCTTCTGTTCCCTACAAAGAAAATGCACAACCATCTCCAGAAATGTAATTGTAAAAAACATCAGTTTCAAGTACAGAACTTTTTAAGTGGTAAATGGATTGCATTTATATAGCACATTTTTGCTACTCTTCCGAGCACTCAAAGCGCTTCACAGTTATGCCTCACATTCACACAACGAATTTTAACGGATTTTAATACACACACACACACACACACACACACACACACACACACACACACACACACACACACACACACCACACAGTCGTGTAATCATATCTTTTTGGGGAAAATTCTAATGCTAACTATGACGACCTGAACCCCTACCCAGCCCTAACCTTAACCATAAGTAACCAAACAAAATACAAGAGTTTTTGCATTTTTTGTTTTTTCATTGCAGTCACAGATTTTTAGAAAATAGAGTTTTCCCATATGGGGACATTTGGTCCCCACAAGGTAAGGTATACCTGGACCACAGACACACACACACACTTTACCATCGGTTTGACCATAACGTTTAGCCTAGGTCTATATGCTTAGGTCTTTATGTTATTAACATTTAATTATTAAAACATACTCGTTTAACCAATTACATACTAGTTAAAGTATCCTTACTCCACATTCTAGTATATCGGCGTGCTACTATATTGGTAAATATTAAGTGAAACCTCAGGTCTATTTAACCTTTAATGTTATATATACTATATTCCTCTGCAAAGCCCTATATAGGCTATACAGTATAGTACAATGCAAGAATATTCGCTTTCACTACGTTTTTTGTTTTTACATTAGAAATTCATTAAAATATACATATATATATACCATAAGTCGTGTCCGGATCGTTTTAGACAAATATCAAGCAATGCACAAAAATCAAAACGTTCACGAAAATACATAGATTTATGCAAGAAGTGGATCAAGTGTAATAGTCATATAAACTTAGGCAAAATAACAGTATGATTTAAACGCTGGGTGTGAAATAACAAGCGCGCCGCCGCTGTGATCCCGTTATCTATACCGCAAGTGACCGCGCACAGGGTATACGCCGCTAAACGTGCCGATGCATAATAACCGTAATGGTACTTACGGTTTAAAGACCTTGGTCTTTTCGCATCAGTAAATGGATCAGCATTTAAGTAATTAAATCAGTACAACTCATTCCTCCATATTCCTGCAACAGAGAGGGAGGGACCTGGGCCGCGTCATCGTGATATATTACATGACCCAATGACGTAAAACGGCAGCGGACTGATATGTCCAATACATATTATGCCTAATTAAAGTAATCTCTCGTGGTTTTACTCAAGTTTTACGTACGATAACCCAAAGAAATTATTTAAATATCTCGGTACGATTCACACGATCATGTACACAAACGTATATCTACTAATATGTGTCTGCCGCTAATTAATTTTTAAACATTTTGGAAGCTTATTTAGTGTTATCAATAATTTTAACTTTTCTTCAAAAAATCTGCTAAATTTGATGCCTCTGTAAAGGCTGACTGATAAATGTTTAGGGAAAGCTAATCAATCAGTCCCAGCCCCAGTGACAAGCAAAGGTACAAGTTGGTACCCTTTTTTCTGAGAGTGAGCCATAACATTAAAACCACCCACCTAATATTGTGTAGGTCCCACTTGTGTCGCCAAAACAGCTCTGACTCATTGAGGCATGGACTCCACAAAACCTCTGAAGGTGTCCTGTGGTATCTAGCACCAAGACATCCTGTGCATTGTGAGGTGGAGCCTCCATGGATCAGACTTTTTGTTCAGCACATCTTACAGAAGCTCGATCAGATTGAGGTGGGGAATCTGGAGGCCAAGTCAACACCTTGAACTCTTTTCCATGTTCCTCAAACCATTACTGAACAATTTCTGCAGTGTGGCAGGGCGCATTATCCTGCTGAAAGAGGCCACTGCTATGGAGGAATACCGCTGCCGTGAAGGGGTGTAACTTTGCATGTTCTCCCAAGTACAGACCAAGTCCACAATGACAGAGACAGGGGTGAAACCCAAAGCAAAAATCCAGCAGGCCACGGTGCAGTGTCACAAGAGCCCCCTTCATGTGGACAAAGATTACTCTTCTACACCATTCTGAAAAAACAAGACCAGGAATTCATGTATTTTTTAGAATAATATTTACTCTGAAACAATACATATTAAAATCATATAAGAGCAATGGCAAAAGAGTGAGTGTTCAGAGGGTACTACAGATCAGATGCTCTTTTTATGAAACTTGTACTGGTATTCAAAACCTTGTGACAACCTGTGAGACACATGTATTTACCTTTATGTGTTTTTGTTTTGACAGTATGCTTAAAAATTGTGTACCTACCAAAAGAAATTTCTTGTAATTTTTGAATGTAGCAAATAAAAGGATTTTCAAATCTTCAAATTTGTATTTTTTGGTCTCTTGCAGGTAAGATATACAGTTTTGGAATAAATTAAGAGACCACTATATATTTTTTAAACAAATCTGCATTTTTAAATCCTCGTCTCCCCCTAGTTCTCCTGGCAGAAGACTATGTTGATCAGCAGGCTGCTTCTAGGTTCAAATCTTCTAAGACAGCAGGACACAGGAACAAGGTGAAGCAGGAGACATTAGGAACAACAAGGTCAAGTGACCTTCAAAAGTAATGGGAACCATTAAGTGCAGGTGTGAAGTGAACTGCTAGGACAGTTTGTATCAGGCTCCTAGAAGCAGGACTGAGTCCCATGAAGTAAGGAAGAAGCCCTTCATCAATGAGAAATAGTGAAGAACCAGACTGTAAAATAAATTCACAGACGCACACCCATAAGTTGAAAAATGAGTGAAACATAAAATTGTGCTGTGGTCTCTTAATTTTTCCCACAGCTGTATATTATATTTCCACCCACATTGACAGGATAGTATCAAACAGACTAATAACAAAATGTCAATACACTTTTTACATATGGAACTTCCTTTAGAAACTGGCCAAGCTACACAGGGGAGCCCAGACAATATACAGTAACACTGTATAATAATATACAGAACTATTACTAAAATATATCATTTTAGGCTTGAATACATTTTGTCAGTCACAAGTTAATGCATCATCATTTTTCTAACGTTTCTTACATGTTACCTTTAAATTTTTCCCAAACTGCAATGCACAAGAATTCACTAAAAATGATTCTCATTTGCATCACACAAAAACAGAACTACAAAAAAAGCAGCAATAGATAGGTGACAAAGAATTATATCTACACTGATCCAACCATTTGATCTTGACATTGAATTTAAACACCATAATAGAATAAATATAACAAAGAAAATCAACAAAAATATTTTGTTTCTAGTGCGGTTCTTTTCAAATAATTCAGCGCATGTCAGCGTGAATGAGAGGTAATTATGTAATATAGATAAAAGTCATACTGGAAGCTCTACCTGGGGCTACAATCACCATTAAAACTGCACGGCTGCTTCTGGCTCCTTCTCAGGGAATTTCCCCCTATTTCAGAAGAACATATAATCATGAAAAACCTTCTCTGGTAGATAGTTACTGAAAATAAATGTAATATAGCAAAGAATGAACAACCAATGCAGTAAAATACTTAAACAGCAGTTTAAATCCATTGTGTATCTATAGTAGTAACTTTATATGTCAAAATAAATTCAACTGACATATTTTTATCAAACAGAAACTCACCACAGTTAACAGAGGACACCCTGGGTGAGGTACTAATCCATCGTGCGCACACGCACACACACACACACACACACACACACACACACACACACACACACACACACGACAATTTAGAGACAGCGGTTTACCTAACTGCCTGTATGTCTTTGGATTTCAGGAGAAAATAGAAAACCCTGAGCAAACGGACAGAGACGCGGGGAGAACATGCATCATGTCAGTTCCCAGCTCTGGAGGTTTGAGGCAACACGGATACCCACTGAGTCACTGTGCTGCTAAATAAACTGACAGATATCAGTCTGTAGGCGTGACTGATACATCCTCGCAATGATATTCTATGTTGAAAGTATCTCCAAAACAATACAAAATTACCTAAAAGGGTTAAACCCACAAAGAACTGTTGTTACATCGCTGTCAAAAACACTGGTAATATTTCAAATATTTAAAACTATTTATCTATCCATGGACGTTTTTTAATACATCATAATACCCTCTAGATATAAGACACTAACTGTCAGGTGTTGCCTGTAATTTTTTTGTAAACTTTCCCGTCATTTTCTGGAAAATACACCTCACTTATCAAACTGCTCGTCTCTTTTTATATAAATCAAATAAATACAACAGAATGAGTAAAACGACTACAGTGAAGACTGAGTTCGGAAATCCCTGTAGTCGAAATCATACCGTTGTTTTTCGTAAATAGCCATCCAAGCGACATCCTCTTCTTGAAGTACAGAGACCAAAAAGAATGCACATACACAGGGTTCCTACATAGTTCCCATTTGGTGCCGGGGATTTGCAACGTCGGTTGCCCTTCAGGAGATGCCGCCTTGGGTAATCTTCTCCTGTGGACCGGGATCCAACACTAGCTGCGACTAGACTACACTGTTTCTGCCCACCACGTGGCTAAAAACCCGTGTTCCAAACGTCAAACCACGTTGCTTTTTGCTTTCCGTTTACATTTGTGATCCTTAGCTAACAAGTTAAAGCATTTGGCAGTGGCAAGTCAGACATGTGAGCACTATAAATTGCAAGATATCCTACATCAGTATTTCTCGCTGGAGATTAATCGAGCACTCAGCGCACAGACGCACCTGTCAGTGTGCTCCCTGTGCAATTTGACTGACGACAACCAGGTCATATTGTTCATTGAATCAAAAACATTAAAATCAGATTTTTTTCTAGAAATACACAGTAGGCCAATTCCTTGCAGTACTCTAGAAACACAGAAATACTTCAATACTTTCCTTTTTCCACACTTATCCAGAGTTGGAAAACACCAAAATCAAATTCCATACTATTCCATTCTGCACAGGAACCTGCACACAGACGCTCAGTCCAGCTTTTCCAGCTCTGTCCACGATGGATGTTTGAACCGGATCTTTCTCTGTGACGCCCACCTGCCATAGATTGCCTTTTCGGTGATGTAACGGTGGCCCCCGCGGTGCGCCCTCTCGTGGATGTGGTAGATTGAGCACTCATTGGCAGGGTACTTTTCATAGTAGTGGTATGGCGCCACCGTGTGGTTCGCCTTGCTGCAAAGATACACATGGCTCACATATACAAACCTCACTTCCATTACGTAATTTATACTATTCAGTTATTTATATAATCACACTTTATTTTTACATATTGTACTATAAATTGTCTTTTGGTAAATGTGTCAGCATGACTGTACTTTCATTTTACACCAGTGTAAAGTGAAATGACCGTAAAAATTCAACCAGTCACTTTAGCAATTTATACAAATAGGTGATTTTACAGTAACTTCATATTGAGTTTTAAAACAGACTTTCTATGGGTTTGAAACTTTAAAGCACGTAAAACAATCAGACTAGAACACATACACATGTATGCATGTATTTGTAGTTATGATGATCGATGTTCCGCATGTATTTGTAGTTATGATGATCGATGTTCCGCATATATTTGCAGTTATGATGATCGATGTTCCGCATGTATTTGTAGTTATGATAATCGATATTTCGCATATATTTGTAGTTATGATGATCGATATTTCGCATATATTTGTAGTTATGATGATCGATGTTCCGCATATATTTGTAGTTATGATAATCGATGTTCCGCATGTATTTGTAGTTATGATGATCGATGTTATGCATATATTTGTAGTTATGATGATCGATGTTCCGCATGTATTTGTAGTTATGATGATCGATGTTCCGCATATATTTGTAGTTATGATAATCGATGTTCCGCATGTATTTGTAGTTATGATGATCGATGTTATGCATATATTTGTAGTTATGATGATCGATGTTCCGCATGTATTTGTAGTTATGATGATCGATGTTCCGCATGTATTTGTAGTTATGATGATCTATGTTCCGCATATATTTGTAGTTATGATAATCGATGTTCCGCATATATTTGTAGTTATGATAATCTATGTTCCGCATATATTTGTAGTTATGATAATCGATGTTTGTCCTATATTGTAGCACTGGCGGGGTGTCCATGTCCCAGCATGCCCCATGAGTAATTCTAAACAGCCCCTTGTTGTGTTACTGTTAATACTTGTTGCACTCTCTTATTGTTGTGTGTGTGTGTTTGCCTGAGTCTTGTGTAGGCCTAGTCCGATCCTCACATGTCATTAGCATTGTAGAAATTACCCACCATGTGTGATTTTTACCGTTCAGGGTCTGTCCTCCATGTGTTTCCCTGGTGTGTTCAGTGCTCACTGGGTGCCTGTTATAATCCTAATAAGGGGTGTAACAAAAGAACGTGTTCTTCCCAGTAAGGAAGTCTCCTTGTCATTCGCCGTTCTTGCTTTCTTTTCTGGCACTGATCTGCCTGCCACTATGGTATGTTAGTTTGCACCTAACATTCCTTGCTGCTACCTGCATGAGATTTTACTGCTGGGATCAATAAACAAAATCTTATCTTATCTTAGATCTGAACTGTTTCTTCACTGGTGTCTCAGGTTTCCCTGAACGATCATCAGACCCACCTGCAGTAATTATCATCGATCATCCCGTAAACTTGAATGCTGTCACACATTTCCATCGCCAGTACCATGGTAAAGAAGCCAGTGCTTAGGAAGGCCCCAGACCTCATTCTACAGCAAAGAAATTGGGCTTAGTATACAACACATTTGCAGCCAGCGTTTCTGCTAGAATCTAGCCAGTCATGTTTACCTTTATAAAAAGAGGCAGGGAATATACAAACATTTGAGCTTTTCCTATAGTTCAAATTGAGGCATAAAAACAATTTTTTGTTTTGTTCAACACCTGTGAGTGCTCATCAGAGAGCTACCCTCATACTAAAAACATACATTTAATCATACTGAGCATGTACCTGTTTTTCCCAGTTTCCTTCTGAAAAATACTGTCACAATACTGAATCTTCTGCCTGGTCATCACATACAATTTAACGTTGGGGTATTTTGTGGCCACTCGCCGGAGAGCGTTAAAAATCCTGCCTTTGCCATCTTGACGCATATTTTTTTCCGGGCCCCATACAACATACACGGTACTTGCAGACTGCTGGAAGTAGTACTCCTCCTTCTTGAGTAACAGCGGCACACTGGTGTGAGACACCACGCGGAGATCGGTTCTGCTCCCAACATCTTGTTCATATCCCACAGTAGGTGCGTTATTCATCCGGATCACAAATCCAGCATGGTCTATTTCCTTGCCCATGCTGGACTTCAGCATCTGACCCGAGCTGGATACTAATACACATTCTTTGGGGTGGATATCCAGGTACTGGAGTGAGAAATAAATGTTGTGGGGACCAGTATTCGATAAACATTTGGAACTGATGGATCAATTGGATGGATGGATGAAAATGGGATTTTCACCTGTGATACAAACTGAACTAATACTACCAGGAAGCAGTGTGTAGATCATCGCTTATGATCGGAGGTCACCAGTCTGAATCTCAGGGTCAGCAAAGTAACTTCACAATTGTGCCCTTGAGCAAGGCCCTTAACCCCAAATTGCTCCGGGACTGCCAAGCTCAGCTTCTGTAGGTGGGGCCCAAGGCAATAGCTGATCTATAACCAACAAAAAAATCTCTTTTGTTTACCTCACCTGGCTCATTTTTACTGGAGTGATCCTGATATAGCCACGCAGTCTCTTATCCAGTGTATCATGGATTCCAATAAGGCCGGCTATGTGAATGTACCAAATCAGCGACAGCGCTGATGTGATGACTGCACAGATGCAAGGAAACTTCTGCTGACAAAATAATGGATTAGGGATGTGAATTCAATGTTCACCTACACACCTATTTTATATATATAAAGAGATAGATAGATAGATAGATAGATAGATAGATAGATAGATAAAGTTTTAGCACAGTAGGAGCAATTTTGACATTAAAAACCGAAATCCATTACCTGAAACTTCATTTCTCCCCTGTATATCTTGTTCCGATTTCATCCGTACCGCTCAAAGATGAAGGACAGTATTTTCTAAAGATGAAGAAATATTCTTCGAACATATTCATCTACATCGACTAGATAAAGAATCTATTATTACTTAGAATGAAGAGAAAAAAATACCTGCAAGGAGTAATATTAATGTCAGGAAACCAAGCAGACTCCGTCATTACCTGATCATTGTTACTGAACCGGATTAATTGACAAGCTACTTAAAATTCCATTTAGTCGATTGTTCTACATGCCGTTCATGCAAGATGTTCTGTTTTATTGATTTCATTAATTCAGTAACCGAATGACATTTATCGAAATTAAACTCTTACTCTCCATCCGTTCAACTTACTTGACCTGTTTTAATGTAAATAAAAACCAAAACATTTGTACTGGACACCCGTCAGACTTACTTGACATACCCGTTGTAACAGAAAACCGTTTCCTCGGGCGAATCCTCATCTGTATTATTTTGAGCCGCTTCGCTCTGTCGGCAATGAAACAAGCGGGTTATTATTAAGACTTGTGAATAGGAAATCCTGCAAAAAGGTAACATTTCGAAATATGATATCCGCGTATTATAATGATCATGTGTCCCCAGTACAGTGCTTTCCTTAATGTCGCAAAGGTAATACAAAAAATGCTATTATCCTATTTCATCTTCCGTGATTTCCATACTGGCACAGAAGACAGTAGCTGCCAGAATCCGCCTATTTCACGTAAAAGGGAACCAGCATGACAGCGACCTGAAAACCGTCCACATTTCAGCCGCTTAGGCGGCACGGGGCTCCGGGAAACACTGACTGTATAGAAGCATATTAGGAGAAATTGTGGAAATAAAACAGGTGATGCATTTTGTTCATTTTTATTATTGATTGATTATGTGTTACTGATATTGACTGACAAATGAGCAATATAAATAAAAGAAGATCACAATGCAGTGCAAACGGTTTTACTAAGGGAGCACAGTGGAACCGTAAATGAGCAGCAATGTCGTTAAATGAAAATACTGTAACTACAAAAGTGACAGTTACAAATTACATGAAGGAGCTATATAATAAAGATTCCTTTTTAGATTTAGGGGATTGTAATTGTTATTATGGTTCTACAGCTGATCGAACAAGCAAAATCTGTTTATACTGAAAATTACTATACGCATTTTATTTCCCAATATACAACAAACTGAACCTTCAGTATGGATACTGATAATCATTGTATTATATTTCAGTAGAAAAATGTCGGAAATTAAGATCGATTAAGACCGGAAAATTAAAGTATTTTTTTTTTACAATTGGCATACAGAAATAGCAGCTTACCCCATACATCCGGCCGTTTGCACTCCGCTACCCAGGATTCAGCGCTTCACCGGAAGCAAGTGCCGTAGATCGTATGCTTCCGCTTTACCTCACCATAGAGTTTTATTATGGATAGCTGGGGCACATGCAACCTATGATGACTAGAGCCTGTCTGTGATCTAATTGGATAATCAATTTCGGTTTTTCGTTTTAAAGTATGATTGGGCAATTTCAATTCTTCGTTTACAACATTCTTAAGAATTATTGGTCTTCAGTAACGTCAATATAAAATTTACCTGGCCCTATGAAAAAAAAAATCAAGGTAGTGTGTGACATATAGGTGAAATGTCCTTCTTTACCTGATGACCAAACTGCGTACGGGTGAGTGGTTAATAAAGAGACTTAGAAATAGTCTCGGTTTGTATGAAAGCCTCTTACATTTCAGTATTTTATATACTATTGGAAGGCACCTGTGACAATTCTGGTATGTATCTGGTTAAGGAAGGAGAAGACTTAAATGATATCTGTATGTTCAGTTTCTCGCCGGGGACTATTTAAAAGTAAATCATTTTTTAGTTTAATAAAACGTGGTACCCCTAGAATATCTATATGGTTGCCTTGTTTTTGGGAAGATCCCGGAAATTTTCGTGATGGTTATTGCATTGCTGAAATAGTAGAATTAGCTGAGCTGTTTGTAATACTAGATGATTGTTTTCACTAAGGTGTGCATGACCTGCATCAAGTCGCGCTATAAAGGCGATACAGGGAAACAATTCGCATGGTGTGGCCACGTCCACATGTACGTACCGCCTGCTGCCCATCTGACTGACAGAAAACTGTAGTGGTTTAAGGGACATTTCGTTAACTGACAGTCATCCATCGCAAAATCTATGTGCATTTATGTGTGTCTTGGTACGTATCATGTCAATATAAATATTTTATTATTATTATAATCATTACTATTCTTGTTCTTAGTCTATACTTGTGTTATATAATTTTAAATAAAACTATTTTATTGTACATATGCATGATTTAAAACGATGTTTAACAGAAACATAGTTTATTTTCCAAAGTCAATACATTTTTATTGAATTACTTTTTTGGAGCAAAACGTTTTTTAAATACATTAATTGTGAAAGCGGATCTCGCTGTTGAGTTTGAAAATGTTCTGCTTCTCATCCAGCTGAAGTAGAACATGCAGCCGCTCATCTTCTAAGCACTTAAGTCTCCCCGGGTAGAATAGGGCACATGGCTGGGGTGCGACCTGCAGACACGTTGGACCAACACGCTGAAGTACAGTGTGTTGTGCTTCTTTTAAGTCAGGCAATGCCGTTTCAGAATTTATCATATACAGATTTAAAAAATGGTGCTCATATTCATAGTAATGCAAGGGCGTAACTTTGGCTGGAACATTGGGGGGATTGAGGTCTCCACCCATTATGGGGGAAAAATGATTAAGGGGGGGTGTATTAGCTGGTTTTGATTTATTGGGGGGGCTACAACCCCCACCCCCCCGGTAATTTACGCCCATGGAGTAATGACAGACTTGTCATAATTCATCCTTTGTAAAAGTACTTATCTCTTAGCAGAATGTCAGCTTCTTTCTGCCTACTGCTAACGGGTATGTTCACCTTTCAGTCGGTTTGAATATAACTGGGCGACAAATCTCTTGTCCATCGCATGAATGAGTAACATCTTAACCAGACCTTTACTACAGCAAAGAACAAGTGTTCTTTGCTATAGAAATGGGGAAATTCCCCTTTAAAGTCGATAATTGTAACCTTCCCTCGTGTGTTCCTTTCTATGCAATATGTACATAAGACTGTGCCACCAGGATATGTTGGCATTTGTATTGTAGTACTGCGGGTATTCTAATGGTTTCAGAGTCAACAAATGTGTTTCTCTGCTCATTCTTTGCTTAACGATAATGCCCTATTGTTGTACTTCCATTAAAAGGGTCTACCCTTCCGCATTCTGCAAGAATAGCCTTCAGTTTGTTTTGATTGCTGGATTCTCCAAAACGATAAGATGCCAAAAGTATAGATGATGTCATAATACATGGAATTCTGTTCTGCTGCCAACTATGGTCTGCGATGCTATGGTAGCAAACAAAACACAACATTGATTATTGCCTCGTTACATTCCAAGTGCAGTAAATGTGACGAAAAGCTGCTGATGTATTGAGTTCCACTTATTTTTTTGTATAAGAACACACTGCTTTTAAGTGATGATGAATTCTGTTATCTGCTAAATACAGTACTGCATCTATTTTAGATTCTCCTAATGTGTTGTGTTTTTTTTCAGTTTGTAACAGGCGATGGGAATCATGAACCCACTGGGGTGGTGAGGATATACTGCCTGTGGGCCCAGCTTTGACCCAGTTGGCCCGGGGGGGGGGGGGGGGGCCGGGGGGGGGGGGGGGGGGGGGGGGGGGGGGGGGGGGGGGGGGGGGGGGGGGGGGGGG
>JAODLD010000124.1:15894043-15933707 GCA_026781065.1 Mormyrops boulengeri
AGTTAAGTTCTCCCCAAACGAGCTTGATGGGCCGAATGGCCTCCTCTCGTTTGTAAATTTCTTATGTTCTTATGTAAATGCATAGTTCATTATAGGCAGAAAAACATTAGAAGGGTCTGTGGTGAATATTCTCTTTAATTCTCTTCAGCATATTGCATTTTTAACCAATGAAAGCAAATATGATGATGCAATATGCAAAAAAAAAAAAAAAAAGTACTGTGACCGCCATAAAATACGTCCTGTTCATAAATGATAATTACACAATTATTGGTCATTGTCCTAAAACTGCTTCCCTTGGGTACAATGAATTGTAATTATGCCTGTTGATGAATGAAAATGGCAAAATCCATAAAATGTTAGGAGATCCACAGAATTCCATCTTATAGGTTGTAGAATTTTCTACACTTTTTTAGACCCAAATTGTACAGATCCTTGGGATAGTTAAGCACAACTGTAAAATGCAGACCGTAATGTAATTCCTCAATTTTCATCATTCAATCAATTCCTTCCCAAAGTGTTCCTGCAGCCACCCTTTGTTCGGCATCAGTTTGAAAATGACCAATTAGAAGAGATGACAATTTGGGTCTGGTGTAGTATGTACAAAAATCACGACTTAGTCTTATTAAACTACATGACGGGCTTGTGTCATTGCAGCGAGACTGCAGTTGCTCATAGATTTGTAAAGTTTAAATCCTGCATCAACGTGCATTTTCTCATATTTCAGATGATTGTGAAATACATTTTTTCAGAAATCTTCAGAACTACTCATCAGCTGATCTTACTATTTAAACAGGAGAAAATAAATGTATTCTCTTTGGCCTTTTTAAAACACTTAATTGATCATGTATTTATCGACATAGTTTACTGAATTCATGAAGTTGTGCGAACTTAAGTGTGACAAGTAATTGAATGGAACAGGTGTAAATTCTCAGGGTGATGATTGACTACCACCCTCACAGTAGGATTTATTGCCCTGTAACCTTACGTTACACAAGAGAAAGTGTACCCTTGGAAAACAACATTAAGCCAATGTAGCCTGTAGCCGCGTGTAGCGGAACATAACCTTCGTAGGAGTTTTTGAATGCTGCTGTACCGCATCATATTAACTGCATAAGAGACAAGTAGAGAGAATGTAACCTTAGGAAAACAACATTTAGTAAATGTAGTTTGTAGCAAAACATAATGTTTTTATCAGTTTCCAATGCTGCTGCATCAAATCAAATCAAAAAAGCATGTTTTTGTGCCTTGTACTGGCCACACTGTTGCCCCACACTACATCATATGACATCAGTTGATTACAAGCTAGTATTATTAGTAAGAGCAGGATACAACACAACATATAGCCATGGAAGGGCACCACATAGGCTTCTGATGGGAATCATGGTGAGATACCTCGGCCAAAAACAGTTATGCTATAATTTTGTATCCTCAGGAGCTGAGTAACCAAATAACTGGACAAGGCGCTGGGAAAATCTCACGGAGACGTGAAATACCTGGGCCCACCTGGGAAAGAAAATATTGGGGGTCTGGCAAAAGAAGAGATGATGCTGAAAGACTTCGCTGTGACGAAGTATCTAATAAGAAAAAGTGTATATAAGACGTGTGTGACATGGCATCAGACATACTTCTGCAGTGTCCTACGGAAGTCTGTAGAGGGCATGCATCAACTTTTTTTTCTTTTCATTATCTCGAGATCACGACTTATTTTTCTCGTGATCTCGTGACAGGTTTTATATCATACTTGACGTGGTAATGAAAAAAAGTTTATGCATGTTCTCTACGGACTTCCGTAATTATCCTCATGGACGAACGCGTCATATTTTACTTTGATCGTGGAATGTCCCAAGAGGAAATAACAGTGTGTCTGTTGGTGCTAGACAATTATCGTATTAGTGTTCGTCATTTGAGATCAGGCTCAGAAATTTGCAGCTATACCGTCGGAGAAATTATAGTGAGCCTGAATGAGAAGTCAGCTTCATTACCAACCAGCTGGAGGGTCCGGGACGTCTCCCTGGTTACCGGATGATGTTTGAAAGATGTCGGCTTAATGGCTTGAGCCTTACTAGGCAAATGGTAAGAGATATACAGGTAACCCTGGATCCCGCTGGCTGGCAGGAGAGGAGAGGAAGAAGATTGCAGAGACGACATTACAGTGTGCCTGGCCCTAACTACTTATAGCATATGGATTCTTACGATAAATTGAAGCCCTACGGCATTGCTGTTAATGGATGCATTGATGGATTCTCGAGGCACATTATCTGGATGCAAGCTTACTTTACGAACAATAATCCACGTGTAATTGCCGGGTATTATTTCAGCGCTATTGCTGACAGAGGTGGTTGTCCACAGATAATTCGTTCCGATTTTGGTACAGAAAACATTCACGTGAACAGGTTACAAGAATTTCTCCGCGGAGATAGCAACGGTATTGTTCACGGGCCATGTGTTTTACAAGGAACAAGCCCAGCAAACCAGACAATTAAAAGTTGGTGGGGCGTCTATAGAAGACAAAATGCTACCTACTGGATGGATTATCTTCAAAGAGCTGCAGTCAATGGACGAATTTTGCTTCCTTGGAATAATTCAGGTACTTCTTAACTAAGTTAATATGCTCCTGTATATGATTTTATGTTTATGAAATATTACATATGCAGTTTTACTGATCTTTTCCTGATCAGTGTTCTAAATAAATAATGAAATCCAGTTAGGTTTGAGAATAGCTGCTTGTTCTTAAACTCTATGTATTCAGCTCCAGGAGAAAGCCAGTATTTTGTGAGTTTGTATTGTTACTGCTTGTGTGTTTGTATAGTTATTTATAAATCCTAAATGTTTTGTGTTATGAAGGATGAGTTGGACACTGTTGTCAACATGTGGAACAATCACTGCATTGGACCCTGCAATGTACGTGACCTGCATCATGGAAGACCCTTCCTCATGTACAATGTCCCAGAGCTTTTTCGGTCAAGGGATTACTTGCAGCAAGTAGATCTAGAAAACCTGGATGTGATTATCTAGGAAGACATCTGCCTCTGGAAATCAGACATACCTTGTGATCATGATTTGTTTGTGCTTTGTGTTCTTGTCATGCAGGAAAATTGCCTGGAAAAAAGGTGAAACAGATCCCGAGGCACTAAGACTCTACAAAGATCTCAGACCTCTTATTATAGAACTTCTAGGTATATAGATAAAGCTACGATGACCGTCTAACTTTGTAAATTTACAGCTGTCATTGTAAACAGAAAATCATTATAAACTCATCAAAAGTTCATAATGAATCTTAATGCCACATAGGACCTTTCTGAAACAATCTCGATCGGACCATGAAATAGGAAGGCAATTCACTTACAGCTCAGTAGCGGAATCAGTATTTTTTCCGCACCGCGAATGCAACATTGTGCCAACAATGACAATCACTAAATTCTAATTATCCCCCCCATCCTCTCATTATATTCCACTGATTTTAATACACATATAGTTTTTAAAATACAACCACCAAATTGTATGTATGGATTCAACAGAATCTAACAAAAGCACTGAACTGCCTTTAATCCTGATGGAACTACTCCTCCTGTTCTCGGCCACCATTGCCATTATGTTATTATACTGTAACTTGATGTCCCATTTATACTACAGCACAGAACTTAGCACTAAACTCTGGTTGTCTTTAGAAAAGACACACCGTAACACGATTTACATGCATATGGAACAGAGATATAATGCACAAACTACGCTATTACTCTATATAGCTAACCTTGATTTGTTGCAGTTTCTCCAAGCATCCGTCGGAAACACCCCGTTTTCTGAGTGCTGCAATTAAACCGTCCATATCTGCAAATAAAACGTTTAACCAATATTTGTGTAATAATGATTTTTGATTATAAGTATGTATTTATTAGCAAAAAAACTGTTTGTTTGCTATCTGACAAAGAAAAATCGCATAAAAGACTAACAGTTTAAATATACCTAAGTTATTAGATATATATATACTGTTATTGATACCCTCTGAAACACAAACTATAATAAAATAAAATTTTAATCAATTTTCCAAAAAATGTGCACATTACAAGGTAGACAGTTATTAAAGTATTGCAATTTTTGAGCAGTAATCGAGAGGACATAATCACAGACTGCTAGGTTTAACTGATGATAACTGCTCACTAAATTCACACGAAATAGTTAAATTAACTGACGGAAATAATACAGTTTATGTAAGACTGATTATTTTCCTTTGTTTTAGTGTTCAAACAGGAGTTTATTAGATATCATCATCCCATGTGCAGATGCTGTGGTGCGCGAATCGACATCAGTAATAATAAACGTTACCACGTCAAGTATGATACAAAACCTTCGCGAGATCACGGGAAGGAGGCTTTGGTTATGTCGCGGTCGCGAGAAAAATAAGTCGTGATCTCGAGATAACGACTTTGGTTATGTCGCGATCACGAGAAAAAATAAGTCGTGATCTCGAGATAACGACTTTGGTTATGTCGCGATCACGAGAAAAAATAAGTCGTGATCTCGAGATAACGAAAAGAAAAAAAAATTGATGCATGTCCTCTACAGACTCTCGTAGTGTCCAGCGTTGGTTGTCACTTTGCTGTTGCAATAAAGACTGAATCTTATGCACAAGCGGCTCCTGACTCCAGACTGGCTGAGAAGAAAAACCACAACAATTTCACGAAGGTGTGCGAACTTAAGATCGAGTGACAAGTAATTGCATAGAACAGGCGTGAATAGTCAGGGTGATGATTGGCCACCACACGTAACAGTGGGGTTTATTGCCTTAGCAGTGATAAGAAGGCAGCCGATCAATTTAAAAAGTCGTTTCTTGCTGTAATTTAAAAAACGCGACTATAGCAATTTAGCAGGAGGCTAAACTTGAAATCGAGACAAGCTGTTCGCCGTTTTCGGGACAAGTAGAGCATCATTTATAAACGGCAGAACACGTTTTTCTTACAGAAGAGACGAAGAGTAACAGCCGTGGCCAGCCACCGACAATCATGCACCCGCATATAAAAACAACAACCTCATGGTAAGCTGAAACGTAAAGAAACAGGAAAAATTGTATGATCATTCCTTGCTAATCAACACGTTGTAGTTTCTATTGGGTTGAACAAAATATTCTGATGGAATGTTCAAATATACATTGTCCAATGAAAAGTAGCGTTCGAAGATGGAGGCTTTTTCCAGTATGTGCATAGCTTATTGGAGAGGGGCTGTGATAATTACATTTAACATAGAGATGGAGACGCGGCTAAATAACGTTTTTATATATAAAGGATTAATGACGCTTCTGTCCCACTAAACTGTTTAATTAGGGTGACCAGATAATCCATGTCATGGAAGACACTCTGATCTACGACAGGAATTGTAAATTACCATTTCAATTAAAAGGACCCGGATTTCACTTTAGCACCGAGTTCTTGCTGTGTGCTGATTTGGTCAGTCTCTTATAATCATGAATGTTAATGTGAAACAGCCGGATGAGTCTTTCAATCAAGGAAACGAACCAGTCAAAGCGCAAGAAGAGCTGAACTATTTAGCGGAGCACAGGAGCCTTTCAGTTTGAAAGTAGTTTTGTAAAACCTGAAGTAGCTCAAAGTGTCCGGGATGACATGGATTATCTGCTCACCCTAGTTTTAATCGTATCATCAAAAACAAAGTTTAATACTTGGTCGATCCCATTAAACCATTATTTTACACAAAGATATTTTCGGGGCCCTGGGGTTTGAGTTTACGTCACCTGACTCGGCACGGCTATAAAAGTAAAATGCGTCGCCGCGGGGCCGCGCGCGGGGCGTGACGTGCCTGCGCCCAGCCGGGGCGGTTATGCGCGGCGTTTAAATACACAGAAAATACGACGGTGAGCCATTTTTAAAAATAACTGGGGCTCTTCGGTTCCTCTAAACCCATCTTCGCCAAGGATGAAAAGCTAACGAATGGAATTATGCCGCGACGACAAAAGGACTAAGAGAACCAGCTTCATAAAGAGTGAATGAACGCCGACTTGGATTCGTGTTGAAATTGGCGCTGGCGGGTGACCGCTGACTGAGCCGCATGTTTTCCGGCCCGGCAAAAGCGGAACTAGACCCTTAAGTTTCATTAACGTCACTTCCCAGTGTCTGCTGTTGCTCCGGAGCAGAACTTCTTTCTATTTTTCAGCAGGATGAACAGTCGTTTGGCGACATTTTCTCTGACAGTTTCTCCCTCAGAAATGAGCGATTCGTAAACGATGGTGAGTTTCGTTTTTCGGAGACTGACAGCTGCGTTTTCGGCTCGGGTGGTAGCAGCTAAACTTTCGCGACGGACGGAGGGACGGTTTTGCTAGTTCTGTAGTCTGCTAGCTATAATAGGCGCATGTGGTGTTTTTAATCGAAGACTATCCGTTTGCTTTATTCATCGTGGGATATTGAAGCAGTTAAGTGGTAGCTAGCTGGCCGTTTGTGCGCGCGGTGCGTCGGTGGGCTACAATGCGGCTGCGCATCTTCAGCGTTCCGTGCGCGCGCTCCGTGTCTGGATCTCGCGTGTCCTCCTTGGTGGATTCCTGTCCACTGTCCAAAAAACGTAGTATATTGACACTTATTTGACAGGTGCCCTTATCTAAAGCCTACTACAGACTCGGACAGTCTCTGGAGCGGGGGGGTTCCCTTTTTAATTCTTAACATGAAACAATATATGACAATAGACAGGAACTGGATGGATTTTAATTGAAAATCACCCATGTCGTCAAATTATCAAGCTGCACACAATTATTACACGCAATATTCATACCCATCATTTAATTGCTTTACAACATTGAATGCCTGTGGCTTTAATTAGGCATTCTTGACACTAAAAATTACTTTAAAGTCCAAATGAAAAATCTCACACCAACATTACTCAATAGGGATGTCACTTTTTAATCGATATTGGAACATCCGTTCAAACATGATGTGAAGTTCATATTTGAACTGTAATTAAACCAATTCAAATTTTAAAGTGTTTTTGTAGCCTATAAGCGCGATAGACCATTTGTTGTAATTTTGTTTCTCGTCTATGGAACACCTAAAAGGTCAGGGTGGGGAAAATATGTTTTGAAATAGTTTTGCGTTACCACGCAATAGTTTCGCGTTGCTAGTAATGACTGTTGTATGTGTTTAAAGCACCAAGCATAGAATTAATGGACTAATAAGTATAAACCTAAACGATAGTGGGGGGGGCGCTCTCACAGGTATTTGAATTTGAAACACTTGCGTCACATTTGAAAGTTTGCTCAAACTTGATTTTTGAAAAGTGACCATCCTGTTGCACAAGTATGGGTGGGTCTATCCGCACACCTGGATGCTGCAGCTCTCTTGCAGACTGCTGCAGCTCTCTTGCAGACTGCTGCAGGTTTCCTTCCAGGATTTCCCTGCATCTGTCTGCATTCATTTTACCCTGTACTTTCACGCTCCTTGCAGGTCCTCTGTCATAATGCTATGACTGAAGGACACCCCCCGTATGGAACCTTATAGCTCCTTTGCCTTGAAGCACTGGTGATCAACATTTAACAAGTAATGTGAAATTCTAAAACCAATTGGCTGCACCTGTGTTTATTTTAAACCTAGTTCATGTTTTACTTTCTGCGTATTGGTATGGTCCGCATGGTCGTGCGCATGGATTTCTGCATACGTATTTATCTTCATACAGAGACTGTTGTAGTTGGTGCATGCATACAGCAATGACAGGATACCGGACTTGCAGTCTTTCTTGCAAATGTGTGTTCGACATGCACCGCTGCACAGAAAGTCTGCTACACCCCGAATTTGAACTGCGCTTGAACACGGTCTGCGCAGACGTTATTTGACAATTTGCATCACTCACCCTGTGCATGGACCATAATGGCATGTGGAAAAGTGAACCATGAACTGGGTTTAAGTGTGTGTTTTATAGTAGAAGGGGGTAAATGCTTATGCAGTCAGTTATTTTTGTTGTGTGTTTTGGTTTGCATCTTTGTAGAAATTTCATAACATTAGTCTTTCTGTTTCAGTGTCGGCCTAAATCAATATGCTATGACTCACTTTATAAGACAAGAAAGATGCACAAGTTTTTGTTTTGGGCCTGCATTTAGGTTTGATTGCTGGGGGTGGGAATTGGCAGACCTCCCATTTGACATGGCATCAAAATTTGCTGATTTTAAATACTGCAATTTTATTTTATTTTTTTATTTAACCTTTTTGTTGCTGAAGAGAAGTTAACTTGTTGCTTTTAACATGAAAAGCACGGAAGCATTTCCACGGATTTCAGGTCCGTATGTTTACGTGTTGTCTCCTAGGGGTGCAGCGGGACAGAATTCACTGTTCAGTGCAAGCCTCTGTTTTGGATTCATGGATTGGTGCAGTTTTGGTATGGCAGGGAAAATTAGAATTTTGTTTTGAAATGACATTTGCAAGTTTAGTAGGTGAAGTTTAGGAGCAGCTGTAAAGCAAAGAATGTGTCTGTAGGCACACATGAATAACCAAGCCTAAGAGATGTGTATTTGCAAATTGTTAAAATCAAATTAAAAAACCAAGAATTTAGTTAACTAATTAATTAATTAATTAAATCCCATGGTCTTTACTACTGAGTACGGTCACACATCTGTAGTGATGAACACCCCTATAAGGGTAATTAAATTTGTTCTTTTTAGCTGCGGTGAGGAGAACTTGCAGAGGTGGTTTCTGCCTTGCTCTGGTCATTCAAACCCTCAAACGATGTCATTTGAGTTGGCACGTGTGTGTTCTGCAGCACATCCAAGTTTGGTATAACGGAGCCATCACAGTCTGTCTTAACAGCTATTCCTCTCTGGTTCTGAAACCGCTTATTATGACTGACTGTAACCAACATTAGTTGTAACCACCTTGCAGCCACAATTAGCGTAATGTTTTTGATAAGGAACATCTACTTGTGAACTATGGTTCTGCTCATGTCAATAAATGTGTTCATCAGTTTTATTGCGCATACTGAACTGAAAATGATGTGCTAAACGATGTACGGCAAATACCTGTACCAGTACAGTCCAAGTATCTTCTTGCATGAAAAAACCCCTTTTTTTTTTTTTTTTTTTTTTTTTTTTTTTTTTTTATTGAGCTCTACTAAACTAATATACCTTGGAAAAAAATCAGCGCAAATCTGATTAGGGCAAACTTGAGAACTAATAGCAGTAGCAACTTTTTAGCAGTTAAGGGTTCAGAATTAAAAATATGGCAAATGACACACCTATCAAAATTTCTACCTTTGCAACATGTATATTACTGAAAAAGCATGGCATAAAAATTAAACCTGAGGCAACAAGTTGAAATTGTGAACTGAATGTGTCTTTGTTTAAAAAAAAAAAAAAAAAAAAAATACAGTGGAATTGCTGACATAACATCATGACAATTGAATTATTTGTTTAACTTGGTAACTTGGCTGCCATTGCTTCTTGGAGGATGTTTAAAGCTGTTTTGATGGGGTGTGTGGTTTTCTCTTGTTTTTCTTCAGGCGCATGTAGCTGCAAGTTTGTGGTTGTCCAAATCGGGGTGGTGTCTGGAGCGATTTCATGTAAATGTTAGTGGTAATACCACATCATTTAATGTTGCTGCTGCAATTCTTCCACATAGCAGTGTCTCATACTCATGTCTGTTTACTCTAGTTTGCTAGAACTTTGGATTTAAATTGCAGCTGTGCCGAAAAGGTCTCTGAACATGCTCACTCATTCAGGATATGTGCCAGACTCATGTTCAGCTGTGCACATACACTGCACGGCCAAAAAGTCACCATTTGAATTTATATCAGCAAATACCTAAGAGCCAATGGCTGGACCATTATTACAGCTCAGCAAAGTTATGCAGCAACAGAATGAAGTCAGCTGAGTACCTGAATCTACTGAATGGCCAGGTTACACCTCCATCCATCATCAGTGGATTTTTTTCTTCCCTGTTGACTTGGGCATATTTCCTGGACAAGAATGGGAAGATCCATTGGGTTCGAATTGTCAAAGAGTGGTTCAGGGAGCATGAGGAATCATTTTCACACATGACTTGGTCACCACAGAGTTGTGACCTTAACCTCATCGAAGGTCTTTGGGATGTGCTGAAGGAGGCTTTATGGAGGTTCAACTCGCTTGTCAATACAGGATCTCGGTGAGAAATTAATGCAAATCTGGATGAAAATAAAAGGTGAGATGTTGCATAAGCTTGTGGAAACAATGGCATGACAAATGTGCGCCATAATTAAAACTAAAGGTGGTCCAGCGAAAAATTCAATTGGCAACTACTTTTTTTTTTGGCCGGGCAGTGTATATTAGCAGTAACAAATATGACCAACATAATTACAGTAAGCTACGTTAATTTTGATATCAAATTAAACTTGTGTTAATCTCGATGATCCGTCTGTCCCACCAAAATAATTACTATTCCTTTGACTGTTCATGGGCATTTTGGGAGTTAGGTGTGCTACTTTAAGTGGAAGTGCATAGAGCTGCTATATAACAAACTCTCCCCCCCCCCACATTTGGCATTTGGTTCCCTTGTTGATCTGGGCCTTAACTTGAAGGCCCATATTCAAAATGTAGGCAACTCCAACGTGCTGTGCATCTGGGGAGCTGCAATTTCTCTATGAATTCTTGGTACATTTCTTTCGTGCGTCAGGCATATTTAGCTGAAGCCTGAGTTGAGCATAGATAGCGAATCATGGAAGCCCATTCCATTAGAACTGTACAGTACCAGTCAAAAGTTTGGACACACCAAGCTGCCTACAAAGGAGTGGGAGTGTGTTGCACCACATGACCTGGCTACCTAACTTTTAAACCCAGTTGAAATGGTTTTGTAGGAGTTTGACCAGGAATGAAGGTAAAATGGCCACTGAGTGCTCGGCATATAATACATAATATAAGACATGTAGGAGCTCCTTCAGGACAGCTGGATAAGCATCCCAGGGGGCCACCTCATGAAAATGGCCCAGAGGAGACATTAGGGTGAGCCAGTCCCTGTAGTAACTGGGGTTCAGGGTCCAATGGTGGGATCACTCTGCTGACTCTGGGATTTGAACCAGCAACCTTCTGAGTTCCATCCCATGGAGCAGCCTCTCCAAGAATAAAAAACATAAGAAATTTAATGCATAAATTCATGTTGTAGTTTGATCATAAAGGAAACTCATTTCTAATATCCATTTCTACTTTATTTTCATGGGAAATGTGTCTGCTATTGTGTTGGGTATTTCCAGAACCCTTTGCTGTATTCATTCTTGGTTTAACTGGCCATACATCGTTTTACCCTGTGCTCTTGCTTGGAACATGGACATTCATGATGCTTCCACAAGAAATATGGCCATCTGTTGGTGTGTGCAAAAAAAAAAAAAAAAAAAAAAAACCCCAAATGAAATGAATCTGCATGGGAGCCAGTAGGAGTTGAAAGTAACATGATGGGGGTGGAAGGTGTTGCTCACGGAAATGAAAACGCTAACCGGAAACTTGCATGGTAGGTGGTCCCTGAAGAAAAGTGTATTGGAAGAAGCGGGAAAATAAATCCTGAAAATGGGCAGGAAAACAGGGTAACTTGGTAATCTTGTTCTATGTTATCTCCTAAAGTAATTTTGTTTAATTCTGTAATGTAAAGGCGAAAACTACTGTGGACTAATGGTTCTCAAATTGTGGGGCATGACTACTAACTTGGAGGAATCACAAGATGTTTTTCGGATTACGCTGAAGTTTGGTGGGTAAAATTGTATCATGGAGGAAACAACCAGTGTTTTTGGGTGGTCTCAACAGAACCACTGCCGTCTAACAGTTTGTAGATTCTTGAATGCTCTGGAGTGACTCCGTTTGCTGTATTCAGTGTATAAAATTCACCTGTATGGTTGGACATGCCTTCCCCCCCCCCCCCTCCAGACAAGAAAATTGCAATATGTTAAAGAATACTTTTTCTGAGCATTTCTTGGTCATTAAAATGTTTTGCTACAAACTGTAGTAATTTGCAATTTTTAACTGCTATAAATCGGCAACTGCAGCAGATGGAGGTTGATGGAAGTGGTTCTTCATGGTTATTGTATTTCAGTTAAGTAATCATCCCCAAATTAATAAATGTTAGACAACATACATTGTCAGAATTGGTCGTAACCACTGAAAGTAAAACGAAACACCAGCTCAACGTCAGATACTGAATGTATACATTCAAGATCATAAGAACATGAGAACATAAGAAATTTACAAACGAAAGGAGGCCATTCAGCCCATCAAGCTCGTTTGGGGAGAACCTAACTAATAGCTCAGATTTAAAGGAACCCAGGGTTTTAGCTTGCGCTACACTAGCAGGAAGACTATTCCATACTCCAACTACACGCTGTGTGAAGAAGTGCTTCCTCATGTTCATTTTAAAATGTTCTCCTGCTAATGTCCACTTATGGCCACGAGTTCTAGTATTTAAACTAATTGAAATTTAGCTGAACAGGATCCCGACCTGTTAGAATCTTGTATACCTGGATCATGTCCCCCCTTAGTCTCTTTTGCTCGAGGTTAAACACGACATTCCTCTAAGACCAGGAATCATTCTTGTAGCCCTATGTTGAACCTGCTGCATTCATGATTTTAAAGAAACCTACCAAATTGAGTGATTCTCTAAACTCTGAATCATGCATAAGGGTATAAGTGATATACTGTTGAATATGCTAAAGTACACCGTATTGTGTGTGTTCTACTTCAGCCCTTACGGAATGATTCTGATGCACAAAACCAAAAGACCTAATTGCTCCTCTACAACTGATGGCAGTCAGAAACTCTATTCCCATTATGTTAATGGGGAGAAATTTGCTACCTGTTCCTGACGAATACAAATATTCAAATCCAAACCTACAATTTTGTTAAGGCATTATCCCTGTAAAATTTAGCACGCAAAATATCTGGGCGCAACTGTCTGGTCGTATCTTTTGAATTGTTCACACACAGTGATCGAGTGCCAATTTTGCCAGCGCCAATCAAAGGCAATTCGGTGTTTGATCTGGGGGTGTTGTCATCAATCTCCAAAAACTGTCTGCTAAAATTGTGTAGTGTGAACTTGGCTTTAATAGCTTTCTGACTTTTACTGGAACACTAAATTGGGTGTGATGTTATTCCCTGCTCCAACTTCTGACTTCCAAGGTAAATGGAACACCGCACAAGTGACAAAGGTATAAGATTGGATGGTCAATCTCATCTGCAAAGTGAATGTGTGGCTCTAATTGATAATCAAATTAGGGAGTTGCCATGAAAACCTGCACATACAATGGCCCTGTCTGGATAAGACTGGCCACCCCTGTGGCTTGTACTACGAAGCGGGGTTGCTGGCTTATTGGGGTAACTTGTCGGATTTAAGGTACCACAGTTTAAATGGACCCCGATAAGCCAGTAACCCCGCTTCGTAGTACAGACCACCGGTGTAAAACCTTCACGTAAAATGGGCAAGTGTTAAGAACATGCATGAAAGCGGCCAAACTACAGTATCAGGTAACTGCCACTGGACTATCTTGTCCTATTTTTGTAATTGTTTCAGAATGTTTCCCAGCCTGGTATTTTGTCTGCCTCTCATTGACTTGCACCTATCTGTCCTGCCTGGGCCAACAGCAGGAAAGTCAAGCTGAGAGGCTAAAAGATTCTCTTTGCTCCCATGGTTAAAGGCAGACAGTGTTCAGCCTTGGGCTCTTCAATATCTCGGCACACCCCATCAGGTTTCGCTCCAAAGCTGCCACCTTTGCAAGCTGCCAGTGCAGCAGGTTGGATGCCTCTGGTGTGCTTTTGGCAAAGTCTCATGGGTCCCCTCTAGCTTCTTACTGGCAGGTACTACGTTTTCTCCAAGCCCCAACTGTGCCTGAGGCAGATGGCCATGCCTTGGACAGGTGTCTGGTCAAGCTCAGATGGCAGATTCCCATCCTCCTCCATTTTTGCTTTTCCAAAAAGCATTTGGGAGCTTCAATTTCTAGGTGGTAGCATAGGCATGAAAGCGAGGCCCTTAAACACATTCAGAACATGAACAAATGTGCAACTTGAATGGACAGCAAACTGAAATCTAATTTTAATAAATCATCCAAAAGTTTTTTTTTTTTTTTTTTTTGGCAAAGTTTACAAATGCACCACACCAGGCTGTGTGTCGAACTGTAAACTGCAAAAAGTACTGCCACACCTCTGACCTCTTTTTGCCTTGTTTATCCACAATGGGCGTTTCTCCATATCAAGAATGCAAAGACTGTACTTTGTGGTCTTTTAGCATAACTGGTCTCACCAATTTTTTAAAGGATCAAAAGCATACAATTAGGTTACATGAAGTTGTTGGAAAGGAGGGAAAACAGAAGAAAGGAAAATAATGAAATTAACTAAAAATACAATGACGGAACTAAGCTGTTATGCAGTGAATATGTGTAGACTGAAGTTGCATACTATGGCCCTTAATGGCGTGTGTGTCTTTTGTCTGTGTGTGTTTTGGAGATTAAAGTGATACATTGTCAGATAGAGATGAAAGAGAGGAGAGGTAGGAGCAAAAGGAAGATTGATTGGGGGAAGGTTGTGTTTGGCTAACCAAGGCAGGGTGGGCCCACCGCGCACCATGAGTGGGCTGGAGGGTGGGGCTTGGCAGCATCCTACCCCTGGCAGGCCACACCCCACACGTCATGCTACCCCAGTTCTCAGATGGAGTTTGTTTGGTGAGGGTGCAAATGATGTATCCTTGATAGTTGAGGTGGGGTAAGAACTGCAGTTGTTTTTACCATCCTCTATACTTCTGTTCTTGGTATAGGAACTGGTCTTCAGCAATTATAAATGATGTGGTAGTATACCCATTTTACATGTACCGTCATGTACGCATGTTGAGAAACATCCAATATCTCCTTTTCAAAAATGTAGCCGCTGAGCTGTTGTCTTCTTCACTGACATTTGAAGCTTCCTCTGAGGGAGCTTATCTATGTGGCATGCTCAGCTTACTTGGTCAATCTTGCTGTGCACACAAGGAGTCTGTGGTTAAGCCACTGTAATAGATGTTTAACAGAGTACTACATTTTGGAAATGTTTTATTCCAAAGCCGGTCTGTTACTTTGTCATAATTCTGGTATATGTCTGGGGAAGGATGTGGCCCATAATGCCACACAGTTCTACAATCAGTGGAACTCTGAGGATACATTTAGGGCTTAACAGTGGTCTGTTCTTCCTTATCTTGCATTGTCCGGTTGTAACAAATCAGACGTTGGCCAGTAGTGGTCCTTGTGTGCATACTCCAACACAATGGTAACCATAATCCACACAGGCGTTGTACTGTGCACAGATAGAACAGAAACGTGTGGGTGCGCTCGCACGCGAACAAGATGTTTGGGCAGGAAGTTGCCACCACAAGATGTGATCACAATTTCCACTTGGCACCACTGCTGAGCAGCTGTGTTTAGGCCCTGGCACACCTGCCTCTGCTGAGCATCCGTGTTCATTTCTATGTTTCTTCCGCCTAGCTGATTGGGTGACCAGTGTAATTTTAAAACCTTTTTTTTTGCTATCTATATAGTAATTTCTATGGGTTTTTTTTTCCTGACACAATGCAATACACTGCATGGTCATGTATTCTGTCAGCTTTTCTTGTGTCCGAAGTTGGTACTTTGCAAAAATAAGAGCTTTTTTATCTGTGTCTGACTGACCCTGAACAAGAAGCTGTATAAAGATTACATTGTGTATAATGCTCTCTTCCCCCCCCCGAATTGTATTTTGCCAGTTATAACTAATACTGGCAGCTAACAGGAAGCTCACAGGTAACCCTGCCCAGGGTTTCTGTGTTATCTGGCTTGCTTTCAGAGAGTGGGCATCGCTACGTTACCTGTCAGCTTCCTGATGCTGAAAGTTGATACCTTACTTTATCCTATTGGAAAAGCTTCAGTAAGAACTTTGTTTCACAGATGAGTACATGTCGCTGGTGTACCCCTGTCACCTTGGGTGTTAATGAGCTGCTTCGGAAGTATTGCTCTGGACTACTGACAGCTGATGATGAACGGGCAGTCAACGAGGACCTCTGCTTCTGCCTGGACTGCGTGGTGGAGTACCACAGAGCAAAGGCCGAGCTGCCCGTACTGTCTGCGGTACTGCAAACTTTATTTCTCTGTTCAAACAGCAGTTTATAATTTTAAATAGTCTTGTAAATTACTCAACTCCAATGCTAACAACCAAAAGATATAAGCAAACCGCTTAAACCCGTACAACCTGTTTAATAGGAATAAATCACTTTTGCCTCTGCAGTCCTGCAGGGTTGTCAGGTTTAATTTCCCTGAATATTAAAATGGATGGCTGTGCTGTTTCCCCCTCAGAGGCTGCAGGAGTTGGAGGTATCACGCCTCTTGGCACGCTTCTCCCAGGCATGTGCCGAAGAGCTGGAAGATGATGACCTGTTTATTGTGGAGGAGGACCAGGAGATTCTCGTCCCCAAGATCACAGGAGCTGAGTTTGAGAACCTCTTACGGGTTCCAATAACAGAAATGCTGAAGTACCCGTACCTGTTGGAACACCGGCAGTTGAGTGAGTCCCCTTTCATCGTCATTGCTTAACCTTGCAGAGAACACACTCCAGTACTGACCAGAAAACATTTCTTTAAAGTGTTTGTTTTTTTAGCTGTAAAATTCTTGCACACATTATTACTGATTATTTAGCCAGTTAAGTACCTGAATTGCTTGTAACGAATCTGTGTGTGTGTGTGTGCGCGCTTTCTGAATGATGCATGTTTCGATATGTTGTACACCAGGGGTGGCCAGTCTTATCCAGGAAACTCCGGTGTGTCTGTGGTTTTTCATTGCAGTTCCCTTTGAGCAGCTGACCTAAAGTTACCCCAAAAACATGTATACACACTGCCCCTTTAGCCCTGTGTACACATGGTATTAATATACATCCCGAGTGATCCGGTCACAAATGGACAGCTCTGAATACAGGTGGGAATGCACCCAAAAGGCATCGAGGGCACATTGAGATCGGCTCACTCAGACCACATGTGGAGGTGGTCTGAGCCGCACATGACCACATTCTTATTGCAGTGTGAATGTGTTCCTGGCCGCTACTCAGCTGACATCCTCGTGTGAGTGGAAGTATGTCTGTACTCAAATACAGTTTGTGCGTTTAATAGCCTATGACTTATGTCCAAACACATGTCAGTGTAGAGTGGGCCACTGTGTACTAAAGTGTATTATGAACAACACCACATCTTTTACCCTGAAATAATAAGTTTGAATCTACTGGAAAGTTGGTTTAATATAGGACTTTTGCGACCCATTCTCATGGAAGCATCAAACTGCCCCTCATTAATGTTCTGCGCAAATTCGGGAAAAATTTTATAACAAGTGATTTTAGATGTTGTGAAATTTGCACAGATTGTATATTTGATGCGCACAGTGATGAAACATCCATATTTACATCAACGCTGCTCCACGCTTTATTAATATTGGTGAAACATGCCTGTAAAAATAAACACAATTTAAAGACTGTAGATAAGAGTGCAGTGGCCTAGATAATGGATTTCTCAATGGAAACGTATTAATAGTGTAATTCTTTATATAGTTTTATATTGAGCTGTCCAGGGTCAGACATTCAGTCCCACTCCAGGCCTGACTACTTATAATTCAGCATATCAGACTAAACAACAAACCTCTTCATTGAAATTTTCACAGATTTTGAGCTTCATTGGTTATGATAAGCCAAAATATTTACATATGGCAACCAACATAATCCATTACAGACTGAACCCTTTGCTCTTGAATAGAAAAGTATTAACCTTATTACAGAAAGACCTTTTTAATTCTTATGCCGTGTTGACCATTATAAAAATGCGTGCCTATAACATGAAATGTTGAACTTAATTCAAATTATATTTCACAATAAAAGAAATCGCATTTGCATTATGTGAAATAATATTTTATAATAACGATCTAATGAAATATCAGTGTTACGAAATACAATTTAAAGATTATACATAGAAGATATGTTAAATGATACCCTTTATGGAATTATTTAAATACACAAATTGAAATATTTTATTTATTCATTCATTTATAGGCGTATTGATTTCATTTTGAATATTATGATGTTCCATATAAACATCTTAGGCGATTTGGTTACCCTGAAATGCGGAAATAGCTTTTGATTTCTTTTAATGTTTGGCAGATTCTGCATACGGAAGTGAATAACGTGCTTATTTTAAATAAGTTGCGGGAAGGTGAGATGCGATTACAAGCGATCAGTTGAGATGCATGCTGTAAGGAATGCACTTGAAGAGTCTCTGCAGTTTCAGCAAAATGGCGGCTTATTGAACAGTAAAAATAATAGTCTAATACAGTGTAGACACACACTGAGTATTTAAAGGCACCTCAAATACAAATTATGGACAGTTCTTCGCCCCCCTTTATGCCCTAAAAGACCCGCCCCAACAAGGTGCTGTGTGTAGGTGTTGTGAATGAATTTGCATATAAAGAGTGACCCCCTGGGCTGTGAGGAGCCTGGGGCAGGGATGGGGCAGGACAGGATGGAGACTTCTCTTCCTTATCACCCTAGTAGTGCCGACTGGAACCCCCATTCTCTCTCTGGCTTCCCCCATGATCATTAATTGCTAACACTGTCTATTCAAATGATCAACATTGGGACATCTTTACTACTTTTGCTTACACATGCGGAGACGCATGTTAATGCCAGGCATTAACTGATGTATTTACCGCTGCCCACTTGTGATCGGATGGCCCTGGATGCTTGTTAATTCCAGGTGTGAACAGGGCCTCTGGGGATAAGATTGGCCACCTCTATTGCAGATACACAGGTGCAAGATACTTGACAAATAATTATAAGTAAATTAAATGTTATTTAGAACCTGGCTGTTTCCATTTATATTACAGTAAATATCAATGTCAGATTTTAATATCTGCTGTTCCAGTCTAGGTCATAGTGATTTGGGTCCCTGTGGAGGAATTTCTATTATATTGTATTATGTGCAAATGAGGTCTGATTTTTGCTATACATTCAGACATCACTATTCCGGGCCTCTGGAGTAAAGCCTGTATAAACACAGAATATGAAAACAAGTGGATATCAAGTATTTACTGGATTCAATCTGGTGATTCACTATATGGCAGACTTCTGTTCAATATCTTTTTCTTTTATAAATCATAACCTTTTAACCTTTGTTCCTTTTTTTTAATGGCGTTATATCGTTTAGAGCATTAGAGTATTTTTAGGTAGTTAATTTAATCTCCTAGTGCCGGTCCTTGGGGACCCACAGACCGTCCACGTTTTTACTCTGAGCTGGGAGGGAACAAAAATGTGGACTGTCTGGCAAGGATTGACTGGGTTCCCGAGGACCGGATTGGGCAACATTATCATGGTGAATTCATACAGCAAAATGAACCAGGAGGCATGTCCTTCTGTTGCAGCTGAGAAGTTTGTGGAAGCACTCTGCAAGATGGAGAAGCTGAACTCTTTTCAAGTTTTTGAGAAATTTCCGGGCATATACCTCTTGCTAGTATATCCCGATGAGCAGGTAAGGCAGTGTGAGCTGTAATGGAATGTTCGGCAACCGGAGGGTTGTAGGTTTGAGCCCCGGCTCCTCCTGACCCCATCGAAGTGTCCTTGAGCAAGACACTGAACCCCAAATTGCTCCCGGTGTGCAGGTTGGTGCCTTGCGTGGCAGCCTCCGCCATCGGTGTGTGAATGTGAGGCAAAAATTGTAAAGCGCTTTGAGTGCTCGAAAGAGGAGCAAAAATTCGCTATATTAATGCAATCCATTTACCATTCCAGCCTTTTCCACACAATGCAGCAGCTTTGTTTCTATAATTTGTTCAGGTGAGACGGTGGGCGATACGTGCAGCCAAATCACTGGGAAAAGTGGACCGCGATGACTTCTATGAACTTAAGGACACCTTCTTACTGATGTTTCATGTCCTGGACCTTGACCTGTTCCAGAATTCTGACATATACATTTCATGCACTTCTGAGAACGAGAAGAATGTTTTACTTTCACCCCATCTCTATGATGCAAACAACTATAAAGATTACTGGCTAGGTAGTTAATTTTCATTGTCTATGTAGATTTATCAGATGGTACCTTTTGTTAGCTACGGTCTGTATTCAGTGATTTGCAGCAATGCAAATAGGGTCAGATCTCTGGTATCCCAATTTGTAAATGCTATTGTTATAAATGTGTAGGCTCCAACATGCATGGATTCAGATATTTATAATAGAATGGACTATTTCTATATTTTAACTGCTTCCTCCATGTTATTCTCCAGGAATATGTATGCTTCTCACCCAGCTGGATGCTCAAGCAATGGACTCCCTAGTGCTGGCCCCCACTAAGCAGACTGAAATTATTAAGTGCATACTTACAACAATGGAAAAGACGGTGGAAGGTGGGTGTCGTTTTTGTGCTAAAATGTGTAGAAGATATTAAATCATGTTGGTAATTTATGTCTTATGGTTTCTTTTAAAAACATTTTTTAAAAAAAAATCAGGTGCAACAATTTCTGTTTAAAAAGGAAAGGTAGACTTTTTTTTTTTTTTTTTTCTTCCTTCCCCTAGATGAAACTATGGATCCGTTTTGGCCAGCTCTGCAGTGTTTCATGGTGATCTTGCATTGTTTGGGCTCCAGAATCTGGGGCCAGTTAATTGAACCCACAGCAGCCTTCCAAGCAATAACCGGGAGCCCCAGCTACACTGCAGAAATAAACAAGATCCGTCGGAAATCTCTGATGTAATTCAGTTCCCTTGCGGCATTCCTATTTTTCCTGAAGTTGTCAGTGTTTATCCAGGTGTCTTGTTCAGACATCTTGAGTGTTTGCTTGAATATTTTGTGACTGTTGTATTATTTTCTTTTAAGGCCCAGAGTCAAAGTTGAAGCGGAGAATGATGATGATGATATGACTTGCAGCCAGATGATCTATGACTGTGACGAAACGAAAAAGGTAAATCATAAGTGGTGATTTGTAATCATGATTACAAGAAACTCATCCATGTAGCATACTTTTAATTAATTTCCAGTATATACAAAAATGTTATGATCACGTTGGTTTACTTGATGTTCAGCCACGTTTCCCCCCCATATACAATTAGAAACATTGAAAGTTGCCAGTTGTTGTTTACTGTAATAAAGTAGCTATTAGAATCTGCAGTGTGTCCAAGTTATTTGCAGCTGCTTACTATAGTATATCATGTTTACATTTAAGGTTAAGGTTACTTTATTGTCATCATATGTGTATATATATACAAAGTGTGAGACAACGTTTCCCCATAGTAACACTGAACGCCACATTCAACAGGGCAAAGGTGCAAACAGGCAACACAATACAGTGCAAATGTGCGAGAACATTACAGTGCACAAACAAATTAAAATAGACAATACATGGATAGAACAGTACACAACACTCCAGTATTATTTGAGGGTTACCATGAAATGCTTCTGCCATAGCCTAACAGATCATTACTATTTAGGCATAATTTTTAGCTAAATTATATTTTCATTTTTTTAAACAGGTTACCAGTACTAGAAAGTCAACATATGGAGAAAGTAGCAGCCTTATTTTTGAAGAGATGCACTGGCTGGTAAATGCGCTGCAGCATAACTTGGGCCAAGACATGCGTTTGCACGAGAGCACCTTCTTGTGGTTCATCCCCTTTGTGAAGTCTGTGATGGACCTCAACGATCTCAGCATCGTCTACATTGAGGAAGTCATAAACTATCTTTGTGGGGAAATCAAGGACGTCATCAATGGACAAGTTCTGACTTGTGATAATGTCACCGAGGTTTTCATCTTCATCCTTGTTCATATTATCGAGTTTCACTTGAGTAGGAGCCGTATGAATGTGCTCTATTACCCTTCGCCGAAGTGGGTGGAAGTGATATTGAAATGTGCCACCCTACCCAGTACAGCTTTCAGTCTCATCCCAGACAGTTTGTGTTCTCCGGTTAAAATCGCAGTCCCCCAAGCATGCATGCAGACAACACGCTGTCTTCTAAGAGAGGGTGGGAAACTGACTTCACACAGCAAAGTCATGCATTTTTTGGACCTGCTTAACAAGCAAATTCGTGAGGCACCACAAAAGCAATGGAAACTTACAGATGGGGAGGTAATGGAGCTACAGGGTTGTTTGAAACAGCTTGTTAAGGTGATGAAGGAGAAGCATTCTGCTGCACTTACTGACGATATTGAGAACATGTATGCTGAAATGACCCCTGTATATAGTAGCGATAGTCACAGAATCACTGAAGATTGTCCGCAGGCTGTAAAACGTGAACCAGTGTGGGACAATGAGCGATATGGCGGAATGGATGCAAGCCTCAATAACGATGTGAATGTTAATGCTGTGCAAGAAGATGATGGCATTGTGGCAAAAAAAGAAGCTTTGGTTCCTGAACATGACCATGCAGCGACAAGTACAAAGCTTGTAGACCAAAACAAGCTAAAAGCTGTCAAATCCAAATTAGGCCAGTCTTTTTCGAAGCGTACAGTTATTACAACGAAGTTCAACTTTAAAGACTTGGAGGGCATGTCATCTGAACATCAGCTAGGTCTCAACAGGACTGCTGAAGAACATCCAAATATTGCCGGGAATGAAGAACACCTGGAGAGTTCAGGACCTGTAATATCTGATTACACTGCGTACAGTGACAGTCTTCCTCTCCCGTTTGTTAGAAGGCATTTAAAAAAAACACAGAAGGTAAAACATTTAAGTACAGTATCTATTCACGAATCTAACAGGGACCATAATGAAAAGGATGTGTCTGCATATGAAGGGGACATAAATTGTCTTGAGTCCGGTACAGAGATCTCCAGACCATTAAGGAGAATAAAGCAGAAAGTGAACAAAACACTGGAAAATGCACAAAAAGATGTCATTGTAATCTCCGATTCAGAGTCTACTGAGAACTCTGACATTTCTCTGCGCAGTAATAGAGGCACTGGAAATCAATCCGGAAAGGCAAATAACTTAAAGGTGAAGACTGAATCTCATGATACTGATGCAGAAAGAAGTCCAGGTGATATTTATGGTGATTTAAATGACTGTGACTCACAGTTGTTTGAATTTGAAAGCCAGGATCATGTATATTCGGAATGGAGTGATTGTCCTGTCTATACCAGTGAGTCTGCCCAAGAGACCAAGAAAGAGAAAACGGTCAGTAAAGCACTACCAAGTCCAGGCGTAATGGCTTCTTCCAGCACTTACGAGTATGATACGGATCCTGTTTCAGATGAGTCTATAGAAAACACTGTATCACTGCTAGAAGACCGGTTGAAGAATCAGGAAACTCCATCAAAACCAAAGGAAAGCATTGGCACGGATATTTTTCGCAGCGCAAAAGATTTACCTGTTAAATGTACCGTAAAAAGGATCCCCTTAAAAAAGAAGAGAATAACGCAACCTTCCAAAAAAGGAAGGGAGCCCAAAGGAGCTGTGACTGCTGCTGGCTCCTCCTCTACACCTGGCATGCCTGCCATAGTTCCTCCAAAAAAAGTCAGAAAGCCTGTAGAATCTGTTTCTACCGCACAGAAGTTGGGACTAAAGAAAAAAGAACGTAGAGCTCCTGATCTTTCCCAGAGGTCCTCAGACTGTGTTGGGAAGTTGAGAAAATATGGAAAGGAAGTTGGAGTTGAGCGGGAGCCACGTGCTCGGAGAAACAGGAAGTCAAAGATGAGCCGCCCTCAGAAAACGAATGCCAGGTGTCCTAAAAAATTACTAGGCTCTCAGGACAGGCAGTTTTTCAGGCAGAGTAGACAAAAACAAACATCTTTGCCAGGTTCAGGTGCCACTGACCACACCATTGAGCAGGCAAGAGCAGCGTGCAGTAAAGGAGGCTATATAGTCGAGTCAAACGCTGATGACAAGCTTCGACGCACATCATCCATTGGTTCTGTGGCTGGAATCAATGGGGGTGAAAGAAAAGTGGGTCAAAGGCAGCAAGAGAGAACTCGGAAATTAAGTGCCTCAGAATTTAATTTGGCTGAAAACAACAAACCAAATTCTTCAGTCACACAATGCAATAGTAACAGTATCCAAAAGCTTGATTTGCCAAGGTGTTCATTAGAGCATAAAGATGGAGTTGATCACGTGACTGGCAGTACTTTTGAAGATAAACCCAGTGGTGTCGATATTGCTTCTGATGACAGGGACCTTGAAGATGTGTCTCTCACACAAATGCAACCATTGGATATGGAACTGTGCTCACAAATGGAGGATGGTTCATTTTACACCCAAAGGAATCCCGTTGATATGGACATTGAGCCTGAAAACCAAATGAATACTGGATCCTCCTTTCGCAGTGATCAGCAAGGAGACAAGCTTGTCTTGGAAGGTACTGCTCAGGTAGAATCTGTTGCGCCTAAAATACTCACAGGTCCAACGGATAACAATGATCACGTATTCCTAAAGCCTGGCATGTCACCCTCCTCGCTGAAGAAGGCCAAACCATCCACCACAAAAATATATGCTCCCAGCTCCAGGAGTGCCACATTGGCTGAGGAAATGGAGAAGACGACCAAACTGCCACAGGTTGCCATGAAGAACAAGACTGTTCGACCGTTGCCTGCGCCTAGAACAAATATACCTCCGTCTGAATTCAAACGGCCTCTTCCACCCAAACGTCAAGTCTCATTTAAACCGCTGCCCATCCCAAGTAGTACGACTGGCGCTCTGCCACATGCTCCCACATACAAGACTTACCAAAGGCCAGAGGCGCCTGTGGTCGGAACCATGCCGTATAGTGAAGCTGGCCCCAGGCTTGATCAGGCCATTTTGATAGGGGACGTGCTAAAGTGGACTTATGACATGTTCACCAATTACGACAGTTTTGGAATTCCGTCCAGTCTACGTCAGCTTAAAGAAGTTTCCACTAGCTATCGATATTATGAAGAATACTTTGGAACCTATTATCCCTTGTTGCTTAACAACACATTCGAAGAGGTATTGTAATAAATTATCCATCTCACTGTGTACTTACCTGTTTGGTAGAATAGAACAGTAATTACAACAATAATATCAATTATTTAATATTTAGACATTGCCTAATTTATGTATTTTGCACAAACATAATCATTTTGTTTAGGAACATGAATGTAAACACTGCAAAAAGCATAGTTTTTTTAAAAAATTTTTTTGTTTTTCTACTTTGACTGCTGGTTTATAATGTTTGCACTGAGCTCTCTTCCTGGACTGCTGCTGGGTTTAGAATACATTTTAGTGTCTGAATTGCACGCGAAATGCCAAGGGCTTCCCTTAAACAGCTGCATAACTGCATAGTGCTGTGGAGCTCTATTGTGAAAAACATTTGCTCTGTGTACCGATGTGTGGTTCACCTAGCGAATATTCCATGTTGGCACACGTTTTGCAAATTATAAATTTATACATGATTTTTTTTTATGCCCTGGGTGAATGTAATGTGTGATTGTCTCAATAAATGGGCAGTAAGGTAAGGCTAATACCAGCAGATTGACAGCACAGGTGTTCCAGAGAGATGCACCCCATGTTTTGAAATCCACACTAACAAACCACTTCTTCTCCATGTCCTTTATCTTCCATACGGAACGTTCCATGTTCCTTCCTTTTATCATACTGCAGCTTGTCAGTGAATGGATGAAAAAAGTCAACTCAAGAACAATAGTAAGTCAGAATCTGAAGTTCACAGGAATTGAATACAACAATCGCATGGCCATCGCCACTTTTAAAGGTGAGTTGCCATGACGATTTGTTGTATGAATGGTTGTGAATCCTGAGGAGGTGTAGTGGCTTACAGTTAGCACTCTTTCACTGCTCTGCTGTTGTCTCTTAAATTTCTGCCTCCTTGTCTTTGTATGTGAGGTTTTCATCTTTTCACGTTTGCGCTGGTTTCCCTTGGGTACTCCAATTTCTACCTGCAGCCCAGTTTGAATGTGTGTCTTGCACTGCACTGGCATCCCATCCTGGGCCTCCTGTATCTTGTGCTCCCTGCATCCTGGGATAGGCTCCAGGCTGAGAGGTCCTGTGCTGGATAAGCAGTTATGGAAACTGGTCGGAATGGGTAGGGTTGTGGGTGTGTCGCCCCTGATCCGTTGTGGAAACATTTACTTATGGTTCAGGTACACTGATCCTCTGTGGACACCAGCTTGTCCAGCTTGTCCACAGGTATTGATATTACTCGTAAGCTTGTCTGCTTGGATGGGCTTTTCTGTGAAGGCTTTCTATTAGATGTTGGAACATTGCTGGTGGGATTTGTCATTCAAGTTGGGTATTGATGCTGGGTGATCAGGTCCCTTTATATAAAATTTGTGTGACCTTTTGCAAGTGAACTTGCTCCCAGATGTTTCCACTTCACAATCGCTTGTGGTTGACAGGGTAGAGATTTGGTAGAAAGTGACTTCTTGGAATGATGCCATCATATGGTGGTGCCAACTTGAAAGTCACTAACCACCTCAGCACTTCCACCTGTTCCTCTGCCAGTGTTACTGGAGGTTACATAAGAACATAAGAAATTTACAAACGAGAGGAGGCCATTCGGCCCATCAAGCTCGTTTGGGGCTGTGTGCTTAATTATATACCGGTATCATCTGTGGGTGTGGCTTAATTAGCCAGCTCCTTTAATAGGATCTCCACAAACTTGTGGTAATATATTGTATAAAACAGGCATTCCTACTTTTCCATAATTTGTCAGGTAAGAATAGATGCATTGTTTGGCTGACAGGAGTGCTTGAGTGCCTGGTGTGTTTTGGCCAATGCTTTGGTGTTTATCTCAGCCTTTCTTAGTGACCATGACCTGAAACACCAGCAGTACCCAAAGGAGGACGACTTTGTTATCTTGTGGCTGCCCCCGGGCAGGAGAGCATATTCTTACGAGGAGCTGCACCTGACCGAAGAGGTCGCTCATTTTGGCTGTGTGTCCCGATGCAGCCTCTTAACTGCAGGTAGGTCATACCGCTGTTGCCAGGATTCTTTAATGTGTTTGCTGCAAGGCGATTGTTGTTAAAGACTCCATAATGAACCGAGCTGTTTATAAATAAGAACTAGGCTTTTGTAGGAAAACCTTACAGCAACCCTGAATAGGACAAGCACTTACAGAAGATGGATGGATGGTATTTATCTTAAAACTGCAGGGTGTATTTGAAAACAAGTCTTCTTCCACGTATGATCACCCCAGAAGGCTCTATACAAACCTATTTTAACATTTAGCAGCTTGGTTATCTGCTGAAAGAGAACCTGAAATGAATAAAAGAATTAATAAAAATGCTGTAACATTACTGTGCAGTGCACTTGCCAGTCACTTGATCTCAATGTTATTAGTTGTGTAGTGATGTGTGTTTCTGTAACTCGTCTGTAAATCACACATCATCCCGTTCAGGCAAAGTCACGGACCTGAACCTGACCGTGCAGACGTACGGGAATGTGGCGTCTGTGAATAACCAGCCCGTCAGGTGTGAGGTGGTAGGCTCTCTGGTGACCGCCATCCGCCAGTTTAAAGCTCTCTGCCTACTGAAGAGCAGCAGCATGAAAAGGCCGCTGCTGGCTCCCCATGTCGAGTACTTCCGCGCTCAGCCGGACAGAATTCCCAGCCTGAGCTTGCGTGTAAGGGCCCTTTTTGTATAGTTCTTATTTTTTAACAGGAAGTGAAGTCTTTTAACAGCCCTAACTCTGTCATCTGAAACTCCTTGTGATGTTAATCCCAGGATTACTTTGACTGCTTTGTAGATTAGAAAACACTATTTGCCTGACATGGCCCTGCAGATATCTTAGTCATTTAGGCTTTCAAGTTCTTTTGAGGTTTTTTTTCTTCTTAATTTCAAGTTTGTCCGTAAAACAGTTTGCTTTATAAAATCATGCAGGGCCCATTTTAAGCTGTTACATATTCATAACTTTCTTAAATTTAGAATACATTTTTTTCTCTCTCATTGAATGACAAGCTGATTCGGGAAGTTTATTTAAATAGATGTTTGTTTTTTCATAAACAATTGTATAAAATCCATAATGCATTCTGAGAAATTCTATTCTAAAAATATGCTGTTTTAAAAAGGCCACTTTTCCTGTGCTATAGGGGTTCAAATGCATATTAAGCTATATGTATGTATTTTCCCCAGAATTCCTTGCTCCAGTGAATTTATAAATATTGAAAGTGTAATGTCTTGTTTATGTGTTTGTGCCCATCCCTGTAGGGCTGCAACTCCGAGCAAATAAAGGCGATCGGCAGCGCTATTTCTATTGTGAAAAGGCCGGAAAAAACCCCGAAGATCTGCCTTATTCATGGCCCCCCGGGGACGGGGAAAAGCCAGACCATCGTCAGACTGCTACAGAAGCTCTTCTCAGAGGTGCTTGTTACTCCGAGATGCAAATCCATGTAAATCCCATGTGCTTTAGCTCTGTCTCTGTCCGTCTGTCGCCATCTCGGTATGAGCTAGTATTAAAATCAAATAGTACAGCAGCTAAAATAGTTCTTACAATGGTGGGAGGTTTGTGTGTGTGTATTTATTTTATTTTCATATAAAACAATACTATATCCGCATTGTAGTACATCGTAAAAGTACAAAATAGCAGTCACAGTAATGAAAGTACTGAAGTGGAACCATGAAAAACAATGAACATTACAATAACATGTTAAAACACAAATCAGAGATTGCCCAAAATACACCACCCCTCTACCAAACTCAGCAGGCCGCCTTTGCCGAGCATCTAGGCCAATCACACAAAAACCCTCACTGACACGGTGGTTTATCATGGTACAGTCTGGACCCCACTGGAGAGAGAGACGTCCTTTTAATAGTGTGTTGCAAATGTCAGCTGGAAGAGGCATCAGCATCAGCACACAAAGCTTCCCTTAATAACTGAGCTAATCCTTGCATGTGGAAAAAGACCCTGAAAATGTTTATACCACACGGTTACTTTAACAGGGGTTTCCTTTTATCCAATTAACCAAAACAAACCTCCACACTAAAAGTAAAAATTTATAGAGCAGCTTAAACTTGAGAGGGAAGGGACGCATCCTTAGAGGGAAGTCCAAGCAAATGGAGACCCAGACCCTAAGATGCTGCTGATCTATTGCATCCTTTCACGTTTTTCACTTTAAATCCAAAAACATGGAAATCACTCCCTCCTCCTTCCTTGCGTTTCTCCTTGCCCAGGTGATGCATTTGTAGTACATGCTTTGTACTGTATGATATTCAGTTTTTCTTTTCTAAGACTCCTAGGTTACTGTAGATGTGCGGCATCCTGGAGCTGAGCCACTTAAGTCAGTGTTTTTGCAGGGTCTGACGAACATAAACCCTGTCGGCTCCAAGGCCCACAAGCTGCGGGTCCTGCTGTGTGCTCCGTCCAATGCTGCCATCGACAGTCTCATGAAGAAGGTCATCGTGGAGTTTAAGGACACCTGTAGGGACATTCACAGCCCTCTGGGTACGATGTGTGGGGCTGGAAACTGAGCATGGAAATGACCCGTTTTATAGCCCTGCCCTGTGTCGTTTACACATTATATCACCTTCATTCTAGGTAACTGTGGAGACATTAATTTAGTACGTGTTGGAAATGAGAAGAGCATTTCAAAAAACCTGATGCTGTTCAGTCTTGACAGCCAGACGAGAAACAGAATTCGTAAGTCTTTCATTTCTAACAATGTACTCTTTCACTTTAAGCAGTGATGGAGATCCTGGGAAACTCTGTGTTTGTAATTGGGCACAACTGGCTTGACACATTTAACCAAGAGGGTTCAGTAAATCCATGGAATTCTGTTCTGTCTAACCCATCACTTTGTAATGCGTCTTAACGTTTGCAGCTTAATGAAGAAGGTGTCCGGCAGTTACGATTGCTTAGTCAAAACCGGCCCCTTATTGATTTGAAAATGGCAAGATATTAGAATTTTTTTGTTTTTCTGAGCAAATCTCTCGTTACTACAGAAAAAGCCCAGCATTCTGCAGACATGGACATTCAGAGGTGCAAAGAGCAGCTTGACCAACACATCGACAGTCTCTCCAAAAGGCTTTCCATGGAGACAAAGAACAGGGCCATGGTGAGGCAGTGGCTAGAGCAGAAAACTCGACCAGTAGGGTGGAGTTACTGATGCTGCTCAATGTGGTCTTATATCCAGGCATTTTGCATGTGCTCTGCATTGATGTTGCCTTCTGCCTATTAATGCACTTCCATTGTGAGGATGTTGGGTGACCCTGGTCTCTCACGCTGTCATTTTATGTAGTAAGACCATGTCCTGTAGTCTAACACTCCCTCTCTGTGTCTCTCTGTCTGTCTGTCAATGGTCGGTGGATAGTTTGATCAGCTGATGGGTCAGAAGGACAAACTACTGAAAGATCGGGAACAACTGAGCCGGAACCTGAGAGAGGTAGGGAGTTTTTTTCAGATCTGTCACCGTGTCTGTTACTGCCCTGTGGGTGTCTCGTGGGATGGGCAGGGGGCCTGTTCACAGGTCCAGCATCAGTTGACCAGAAGACGGTTATTTACTTGCAGAAATCATTATTTTCTCTAGTTTCCAGGATGACATGATTACTAGCATTTTAATGGACATATTTGTTGCTCTCAGGCACGGATCCGAAAGCTAGAGACCCAGGCCAGGGTGCTCCAGGACGCTCACATTATCTGCTGCACGCTGAGCACCAGCGGTAGCATGGTCCTGGAGTCAGCCTTCCGGCGGCTGGGCCACGAGCCGTTCGGCTGCGTCATCGTGGACGAGGTTAGAGGAAAGCCCGAACGTTATCTCTCATGTGGCTCTCTGATTATACTGGATAATGTGAGATGTGTTCTTCACTCTTAAGGCGGGACAGGCCACTGAACTGGAGACGCTTATCCCCATTGTGTACCGCTGTCCCGCTCTGATCCTAGTGGGGGATCCGGAGCAGCTGCCCCCTACTGTCGTGTCCCAGGTAACGCACAGCGTGGGCTCAGGTTACATGTAGGGAACCCTCACGTCCCATGCATCTGTTGTCAAAGAAGGAGCGCACATCTTCAACAAAATCTTAGTATGCAAGTATGCAGTTTTCACTGGTACTGAACAGCTGAAAGTTACAGAAGGGCCTGTCTGCAGTACGCGCTCTCTGCCACTTGCATGCTTTGCCTTTGACATCATGTGCATGCACTGCCACAGCGGGATTCGCTTCCTGATCGTGTTATGAAATTATATGCTTAATATTAACACGTGTAAGCAATTAAAATGCCGCTAAACGGGCTGCAACCTACAGATGGCGGTCAAAGAAACGACGATTGTATACTACAATAATTGTTTCAAATAAACAGATAGTCCTGGCACTAGTTACTTCAGTATTCATGTCATGTCCCAGGGACATTACCTTGATATGGTCATGTAGGAAATGTTTGGTCCCCATGAAGACCATAATCACGCTGCTGCTTTAGAAGCTGAGCCAGGGTTTATAGAACGAGGGGAGGCAAATGTAATAAATGGTTAGATGTATGGGGTGTGTTTTATTATTCACCATCTCACCGGTTACCGGTAAGAAGAATTTTAACAGATTTTAATACTTTGTTAAACTGTTAATAAAAAGAACGTTAAAGTTTGCAGTGTGGTCAACTCATAGAACGGGCAGGGGAGGAAAGGCTGCGTATCCAGGCGTACCTATCGGCTCGTGAGGGGCCGCCGACACGTGCAGCCACGTTGGCTGTTGATCATCAGTTCGGCTACATTAAATATACCCAACAGCGGAGCTGGTTTTTGTACAGCACTTTCCATGCTATGCGTTACATGTGCAGGCTACTTACAGGTCGTTTGAGTTATACAGTGTTTCTCTACACAGGACATGTAGGCTGTGCTGGGCCTGCCTGGTAAACGCGCCTGGTGGTGGAGGATTAAACGATTTGGTTCATTTTGTAAATATATCTTGTTCATTGTAAAGTCTGGCAACTTGTTAATGACTATTTTACATAAGTCATGAAATGTTTGGGGGGAAAAAAATACAGCCCTTCATATAAAATGAATAATTTCATATTGCAATCAGGAAGCGATTCCCGTTGTGGCAGTGCATGCACGTGACTTCAGAGGCAAAGCACGCAAGTGACAGAGTGCACATACTGCAGTCAGACCCTCTTGGAAAGTTAGCTTGGCTCATTTTTCTTTTCCTTCGGAAGGTGCTAGAGTTTGTGTAAACCTTGTCAAAAATTACACACGTGCTGTGACATTAATCTCCTGCCCCTTTCCCTCCATATTCAAGTGAGTAGCAAAACACAGGAGATAGTCTTTGCTTTATAGCATGATTAAATTTCCCCCATGAACACCTCTGGAGAAATGGGAATCTGCAAGGATAGGCAGGGATGGACTGCTACTCACTCTTACATTACAGTGTCAGCAGTAATAATCAGCTCAGATTTTCACATGTGATGACCAGCAATTAATCTTTTGTTGCTTTTTTGTAGGTGTCTTGGGTCCATTTTTTTGAAACCCCCATTGAAAGTTTTAATTCTATATAATAATTTGTCTATGGCCAAGAGCCCACCTTCACCAGTCAGTGATATCCTGCCTTCTCTAAGAGCTGTGGATAGTGAGTTAATAGAAATGAAGGATCTGCTAGTTGATTTGATTGGTCACACAATGTTGTGTGACCAGTCTCACACGAAACCTTCTGAGCCTCTGTCTCCTGCTGTAGCGTTTCATGCTGGTGCATAAGGTTTGTGATGTGCAAAGTGTCGCACTGGGGGAGGTGGATTGAACCACCAAGGTTAATTTAATGGTAAGCCGCACTTTAATTTAGAGCAGTGCACTTAAGTGGTCTCTGTGTGGCTAGTTCATTAGCACAGCCTTTAGCATTGCTTGTTTAAAGGTGTGAACAAAGGGCAAAACTAAAAACCGCTCCTTTGTTGCCAGGAGTGTGAGCTGGTCTGACATGCCTTAGCCATCCATTATCTCATTGACTCTGTTTCACATAACTGCCTTTCGAATATCCCGATAACACCAAAGTTATACATTTCAAATTCTGGCATGTTGCCGACCTCATTAAATGTGTTTTTGTAAATGTGTGCTTCATTTTACTGTAATTAGTTTTTTATAATTAATCTTGTTAGACTTAGTTTTACAACAGTAAAATTGTATAATTAAAATTGTAAAGCCCTTTCCAAAACTCTATATCAATCCATCTATTCTATCTATTCTGAACTTCAGATCTTTAGTCTACTAGCTTCCAACTAGTTTTAATGTTTAAGCAATTTAGTGGGAATCAATTTTTGTCCCTGTAATGGCGTCATTGTACCTCCTCCAGACTGCAAAGGAGAAGAAGTACGACCAGTCGCTGATGTTTCGCCTGTGGAGGTGCCTTCACCACATAGTGAGGGAGAACCCTCGGATCAGCAGCCCCATCATCTTCCTCAACTGCCAGTATCGCATGCACCCGGACATCTGCGAGTTCCCCTCCAAGTACATCTACAACAAAGCGCTGAAGACTGACGGGTACAGCAGCTCGCAGCTCTGAGGGGATGCGCGCGGGGGTGTGGAGGCAGCAGCGTGGTGTGCCGCTGCGGCAGGCGAGGTGCTTGAGGATGTCGCAGGCTGCCATAGTACCCTTCGGCAAAATACTTCACTTCAGCTGCTCAAATGAAATCAACCCAGCAGTATAAACCCGTAAAGAGAGAGGTGGTTGTTTTGTATAGAAGCACTGGGGAGATGAATCGGATTTTCCGAAATGTCGGTCATTCATTTGGTGGTCTGTTAGGAGTTGTGAAATGTATGTTGTGATGTGTAATCGTTTTGTTACAGTGAAACGGCTCAGAAGAGGTGTGCGGTCAGCTGGCCTTTCCAGCCCTACAGGCTTTTTGACGTGAAGGACGGCTCTGAGATCAAAGAGAAAGGGTGGGTTCCGCTTTACCAGCTGGTGCAGATGAGAAATAATCTCAAACGTGGTGATAAGAACTCCTCCGCTCATCTTGACAAGGAGAGAGATTTAAGATGAACTATATGGGTTCTGATTGGGAGGAAAGAAAACACATTTCATCTAAATATCTCGCGCAAATAGTGTAATAGTATCTAAGCTGCCTCTTGTATTATTAGTAGCTTACACACTGACTTGGTAGCTACCGTAAGAGATTTTTAGTGGGCATGCAAACCTTCCTGGAAAATTAAAAATAAGACTGAGAACTTCCATTCAAGATGGCCAAAGTAGTCGTCCATATTTCATGCTTGTTGTAGAACTGATATTTCAAGGCTGACTGTCTCATCGCGGATACTTGTTTACGTTTGACGTAGTAGAGCTGATATTTCAAGGCTGACTCTCATCGCGGATACTTGTTTACGTTTGACGTAGTAGAGCTGATATTTCAAGGCTGACTGTCTCATCGCGGATACTTGTTTACGTTTGACAAAGTTGAAAAATAGAAACAAAGGCAGTTATGAAGGATTCGCATTCGCATTCCTTTGTGTGTTTGTTGGGATAAGATGTTTGTGATAAAAGCAACTGGATGAGCTTTCAGCAAACTGAAATAGTGCCTTATTTGAATAACAATAGCACATAAAACACCAAGCTAGGGTAAAATCGGAATCATGTGAAACATACTAGTTATGAGTCGTCGAAAGAGTATTAGTATGAGTCTTAGTCCAGTTTGGGAAGGATTTCAGCCAAAGTTTTATCGAGTTGCTGACCTAAAGATTTTACAGACAGTTCCCTGAGTATGTTAACATCATCTAATTCTGTTCATTATATTAAATGCCGTATGTCACCAAGAAACCTTGGACAAATTTGTCTGCTGTCTCATTTAAAATATAGAGCAATTTATCATGTTCACATCTGGTAATATCTGTGACTACAGCAAGAGTCGCCAAAACGCATCTTTTCAAAGGAGGATTCATTTACTGTGCAAGTTTACAAAATGCCCAAGTTCTTCTGTCCTGAGTGGCTGTGATTGCATGCATTCTGGGGGCAGCGTGCGGCTCAGTGGGCTGAGCCTCTGAGCCAGTGATCAGAGGGTTGCCGGTTCGAGCCAGGCCTTGGCATGTCTGCGGGTCCTCGATCAAGACCCTTAACCCCCAGCAATTTGTTGTTATTGGCGTTATTTATTTTTCATATTTTTTCTTTTTGTGTCTGCTGTTGTATCTCTGTAAAGCTGTCTGTTGCCGCCTGATACTTAATTGCTACTTTTTGGTCCAGATCCTTCTGTAATGCTAAGGAGGTGAAGCTGGTGCTTATTCTCATAAAGCTGATCATGGAGAGGCAGGTTGGCAGGCTGGGAGTCATCACACCGTACAGCGCACAGAAGAACAGGATCAAGTATTCACTGGAACGTGAGATGGCCAAGGAGGACAACAGAAGTCTGCAGTAAGATTGATGCTTGCGCTCCAAACTGTTTCATGCTGAAGAAGTTTACCCTGGCGAATGTTTTACATCGTGATGAAAATGAGAGTTTTAACGTAGGGAGCAGTGATATTCTTCTGGTATGAGGACTTAGTTTTGTCTGGAATTATTTTCATTTTGGAATTGTAGCTTAAGAAGACTTTGTAAGTCTGTCTGGCACCATTTTATTCAGAAAATGTGCACATGGGTCTTCCTTGTGTTCTTTGTGGATTTTTGTCTTTAAAAGACAGCTGCCTGTTGATGTATAAATGCCTGTTCCAACAGAGAATAAACATTCGAAATTGAATGTCACCCCATGATTTTTAGTAAGGTATTACTTTTAACTTTCTAACTTGAAAATGTGGGCCTGAATCATCGAGACCATCCCCTCGTACTGGCATAAAATGCTGGATACTGGAACAAGCCCATGAGAGCTGTGTTGTTGCAACTGCACTTGTTTGTTGGGAGAGGAAAAAAACTGTCAAGGTGGTGTCAGTTACCCTAGCGGAACTATTCACCGTGCAAACGGATGCTGGGGCAGGGCCTGGCCTGGGGGGGGCGGGGCCCGGCCTGGGGGGGGAACACGGCCCTCTACTGGAGCTTATTGCTTTTGGAAAAACCTGGCTGGAAACTCTTATGTGTGTTTTTTTTGTCTTTATTTCCTTGGGATGTTATACAATCCCTTAGGCAAGTTAGAGTCTGTATGATCTACTGCATATTCTAAAAATACAGATGAAGTGCAATGGCTGTATTTTGATGTGCGTTTCAGAGTGGAAGTGGACACTGTAGATGGGTTCCAAGGCAGAGAAATGGAATGCATCATTGTGTCCTGTGTCAGGGCGAGCAGTGAGCACGGCTCCATTGGGTGAGTGCGGCAGGAGAGAACACAAATGTTGAGTTTGGCCTTTGGCTTTTTTTAACTGCACCTTCAATGTTATGCCACTAGGTGACAGCAGTGAACCAAATTTTTAACTTGACAATTTTTTTGTATTCAATGGGATGGTTTGCGGTCCTTTGCATGTACCGGTGAAAGCTTCTGAAATCTGTTTTTGCTTTTATTTATAATGTTGCTAAGTGTACATAGAATACTACTACCTTCAGGTCATAGTCTCAATACCTGTAGGTACTACATACTGCTCAAAAAAAAAACTTTCTATAATTTGGGTAATAGACTGAAAACTGTAAATAAGATGTCAGATTACAGAGTTCAATACTCCAAAGATGTATGAACAAGGAAGAAAGACTGGTATTACTGACCCTGGAGCTGTGACACGATAAATCCTGTTTGTTAATGACGACCTGTGAAGCAGCGTCTTCGTGGCTGTCGGTTTACTTTCCTGGCAGTCAAAGGTGCGACGTTTAAAACGAGCATGAAAAACGTCAAATGTTTGCTATATATAGAGGATCTTTGTTGTCCGTGCGCTTTTATCGGCACAGTAAGTGATTTGAAAAGGGCAGGAAAAACCCTGTGCTGCAGTCCTGCTCTGTCAGTACTGAATAATGCATTTCTGTCAGTGAAGAAGCAGCAATTTAATACATTTCAGCAGTGGGGGTAAAATACTAGATAAATTTTAAGTTCCAGCACAGAACTGAGGAAGCTGCTTCTGAGACGGCAGTAAATGAATCTTGTTGGCTGTAGCAGCTTCATTAACATGACAGTGCACCAGTAGAGGCAGTTGAGAACATGGCAGGCTACTTAAACACGCTTTACCGCTCGCGTGTCCTTACAAGCCTCACAGATGGCGAGCATTGTTATCGTCGTACGTCCCGACGAACTTTGGTATAGACGATGTCCCGAATCCTCAAGTGGCCGGTTGTTGTCGCTCAGTGTGAAATCCCGGGCAGACAAAGTGTTAAATGCCCGAACTTTTTCACATGGTTTAAGGTTTTTCATCAATCTTTTAAGAAGTCTGTGTGTATCTGTACAGATTTCTTGATAACCGACAGAGGTTGAACGTGACCATAACGCGGGCGAAATGCAGCTTCTTCATCTTGGGCCATCTGCGCACACTGAAGGTACGGCCTCTTCGGTCACCACCTCATCACACGTGCCGCGGTAAAGGCTGCCTCACGTGACTTGTCTGCCTCTGTGCCTGCAGGAGCATAAGGACTGGGGTGCCCTGATAGACGACGCCGGGAAGAGGGGCACCATCATTCAGACATGTGAGAAGAACTTTGAGAAGGATGCCATGCAGATCTTCAAGCCCGATTCAGGTCTGAAGAGGACCTCAAGGTTGCCGAGTCTGCAGCGTCGCGTCAGCCGTGCGGAGGAGGCCGGTCCGCGGGTGCACGCGGAGAACTCCCAAAAGCACCCCACCCCCAGTGGGGACAGGCCTGCACGTGTCGTCACCCACCGCGCATCGGATCCTCTGCCAGTGACATGCCGAGGCCCCTCACCGCCAACCACGGGGCCCCATCCCTCGGGGCGGCCCCAGGACCCTCGGCTGGCCCGCCTGATCGAGCCGACCCCTGAGGCGCCCCTACCCCAACCGGAGAGAGGGCCGCTGGCTTCACGGCACAGGATGGAGCTGTCACGCTCCTCCAGCTACTCAGAAACCAGGGACAGGCAAAGCTCGTCCCACCGAGAGCCACCAGGTCGCCGGCACAGGGATCCCAGCCACAGTTACCAAAATGTGGGGACATCAGGACGTCTGTCTCGCCCTGGCCAAGACGCCGTCACCCCCCAGGAGTTAAAGAGGGCCTCTGAGGCACAATGGACGGCAGCCCCCTTTGCCAAGAAGGGAAGGCGCTGACATTTTATGCTTGTGTGTGTGTGTGTGTGTGTGTGTGTGTGTGTGTGTGTGTGTGTGTGTGTGTGAGTGTGCGGGGGTGCGCGCGTGTTTTTCGATAAACACAGAAAAAGAGGTATCTATGAATATATATGCTCGAGGTAATTTTGCGCAAAACAGTATAATTGCATTTTGTGATTAATGCAGATCTTGGATGTTTTTATTTTGCGTCTTTTTTGATCATAACCTGTATACTGACAGTTTGCCCTCTCATTCTTTTGGAAGTGACACCCCATGCAGACGTTGCGGTCAGATGGCAACAAAAGGGGAGGGGGATGGACAGGCTTGTCTTCATATCGAAACAACTGTGTTGGTGCATAGACAAACTTGAAAAAATGACATGTAAATAAGCCATATGTTTCAACGAGACTGACCTCTGGGGAAATTTTTCTTAATTTTTGCTAGATAATTACAGAAGAAGCCTAAAGAATCTGAGATTTTGTCTTTTTATTTTTGTACTGTACAGCCTTAATTCTATGCAACGTACATGTTTCGCACCCACCTGCCTGGATGAGAGCTCCACCTGGAATCTTAAATATTTTCGCTTGGTAACTTTGGCTCGATTTTCAGAACACTGGAGGGAGGGGTACGATAATGAAGTAGCTGCTCTAAAGCAGGTGTGAGTGCTCTGCCTTTTGGAGGTGGGGGGTATCTGGGCAGCGGAGGAGAATCTACACAGCTTCGGGGAGTGCCACATGCAGGCACAGCGCAGCGGTCAGGAGGACAGAGCAGGGTCTGTTCCACCAAGCTGAATTTCTCCGTTAGCTGGGTTAAGTTAAGCTAGGAGCCATGACTGTCCAGTAGGAATGCTCCTTACCTCTTATTGGACAGTCATGACTTCTGGTTTAAATTAACCCAGCTAACTGAGAAATCCTGCTGTCCTGCATAGCGTCAGGCTGGAATCCTCTTAAAGTACAGTGGTGAGGGGGGGGGGGGGTGCTGCTACTATGACTGCTGTCCTTAGACTGTGTCAAAGCAGTAAAATCGCTCCGATTCTCCTCGTTAACTCGTACTGCTGGAGTTTTTCCATAGAAATGTACAATGACGTCTGCATCATTAACGGCGACGCACACAGCCAAGATTTCCAATTTCATTTCACGTTCATTTCAAATCCATGTCCTTCCATTTACACCAGCTTAAAACAGCATTATCTCCCTCAGCTTCAAGCACTGCAAGAGTGTTAGAAGACATGAATGAACTGATGTATTTTGCCTTTAATGTACAGTTTTATTGAGGGGAAATAACTTGGTTATGTTCACAGCTTAAGTACCGTGGCTAAACTGGGAGAGAAATCAGCGCTTGTGTTTGTGTAACTGGATGCAAATAATCATTTATGCTTTTTACAATTTGTTGAAAAAAATAAACACCTTTTTATGCTCAAAGGAACTTTCTGGAAAGTTTTTGTGTGTGGTACTTTTTGAAGGTAACCAGCAGATTGGTGTTGAATGAGGCCCTCTGTCGGTACGCTGTCGATCGCAAGGGTGTTTACACAGCTTAAGTCTGTCGCTGCAGCCTTAATATTGTTCAGTTCTGTCAGGTGCTATGCTGACTGAACCACCCAAATTTCTGCTGGTAGGGATGCTGTTCAGCTAAATTTCAATATTAGTTTAAATACTAGAACTCGTGGCCATAAGTGGAAATTAGCGGGAGAA
>JAODLD010000124.1:15933807-15946551 GCA_026781065.1 Mormyrops boulengeri
AAGCTAAAACCCTGGGTTCCTTTAAATCTGAGCTAGATAAGATTTTAACAACTCTGAGCTATTAGTTAAGTTCTCCCTAAACAAGCTTGACGGGCTGAATGGCCTCCTCTCGTTTGTAAATTTCCTGTGTTATTAAAAGCATAGAAAACCTTCAGAAAATCCATCAGAAGTTGGGAAAACGAAAACTTTCAGGGATTGAGATTTGAATGTTTGGATACGGGACCTGGAATTCCCGCTCTGAGGTGCGATATTCTGACCACTCTGCTTTTGTTTGGGGTGTGTACATTTTACATTTTCAGGAACTACTGAAATGTTCTTAGGTCATGGAGATATTTGTTGACTAATGGCTAATGACAACTGATTTTTTTTTTTGTTTGTTTTTTTTTAAACCTGATTAACTGGGCAGCAGTTTCTCTGCACCTCCAGAGGGTTCATAGCCAAGCAGTGCTCTGTGCGTGTGGAGTTTGCATGTCCTGTCCTGGCATGCAGTCAGACGAACTGGGGCCTCTAGGTGTGCCCTGTGATGGACTGAACCATATGATATTCAGGATGCTTCGTGTCCCCCAGTGACCGTTTGCCTAGTAAGTGGTCATAAAATGGGAGGATTGCTTCCTTACAATAACACATGTAAATGTTTCACTGGAAGCAGTGCAGTGTGTTTTGGTAACCCAGTAACTTTAGACATGCTTGCATACAAAATTTTTCTTCAGTAGTTTTTATTTTTTAATTTGTTAACCTGGAAGAAAAATAATTTCTACAAAAAATATTCAAACAATGTTAATATATAATAAAACATTTTCTTTAGATTTATTTGTAGTTTTGTTTTGGATACGTTATACTCTGCGTTTGCTTCTTAAATACCATGTGAAGGTTTAACCACGTAAGATGTGGAGAAACATCCCTATTCCTAGAGGGGGAACAGTGGCTAGTCATTTATTTATTTGTTATTATAATATTAGATTTAACATATTTTTTCTTCTCTCAAGTCAGTACAATGGATGGCAGGAGGCAAAACTGCAGCAAAGGAAGGAAAAGTCGAAACAGCTCCAGTTTATGAAGAAACATCACATCTGCCTTCAGGTGTAACCAGGATTCAGCAGCGGCTGTCAGCCATCTTGGTTCAAAAAAAACAAAATGTGTGCAGTAAAGTGGGAGATAAACTTAGAACTACGTCAAGAAGAATGTCTTTAAATATTCATTGTGTACCTCTCTGTAGGCTTAGATTTTTTTAAATAAATTTTTTTTCTCCTTATTTAAGTGATTTTGGTACGAAATTCCCTCAGCACTTTTTTTTAAGGGAAGTGATGCAGTCAGCGATATTCCTTCCGACCGCAGCCCCTCTGACACCTGCTCCGATGTGCGGCTCGGACGCCCCGGATTAAACGAGACTGTGAAATGGATGGGCGGTGCCTCCGCCGTTTGTAGTCTCGCTCCTTGAGCGGCGTGGGGCTGCCCCCTAGTGGCGGCTCAGCAGGCAGTTAACATCAGCAGCTGAGTAGCCAGGAGGCAGAGAAGCAGGGTGACAGAGGTGAGGTAGGCGGTGCAGGCGCCGTCGCAATCCTCGCCATCGCAGCGCGGCTGCTCGCACAGTACGCCCCTGAATTCTGGAGGACAGATGCACCTCTGGTTTTCGTAGCAGGTGCCGCCGTTCTGGCAGTGCAGTAGCTCGTCGTCACACACATTTGCTGCAGAACAGAGGGAGTGGGGAACGAGGTGAGTGGCACTCTAAGGGACAGATGGCATCTGCTCTCTGAGCAGGGTCTTTACGGAACCATTTCAGCCTCATCAATAAAAATCTCTCGGCTAGTCAAATAAAACCTTAATTTTGATTCTTAAAAAAACTCCAATTCCCAAATTGTGTAACTGCAATGTTAATATGTTTTTAAAAAATGGGTAACATTTCACTTGAGGGGGCTCAAATACCTTAGTTACTACTTGAACAAATCATGTATGCCTGCATGAAATACATGAACCGTCATGGCTGATTAACGATGAACAGGGGATCGGTGAGTAACGCTAACTTACTGGTTAATACGTTAAGTGTACTACTACATTAGTTGTGCCCCCTTAAGTAAAGTGTTACCACAAGAAGAGTTTTATCACCAGGCCGTGCCCTACGCAATCAAAAAGAACTGATCAATTTGCACTTTTTAAAAAAAATAAAACTTACAATAATAGTATTTTGTGGGATACTTTTATTGAGGTTATGGGTCTGTTTTAATGGAATATTCATATATTGTGGCATTTGCATTGAAGTCCCCTCTCTCTAAAGTTTTGAATCTTTGGCTTACAATGAATCCTCGTGTAGCAAACAGCCACCAAGGCATAAGTATGATAAAAGTGTGATTATCAGAATTTTTTTTCATATTTTTCTTTTTATTGCATTGTTCAGACTGTGCCCTCCAATTTTCTTTATATTATACTATGCAATCTTTTATGTGCTGAAATATAATTAATGATCTTAATCATAAATCAGCTACTCATGAATAGCAGTGTTTTTACGTTGCAACTAGTATTTTCATTTCCCGAAACTTGTGTATACTATGTATAAACATGCCAAATCCCTACGTAGAAAGTATCAACATAGTTTTTCCATTATATTTTGGGGAGATCTGGAAACAGGCTCAATGCATTTGGGAAAGAAATATGATTAGCATTGAGAAGGGTTGACAAAAAATGTTAGCTGTGGCTAGCTGTAAGCGCACAGGAGTTTTACTTGCACAAAAATGTTCAGAGGGCAGAACGATTGGTTCAAAGAGATACCCAATCAGATTGTAGAGGAGGTGGGCCCTATCAATCAGATGAGAGGAGGCGGGACCTATGGATCAGAAGTCTTGGCCCCACCTACTCTAGTTGCTTGGACCTGCCTGCTCTATAATCTGATTGGTTCTCTCTCTCAATCATTTTTTTTGTTCTGCCGTCATTTTTGTGTAAGTAAAACTCCCACAAGCTAGCCGTAAGAGTCGTTATGTACGAGTTGTATTTAACGGGATGAACAGGATTATCAAATTCCTCTTGCACATATTGTCAACCATCAAAACCATTTTTTTCTTCAAAAATGCATACATTTGGTCTTCATTTCTGTTTATAAGTGAGGATAAATTGGCTAGCTTACTAGCAGGTCAGGTTTGGAGGTCAGAAAACAAAGTTCTCAGTTCTAGCTGACCAATGCTGTACCACCTAGATGGAAAAACAGCATCCAAATATCATTACTGGCCCAGAGCCAAGTGATATGGCACAATTAATTTATTATTTAGCAATTAATGGAAACGTATGATAGTTGTAAGCAAGCGTTTTTTTTCCCGGAGTTTATACACGGCCAGCCAAAATATTTTTTTGGCTGACTAGCTAGAAACTTGTCCAGCTTCACTATTGATCTCTCCTGCCCACCAACCATTTTGTATTTGTCCTGCTCAGTGACCTTTTGGAAAAATGTATCAAATTTACTCAACACATCTTTTAAATTGAAAAGTAACTTTTAAATGTGCACTTTTTAAAAAGCAATAGCACATGAGAGGTGGTGGGAAATTGCTATGGGCTGGTGCCTAACGAAATAATTAAGTTATAACTATTCACACAATAATTCCTCTGGCTTTACCGCTTTAGTGTGCAGCATTTATTTTATCGTAAAATCATAGAAAATGTCTTCAAAGTTTATTATATTTGCCATGCTGATTTACTTACGAAAACAGCCTTGCTTCCAGTAGTAGCCTGGGAGGCAGTCCTCGCACTTCTGCCCCGTGGAGCCCTCCTTGCACTGACAGTAGCCTGTCTCATTGCAGCGGTCATGAACGGAGCCAATCTGGTTACAGTTACACTCTACAGGGACAAAAATAAATCAAACTCAGAGTGTGTCCTGTCAAGGGCACCTAATTATCAGGTCACACAAACAGGCAGCTACATCCCGCCATGTCAGATGAGGTGATGGATTAGAGCTTCCTGATTTTCACCCTGTTTCCAGTTTGTACATCTGTCGCCTCCAGCGATTGTTCAGGTTTCTGCTGTTTATACCTAAAACTGCCAGTGAATAGTAATGAAATGTTTTTTCCCCGCTTGGTTTTCCTGGTTTGCTCTGCGGTTGGGGGGGCATTGCAGCTCTGTGGGGTGGTGTTGTTGCAGATTTGAATCAGCCCCCGGTTCTCCCTGTGTCTGTTTTTATGTTCTCGTTTGGGTTTCCTCCAACACCTCCAAATACATGCTGTTCACTTGAACTGGTGACACTGAACTGCTTTTAATGTGTGAGCAGAGTGCGCCCGCAATGAACTGGCACCCTGTTCAGGATGTGTCCTGCCTTCATCTCCATGTATCTTGAGAGCTTCCGGACCACGGTGGCCTTGATCGGCTGGGCACTAAAAATGGATGTTCACTTAGTGGAGTCCTACAGGTCATATTCCGGTGGCCATGATATAACAAGGGGTGGCTTTAGAGGTGCGTGAGCAGGAGCCATAATCTGGTGAGAAGATCTGGGGCTCCTTTCAGAACTATGCCGATAGAAATATCCCATGTTTCGTTCACGCTTCCTTGAAACTTTCACAGATATTAAAACAGCCACAGCTTTAGATTCCTCTAAGGAGTCCAATTTTTCTGCATTAAAGTGTCCAGCATACAGCGCTGGAATGTGGGTGTCTGCGACGTTCCAGCAGAAACGCAGCTCCTCTGCTGGGCAGCTCCGTGTGCGTGCGCCGGGGCGGGGGAGTCGCATCGAGGTGGCTATGTTCTCCTGAGTCGTGCTGCGCTTGTGGAAAGGCTGCCAGGTGTGTGGATGGGAAACCCATTTCTGCTGACTTGACGGCCTGCCTTCTGGCGGCCTGTGTCTCCCTGCAGTGTTGAGTTTACCCTCCAACCTCCTGGTGTTCAGGAGCAGATGGATTCAAATCACTGTCAACATTTTTCACAGTGGGAACTGTAATTGTAATCTTCCTGTATCAATAGCCTCAGTAATGGTCCCTTCACTTCTGATATGTTGTAACTGAACTAGTTTCGGTGAATATTGAAGCTGTAGGTCTATATTAATTGCATTTCCGTATGTGTTGTACACATCGGGAAATAATGTATCTCTGTGTAATACGATTTCTGTGCACACTGAAGGCATATGGTAAAATAAAACGGTATATACAATATGGCACTTCTCACGATGATATTTTCAGGCTGACAGTCCTTGTATTTTGGATGGAAGGACAAGGCCTCATTATTCTATGCAGGCTCTCGCACTCCCACTGCCTTGCTTGATGCTTGAATTCGCTGGGGGGGCCCACAAGCACCCAAATAAAGCCATCATGAGGCCCGGCAGAAAAGGTATCACACGACAGACTCCACAGCTCCTGCCAAGCTAGCGAGACACCATGCTTTGTTCACAAAACTACAGCACTAAGGAATTACACCCTCCATTTTCCCATGGGAGGTGTGCCAGTGTCAGGGTGTAAGACTTCAGACACCCCTGAAAAGAGAATCCTCAAGAATCATGAAGTGACTGAAGATTATGGATTAGGTGTATTGATATTATTATATTGTATACAATAAATTTGAGGTCCCCAACCTTTTTATAGCCGCAGATTGATAAAACTTGTTGGGGTGAAATCCATCCATTGGCTAGACTTCAGTAGTTTATGATTTTTTTTTCTGATGCAATCAAAACGCACTAACATCAGACATCGTAAAACTCTTGCACTAAAAATATGATTTTTGAACTGTACATGAACATGCTGAATTTTGTTTCCTGAAATTCAATTATTTTGATGATATTCACTCTTGTAGAAGTGGAAAGTTAACCATTTTTTTATGGAACATACAGTACAAATCGCATTCAGTAATGAATTTTAGACTGTTGATCTCCTATTACTCAATAAAATACGAATAACGCTAGAAAAAAATCTTTACACAGCTGTCAGAGGCCTTCTTTTCGCCGCGCGCGACATGAGGCAGACTCTCCTTGAGGCTGCACTCTGCATGTGACGACGCGCAGCAGCGGATCAGCAGCTACATGTTGGATGAATCAGACGGGATGTCGCTGTTTCCTTATCTAATCATGGCAGAGCTCACATTCGTGAAAAAATCATTGCAGGAATCACTTTAGCTAATCTAATTATTTTAATTTGACACATCACTACTATAAAACAGTCAATTTCTGTGCAAATGGGAATAAGGTACAAGTAAATGGTGATTATGATATCATTACAAGCAGCCGTATTTGTAATACTGTGCTCTGAAAGTGAAGACTTCCTAAACCAGTGTTTCCCAACTCAGTCCTTAGCCCCCCGACCCAACCCCCCCCCCCAGCCTTTCCATGTTTTTGCTCCCTCCCAGCTGCCAGCAGGGGGCCAGGTTGGGAAACTGCCCTAAACTATATTCTTCACAGCACATGCCTGCCCACAGGAATATCAGTATGATGCAGCCGTATGCTGGTGTAAAATGTAAGCTGATCTGCAAACCACTGACACTGATTCCTTTAGGCAATATCTTACTCTTTGCATATATCTTATTTGTGAGAGCGCTCAACTGCATGAGTGCATCTGTGTATTCACTTCCATATGACAGGTATAGAGACAAAATGAAAAATAACAATTAGAATTTCCACCAATTTACAACAAACTCACATGCATTTAATCCAAAACAGTCTCTCCGGAGTAGCTCTGCACGTCATGGCTGTGATCTGGCTTTTAACCACCTTATTGTAAATAACTTGGGACGTGCTGTGAATTGCTGCTGGATGCAAATACTGGGACAAACATTGAATCATCCAGCCTATTGTTCAGCTTTGTGATTTATTCTTCCGCAACATCTGTGACAAGGCATCAACAGCTGTAGCAGAGCAACTGCACTTTTTTTCATTCAACTCTGCCTCAATCATCTTGCCACATACGATTATGTTACTGTCATGAAAAAATGTACCTAACATTTCTGGCTGGAGTACCCCTTTTGAACCTTTTTTTTTTAATTTGTCCTGACTGCTGAGATGTCAAGTGTTCAGGACGCCCTCAGCGGATCCGGCGGAACGTGTGCCCTGAGTCACACAATCGTCTGTAGGTCAAACTGGTGGGAAGTGGCACTCGAAAGGATTAATCTCAAGAGGTTCAGACAGTGGATTATCCTGTGTGTGGCCTTGATCTCCTGTAAAATGCCTGCCTCCGGGCCGGGCTGTCCCTCCCATCGTGCCATGAGAGTCCTCCATGATCCGAGTGTGATAAACAACCTGAACTGACCACTAAAATCTACAGGGGGAGATGACACCTCGCAAAGGCTCGGCCACCGTCGATATCACAACGCCGACGTGACGCTGAAGTGTGCCACAGAGCCCCGGCGCCTCGCAGCTTCGCACTGACCTATGCAGACGCTCTCGTCATCCAGCTCGGCAGAGGCGTTCCGGAAGTATCCCAGGCGACAATGCTGGCAGTTCTGCCCCCTAGTGTTGTGCTTGCAGCTGACGCAAGTGACGATGTTGAGAAAGTCGATGTAGCTGCAGCGGTTGGAGTGTCCGTAGCATTCACAGTCTGACGAGAGGAGAGCAGAGAGCATTAGGGTTACCACCTCGTCTAATGATCCAAGCCTATGGACATGCTAGTAAGAAGGGAAATAGTGTGGAAGGTTTACTAGGCAGCTGATTGGCACGTAACATCTCCAAAACAACTGATTTGGTCTCTGTTGGCTCCTTACATGACTGTGCATCGTTGCATCCTGTCTATTGACCAGTCTGAGCAGGCTGGAGGCTTTACCTGTGGGAGATTTCAGGCTCTGCGGGCTGGGAAGGGAGGAGAGAGCACCCAGGAGGAAGTGCTTTTCACGGTACAGTGTCCCTCCGCACACGGGCACTGTCTGCAACCAATTCCCTGATTATACCAATTCCCTGATTATACCAATTCCCCAGGTCCCTCTCATGTGTATGTCAGACAAGCTGAATTACAGCTTTATGTCATTTGTAAAATCGAGAGAGAAGTTCAAAGACCTGATTCCTACCCTACGTCTAAGCAGTAAACAGAGCTGTATGGTGTGCGTGTGTGTGTGTGTACGTACACACACACACACATACACACTCTATTCCCTCAACAATCCATGGAGATTATATACACACACACACACACACACACACACACATATATATATATATATATATATATATGTATATGAGTGAGAGAGAGACTGAGATTTTTCCTGGGGAAAAGAATAATATATTTTGACATATTGGTAACAGTGCTTGATGAGGCCTTTTACTGCCGGTTACAAATTCGATTTTTTTAAATGTTTACGCATAAAGGTTGAAGTGAAAGTTTATGATGAGTCCTTAACGTGTGGCGATAGCGGAGGGCAGCCTGGTCCGTGGCGACTGGAGAGCAGCCGTATAACAGGCGCTAAAAACATTAAAATGTGCTCAAATATATGCTGTCATCCAATTAGTGGCCATTAGAATTCCGGGGGCAGACTTGTGCGGTGACGCTGCATGCAGGACACTCAGTTTTAAGTGATTATCTAGACAGTACTGCCTAGGGCTGAATCAAGGTTTTTGAAAGCCTCAGAAGTCTGTTTCTTCATGCGCCGCAAGGAAATAATGTCCTTTAGCAGCACATTTATTAAGCATCTTTATGCAAATACACATTTAAATGCATACTAAAATGCAGGTTAGGTGTTTATTAATCAGTCATCGCATCACTGTATTATTATTGTTTGCTTCTTGCAAGAGATGAAATATTTATAGGGTGTTTAAGAGGAGGCTGTTATACAGACCTGCACAAAGTGCTTCACTCAGCAGAGTAGTGAAAATGGAGGAAAAGACTGGGTAATTAAATATAAATGCCCAATTACTCCCTGGATTGTTGTGGGAACAGGATATTGTTTCACGGCACAGGAAAGACAGACCCTTCAACAACGCATCCTATCAGGGCAAGCCAGGGCATTGCTGAGGAGGGGGGATGCGCCTCATTAAGTCAAGGAATGATATTATCTTGTGGCTCAAATCATTTTCTTAAGTCTAGAGGGAGGAGGGAAGGAAGGACACTGTAAGGGAAAAGATTAAGTGGCGGATCAGAATACATGTGTGTGAAGTCTGAGACGGCAGCACGCTCACATTAGCGCGCGTAAGCAAGCCGGCAGCCGCACAAATGCAGGAAAACGCGGCACCGAAATCAAAGAGTGTCGCGACTACAGGGAAACACATGAGACAAATGATCATTCTCCCACAGCTTCCAGTCGGGTGTTTGCAGGTATTCGCATTTCTGGAGTCACTATACAGAGTAAGAAGTGAAGGAAACATTCACACCTTACTACAAAATCACCACGTTCCCTGTCAGGTAATAACTAAATAACCTGTACAAGTAAAACAGCCAAATCCTAATGCCTGTCTGTGAAGCTCATTTATCTGCAATATGGCAGAATGTCAAAATAAGAGACAGTTAAAAAAGACTAAATATAAATATTTGGTAACCCATCCATCCAACCAGGCGTCCTTCCATTCATTTTCCTCCACTTATCCAGGGTTGGGCCGCAGGGTCAGCAGTCTAAGCAGGGATATTTGGTAGCACTTTACACGAATTGCACTTTCATAATGCCTTTGTATAAATGCATTTGTAGAATATTGGGTGCATCTTCATGTCAATAACAAACATTATATGATATAATGATTATCATATAATGTTTGTTATTAATGTATATTAAAGCTGTTGGGATGTTAGGATGTTAAGGTATACTGACATGCTGCTTATGAATGTTCTGTGAATGCATTATAAAGGTATTATGAAGGTGCAGTTAATGTAAAGTGTTACATACTGTAATATTTAAATTATATACACTCAGTGGCCACTGTATTAGGTATAACTGCTCATTAAGGCAAACGGCCTGCTTCTCCAAGCTGCAAATCATGCGGCTGAAACTGAATCTGAACAGCATGCAGACCAGGTCAGGAGTTCAGCTGCTGTGTCGTCTAGCATGAGAATGGCTGAAATGCATGATCTAAGTGATTTTAAATGTGGTTTGAGTGTTGGTGTCAGATACAGTGATTCCAGCATCTCAGAAAGGGCCCCCTCTCCTGGGAATTTCACACACTGCAGCGTCTAGAGTTTGCAGAGAATGGCGAGATCGACAAAAAAGCACACAGGGCCGCTCTGGGCCTGAAAACTCGACTTAAAAAGGCAGATTCATTAAAGCTCACAGAAAGACAACAAGTACCAAGGGGCTGCTGCCTGGTATTATATAGGGGTACCTAGTCGAGCCTTCTGCATGGCGACCTTCCCCACCGCCGCCTCAATACATCGCGGGCATGCCATAAGACACTACATAAGAATTTTTTGGGAGTTTTCCGAAGGCGCAGACCACATGTGAAGGCCAGCAGATGACACACAAAAAGTTTAGTAACACATAAATGCATAAAATACGTACAGCGATGCTTCGGAGGATACCGGCGGTGTTTACGGCAGCCTCTGGCATGATATCTCACAGTGATCTTGCGGTGATCTTTGTATCTCACGTTTCTTGTATCTTTTTGTGTCGCTCGCTTTTCCCACCAAGGGGGACCAAAAAAATTTACGTTGTTTTTTCCAGATGGTGAGGGGCCTGTGTCCCTTAACCCCCTCGATGTGTAAGGGTTGCCTGTATTTACCATCTCCTGTCGAGATTTGAAACTCACTAAAAATACCCTCCAGAAAGACGACAGACTGAAAAGAAGACTGATGAGAGCAGGAGAGCCAGAAAATGACAAATCGCACAATTCCCTGCGGCAGGTTCAATATTACCCCTGAACAGCAAGGATTAAAGGAATAACAACAGTGTCCCATTTCACTCACAGCGTACATGTGTGAAATGACAGGGTATTATATAACTTATTGTCATCATTTTTTCCAGAATTTTAATTTTTATTTTTGAGGGGGTTGACAACTCAAGCTATGTCAGCCACTGCTCAGTCTAACTAATGCCCACAGATCTTACCTTCAAACTGGCCAAATATCATGTCTAGTCGCTGGCTGATCCCGGCCCCCCCGGTGATCAGGAGCCACGGGACCCCTTTGGAAGACAAAGTATCTCTTTTTATGGTTATTTCCTTTATCTTTACCATCTTTCGGAATTATAAACTTAGAGATTGCAGCTCAGCACCTTACGCTAGAGTCAATTCACTGCTTCGCAGTATTATAACGTTCTTACAGCTCAGTATTGGTAATATTCCACTGCAGTCTGTCATGATTCTCATTACGCTCATCATATTGAAACTGAAATTCATAATTCAAGGCTGAAAAAATATGCCAAAAATGTAAATTATGGCAACTTTGTATTAAAACAAAAATGACCATCTCATTTACTGACTCTGCTTATAAGGCTTTATTCCTCTAGGAGAAGCAGATTATGCTCAGCTGGGACTGAGTTTGCTCAACGGAGTAAATCTGGCAAGTAAAACCCTTCATCTTCTAAACATTCAAAAGCGGACTTCGTGAAGAGCTGGCTCTCATGATGCCTCAATTTGCTCATTTTTGAAATGCAGTACATTCATGAAAAAGCTTATTGTGGTCAAGCAATAAAAACCAAGCAGTGGCATCCTAAAATGTTTGGAAAGCTAATCTATGTGCAACATTACACATAACCTCAAAAAGATAAACATAATCATAAACACATAATAGCACATCTCAGCAAATATTTCTAGGCACACCTTCTAATAAAGAAACACTATGTAAGCAAGAATCACTACTTTTAATTAGCTGCGAAAATGATCACTTAGTTAAAGTCGAACATACATTTCTTTAGTAAGCACTCTTGTATACTGGTTTGTACCTAAACACCTAAGCTAGGTTATGGTCTGCATCACACACCAGCCTATTGCAAAGTCACTTATTCACTTGTATCACAGGAAGTCCCTTTGTATGGAGAAAATCAGTACAAAGAACTTAAAAAGTCTTCGTGGGGGTTAGATGTAAGAGCTCAGTGAGCTGTACTGTTGGAGACATATCAACCTGATTTGGTACAAAGCAATCGCTAAACAAATAATCTAAGTCATTGTTCAGCTTCATAATTATTAATCTCTAAACTGATGATTTTAGCTAATGTATTGACTGATCAAACTCAATACTAATTAATTCATAGTTAGAACAGAATGAATATATTGTATATTTATCCTGACATTCCCCAAATGAGAACTCTCAGATACAGAAATGTGCCGTTCATTTTATGTCTGAATGCAATCAAAAGCTCAATAAATCCTAAGCCATTAAGAGAAGTTAGAAAACAACTAGCATTTACAAATCCAGCACTTTGAAGTCGATATTTTTCAATTGGCTGGAAGTGGAAGCAGAACAGCAAAAATGGACTTGGTTGAATTTCCATTGTTTGTCTTGACTTTCAGAAAAAGGAAATGAAGGAGAGACACATTCTGATCACAGTGCTGACGACTCTAACTCTAACTATCATAACCAGCGGATAGCATGTCCCGGTTGAGATGAACGTGGGATAGAAAAAGTAGCAAATGACTGGAATTTGTCCCAGTCCGATTTCTAAGTAGTACAGACTACATACTACCTACACTATTCCAAAGATACACTATTACTACCTACACTATTCCAAAGATACGCTATTACTACCTACACTATTCCAAAGATACACTATTACTACCTACACTATTCCAAAGATACTGTACGCTATTACTACCTACACTATTCCAGATACACTATTACTACCTACACTATTCCAAAGATACTGTACGCTATTACTACCTACACTATTCCAAAGATACGCTATTACTACCTACACTATTCCAAAGATACACTATTACTACCTACA
>JAODLD010000124.1:15949900-15960755 GCA_026781065.1 Mormyrops boulengeri
CAATGAACAGATTTTGCATTCAGTTAAATTCTCTCCAATGCCCTTGTCCAGGTTTGCTAAAAACATCTTACCGTCTTCCTCTTCAATCTCTGCTTCAAAAACAGCTGGGGGTGTGGGGGGGGTCAGTATCAGGGTGGCACCCTGGGCTGGCACTGGGGTGGGCACCTCAGTGGGTCGGGAAGTGGCCGCAAGAAGTTCTAGAAGCTCAAGAAGTTCTTGAGGGAACAATGTGAGAGCAACTGACTAGGATGGAGGAGGAAGAGGATGCTGGTGCACAATCTGCTGCTCCTTTGACTAGCTGTCACTCAGAAGATCCAACCAATGAGACCCATTCATTAATAATACAAGAATATGTCCTTCACTGGCCAGCAGAATTTTACAGTGAAAAAGCTGAGTAAATGTAACTTAAATGTGAATTGAGTAAATGGCACATTCAGGGGATTTGGTCAACATATTCAGTTAACTGTGATGTAAATATTGGATAGAATTGTCTTTGATTTAAGAGTAAATGACACGTTTTCTGGGTTCTGGTCAAAGCTTTGGATTTTTTTACAGAAAAAGTTCATACTTCGATCTTACGGACGCAATATGATCTGACTTATTGCCATTTTTGATAACATTACACACTTCCACTACTTTAGCTAAGATAAATCTCAAGGTCCAAGTAAGACATATTGAGCATCTCAATGAAGAGTTATGTCCACAAACTACTACATGTCCTTAGGCTCTTCTACAGCACCGGCTACGCCTACAAGGCAAGCTCAAGACTGCTCAAGGCAGGCCCCTATGAGGGTAACTCCAAGCTCTACATCCAAGCTCAAGGCTGGACAGGCCCCTATGAGGGTAACTCCAAGCTCTACGTCCAAGCTCAAGGCTGGACAGGCCCCTATGAGGGTTACTCCAAGCTCTACGTCCAAGCTCAAGGCTGGGCAGGCCCCTATGAGGGTAACTCCAAGCTCTACATCCAAGTTCAAGGCTGGGCAAGCCCCTATGAGGGTAACTCCAAGCTCTACATCCAAGCTCAAGGCCAGCCTAAGAAAGCCCACCTGGTTCCTCAATGAAAATGTCACTGAACATAGATCTGAGTTTGGGCTCGCCTGCCTCAGCTTGGCCACGAGTGGTGCTGGAGGCCTCTGTTCAGTGAAGAAGAGGAGGGTGAAGTTTCAGTCCTGAAAGCATCCAGAGATCAGCACAGCAAAGAACTTTCTTTTCATAGTCAAAAACACAATCATACACATTTAGACATATTGAGATGCAAATATTCATTCGAATGACACCGAAATGCACTCATATTCTCAAAAATACTCACTCACGTTCCCACTTAGTAGTCAGAATGGAAAACGTACGTCAGACAAATGTTTATAGTGTTACTTATGTGTGAATATGCACCCTCGGTTGCAAGTGTCAGATTGTGAGAGTCACTGCCGTCTGTGAGCAATGGTAGCCTGGGAGATATACTGACGACTGTATTGTGATTCAACAGGACACACTCGCAATGCCAAATGGCATTCTCATAGTGGGACTTCTGATGATTTACGTCACCCCCCCCCCCCCACCGTGTTTTATAATTGCAGTGTGGCCAATTTAAAAAAAATAAAAATTATCAAAATTAAACCAAAACAAAGCGCTGGAATTAAGACCGTTGGAGATGAGCTGGAAGCAGGATTCTGGAGCTGCTGTTATGTTGTACGTTTGGGAAAACCTGAGGAATTCTTTGTAAGTGGTAAAACATAATCATGAACTTGGTACACATATTAAAGCTCACCTGATTACTTATAATGTTTTCTGATTGTGACTTAAATATTACAAAACATGCAAAGTTCATATGACCAAAATATACACTCCACAAATTACAGTACAATTAACTGAAATATTATGACTCTAATTTGTTAGTAATTCTGAATGGCTAAAATGCACTATTAATCCAAGTGCTAAGGTTCTAGTCTGAAGCAACTGGTTTTGTTAACCCCAATTATGAACTTCTGTCATGACAAATTCAATAGATACAACAAATCTGTGTGAATTAGCATGGGTTAATGACCGCCAGGGTAACTGGACGTGGTACAGATGGGGGGCACGCGTGACTGTCGTGCTTGAAGGGGAAGTTGAGTTCAGCAAGCTGACACAGAGGCCCATGCCTGTTACATTCTTGCTCGTTACCCGGGAAGACAGCTAAAACAGCAAGCCACATTTGCCAATTACCACTGCCATGTACTTTTAGTATTCAGCAATGCTGGGCTTTTCCGTAATGCATTCTCTGCAAATAACCAGAGGTAAAAGGCGGGGGAACAGGAGCGAGAAGGGGCCCGACTGCGGGTAAAACGCTCATAAGGATCAGCTTCTACAGTTTATGGTGGAAACTGTAAATAGGGAAGCTATCAAGTGCAGTCCGGCTGGCAGGACGTGGGAAGGGCCAGGCTGAGAGCTCATGCACAGGACCAGGGCTTACTGGAGGTGGGTTCCAGAAGGCTCCGGAGAAAGAAGTAATCTTCAGAGCATAGATAACTGTGAAGACCATCCCAGAGCCAGGACTGCTTCGAAATCTATTACCCGTAATAAAGTTTCCACACACTGTGACATTTAGACATTCCATCAAACCATTCAGAGGCATTTAAACTTCACTTATAATTAGGTTCACAGCACAAAAAAATCAAATGTACCTTGACAGGAACTGCTAGGTAACGTAGCATCATCAGTGATTTGTAATACAGCCCTTATGGGCCACTCAACGGTCAAGAGATTAAAATATTTATTCAGTAATTTTTTGGTATTTATTAGACAGCATTTTTGTGGTAAGTTTAGTGGGAGAAACTTTAGTATGGAAGCCCCAAATTGAGGAAAATATTCAAGATAACAGCAGAGAAGCCGATTGGAGGTGAGCAGGATGTTCAGAAGGAGTTACCTTCCATGCCTCCACAGTGCCTTGAAGAGCTCTAGTCTAGGATATGGAAAGAAAACCAAAAGGTTTAAGAATGATGATAAGCTCTCTTCCAATACTGAGGCTCTTTCCCGGAGATGGGTGCTGGTGCTAATTTTAATGAGGCAGAACATATGAATGTGAAAAAAAACAACAGCGCTACCATCTTTTTGACATCATGGCTCTGTCCCAGGTCCCTCTACGGCTATGAATTTCATTTGTCACATTTTTGACATCATGGCTCTGTCCCAGGTCCCTCTACGGCTATAAATTTCATTTGTCACATTTTTGACATCATGGCTCTGTCCCAGGTCCCTCTACGGCTATGAATTTCATTTGTCACATTTTTGACATCACGGCTCTGTCCCAGGTCCCTCTATGGCTATGAATTTCATTTGTCACATTTTTGACATCACGACTCTGTCCCAGGTCCCTCTACGGCTATGAATTTCATGTGTCATGTTTTTGACATCACAACTCTGTCCCAGGTCCTGCTATGAATTTCATGTGTCATATTTTTGACATCACGACTCTGTCCCAGGTCCTGCTATGAATTTCATGTGTCATCTTTTTGACATCATGGCTCTGTCCCAGGTCCTGCTACAGCTATGAATTTCATTTGTCATATTTTTGACATCACAACTCTGTCCCAGGTCCTGCTATGAATTTCATGTGTCGTATATTTGATATCACTGCTCTGTCCCAGGTCCAGCTATGAATTTCATGTGTCATCTTTTTGACATCATGGCTCTGTCCCAGGTCCCGCTACAGCTATGAATTTCATGTGTTATCTTTTTGACATCATGGCTCTGTCCCAGGTCCTGCTACAGCTATGAATTTCACATGCCATCTTTGACATCTGAAATGAGGCAGCAGAACATTCACCTTTGTGTAAATTCCTTAGTGAATAATCAGACCCAAACAACAGAAACACTACTTTAAACGCTTAGCATGCATTGCCAAACATATCCAAGTGTGGGGGGAACAAAGTTAAAGATTTCAGTATTTTTAACAAAGAATTAAATCTGGCATTTAGTTCATTTATGTTATATCACTTATTATCAAGAATTTATCCTTCAAGTGCAAATAAATATAGTGTTTAAAACTGACCGTCATCTAGAATGAGTAAACGGCACTAAAAGCATGTCAGCCTAGTACACGGCTGACCATATGGTTGAACATCGAATATCAATGTTAATGGTGTTTAAATGTATATGGAAGTTCTAAAACACTCCATGAATCCCCTGGAGGGCTGGGGGAGAGCAGCTCAGACATTCAGGAGGAGCTCAAGGTGAAGCCGCTGCTCCTCCGCATCAAAAGGAGCCAGCTGAGATGGTTCGGACATTTATCTAGGATGTGCTTTGGGCATGCCCAACCAGGAGGAGGCCTCAGGGCAGACCCAGGACACGCTGGAGAAATTACATCTCTCTGCTAGCCTGGGAACACCTTGGTATTCCCTCGGAGGACCTGGAGGAGGTGGATGGGGAGAGGGAGGTCTGGGCATCTCTGCTCAGACTGCTGCCCCTCTGACCCAACCCTGGATAAGCTGTGGTGGGTCGGTGGACGGATGGACGGACTGAGAAATTCTAAAATGTGATGATTTCCATGGTAGGATCATGGTAGGATTTTGATATTAATTGGTAATTCATTATAAATGTAAAGCAATAGGTATTCTATAATGTATAATATGTGCCGTTGATTGCAATTATCGACAAAGAGGGAAATGGGTGTTGATATTTTTTAATAAAATTGTGATTTGTCTGCAGAGAAAACTGGAAGATGGAGAAGATATTAAGAAGAGAGCTGGACAGATCGAGATGCTGTTTTAGCCGTATGAATAATCTGTGGCATTATAGGGGTGAACATCTCATTGAAAGGAAGTTTATCTCCTGTCGTCCGCGGTGGAAGTTATTATTAAGCACAGGTCCAGCTGTGTCTCTTTATTGCAGTGTGTGAGTATGAATATCAATGTCAATTCATCGCCAAATTAAACTGTCCTTCGGCCACATCTTTAATCTCCTGCACACGTTTGCACGCACACACGCACACATGCACACACACATGCACAAAGTCACCCATGCTTAGAACTTTTCTTAACTTGAATCACGACTTAACTTTTCAAACTCTAACTCTTTTTAAAAAAGTAAGTAATCCAAACATAATGAGCAATTAAGGTAATTAAGGAGCAATAGATCATCTCACATATTCTTGGTGAAGAATTAAGTTTGATTATGAATTGAAAAATGATCAAGTCCACCAATGAACACAGATTTGATATTATGACCCACATAACTGTGAGATGAAAAGCAGAACGAATAAAACATTTAGCTGAAGGACTTCCAGGAGATTTTACTTGCTAACGTTAATTTATAGGCTAGATGAAGTGTTTGAAGACATCGAAAAATTTGAATCATCCAAGTGATATTGGGGTTTCTGTACTAGAGTTAGTGTCTAGTAATACAAAATGCGCTTACAGAGCTGACCTCCCGAAAGCCTGCATGAGGAATTTATCAATTCAGCATTCAGAGAGCAGCGTGCGCTTCTGTGAGTGATAACTGTTCACTGGAGGATTAAAATCTGCTCATTGGAGCATTCAATGGGCCCCCACAAAGATTGTGAGCTGCCTTGCAATATTACTGTAGCACCATCATTAGGTGAATGCAAATATGCCTGCTACTGTCATACTACCATGACGGGATGAACCTGAAATACTGGTCTGTGTCAGTGAGAGATTAGCATGTGCAAGAGTCTGACCTTTCTAATGCTCTGATGATGTGTACAGAACCTAGCATCAGTGAAAGTGTGATGCCAGCTCTGCTGATTATCACCACTCAAGTCATGCATTTGCATGGGGTCCCTGAGGTTTGGAAGACCCCTGTTGGCCACAAACAGTCAGTGCAGTAGGGGGCAGAGGGCCCCAGAAATTACAAACCCGTCCATGTGTGGCGATTATTAGAAAGGAGATACCAAAGAAATGGGACGATGATATTTGTTTGTAAAACATGTGCCACCAAATGCCGGTGATTATTTATCTACGCTTATCAAAATAAAGAGGTTGTATGTTTCTGTTCAATACTAAAAGTATAATACTTTTAATGAGCAGTGAACAAACTCTGAAGGTACCTCTGACATCTGCGCAGTTGTTTATGTTTTGAGTTACAGTGATGCTGGTGATGCGGGGTGAGATTCCCAGTCCGAGGAGACACGAGGCGTGCTATGGGAAAGCCAAGCATTACGGTGACCTACGCTGCATGTCGCATTGCAGTCCTTTTAGTAATATCAATGTATGGATTGTTGACGCTCATAAAGTGCCAGTGAGAGGTTTGTAAAAGCAGTTCATGAAAGCTTCGAGGTACGCTTAGACCAGTGTTTCCCAACCCAGTCATTGGGGACCCCCAGACAGTCCACCTTTTGCTCCCTCCCAGCAAAAACGTGGACTGTCTGGGAGTCCTCAAGGACTGAGCTGGGAAACACTGCTTTGGACTTTGGTGCCATGTGTGGCTCTGGATGGTGGGTGATGAAGGAGGTCAAGGTGTAGAGGTGGATATACAGAATGGGAGTGCCATGTAAGAAGTGGAATGATGAAATTCAAGCATAAGGATGTAAGGTGAGGAGCAAGACAGCACGAGGGGTGGCATGACTGTGGCACAGTAGTGAATGGATACTTTACAGGAACTTATGCCAGACAAGGGAGGAACAGGAATTTGGGAAGGGTTTAGCCAAGGGAGCCAATGTCTAAAATACCTGTAAATCAAAACGGGGAAAAACGATTACATCAGCAATAATATTACTAAAGCCAGAGGTAAGATCACATCGGAGGAAGCAGCGGCTTGCAGATTGGGGCCATGAAACTGAAGACCTGTGACCCCCACAAGAGTTCTGAACTATACAGAAGGCATCACATCTGCGAATAACTCCCTGCCGAGTTGTGCAGGTCAGAATGTGCTGCCGACAAATGAAGGGCAACAGAATATTTCTCAATACGTGTTCTCCACCGTACCTGTGTGCTCATGTACCCCTTTTATGTCATCTTCCTTTGCTGAAGACCAGTTCCAATACTAAGAACACAAGTACACAAGGACAGTAAAACCCATGGATGTTGTTCTTGTTCCGCCCCAAATTTCACGGATACATCGGTTGCATCCTGGTCAATGAGACCAGTCCCATGATTCACTGTGCCTCAAGTTTGTTCTTGTGAGGCAAGTTAGCAAGACCAATCTTGCCAAGGCCACAAGTACAATCTTTGTGTTCATGGTATTGAGAAATAACCATAGGCATGGTTCTTCTGGAAAGCCAAAAAGTTGAAAATAGGAGACAATGGTGTTATGAAAAGTAAGGCTAATTTCCACTTCTTATCGCAACCTGGTGCCAATTATCACTGTGGACTGGAATCACTTAAAAGACTCTTGTCTGCATTTCAAAGGCAAATTTTTACAGAAAGTGTCCAGGGGTGTACTCTGTACTGAATAAGCAGTTTTTGAAGATGGATGATGGGTGTAACACAGGGACCACCCACATCATTAATTAGGGCTCAATAGTACATTAACCCCCAGTGGTGATGAGTAAAGGAAAAGTACATCACTGTAGTATACCAACAAATTTCACCTGAGGGACAAAAGACCAGGCATCTTGGTCAGCAAGGTAACTCCACCTGGTGATCCCTCCAACATGTGAAGGTAAGGACAACATTACACCTTTCATATATTTAGTTCCATGATGATGGTTCATGCTATTCAATCGCTTTTGGATCGCAGAATCCCTCTCAACTTTCAAGAAATACCTCAAGCCTTGTCTTTTCCAGAAACACCTTAACTATCTCATCTGACCATCGACTTTCTCTCTTTCATCATTGGCAGTTCCTTCCTTGGCAATACCGAATGTGCTTGTATTTTTCATTTATCCAGTAGAAATCTGGCCTTCCTGGTGTTTTGGTTTGAATGGCTCTTCTGATGTTATGGTAATGCAATGATTTGTAAGGTATTGTACACCTCGTGTTCCAGAGCAAACTAGTGCTTGTTACAGATCATTCACTGGAAGCTCAGCTTAGCAGCATTTGTACCTAAATTGACTCCTTGACAGCTGTGTGCTTAGGAAGTATTATCTGCCTCACTTGGAACCTGTTTTTGGACAAGAATATCTACTTAGTAAATTAATTTAGAAGAAAAAGTGAGGAGACGTAGTACACTGAAAAAGACGTCGATGCCTGGACATGTTGATGGCAAAGGAGGAAGAGGAAGATGAGCAACAAAGCAGATCGACTCAATCATCATAACAACTGTCAGGCCTATGAAAAAGTTCAAGACCCAGACAGAAGACAGGACATTTTGGAGGAAAGCTCCCTACAGACTATCCAGGAATTTAAATCAACTTGATTGTGTCTAATAATATCAACAAAATGTGACCCAGAGGGCAGGAGGACCAGAGGAAGATGGGAACCTCAATGGGGCTGGTACCAGGACAGTGAGGAGCGAGAGACAGCGAAAGCTACAATGGCGCCACAAACACCGCACATTCAGATATGGAAGCTTCAGCTGGAGTTGATAACAAGCCATATGAGTCTGTGAGTCTATGAGTTTGAGAAATGGTTCCGCTAATTTCTTGCTTGGAGACAGTAAGGATACATCTCTCCTGCATTTTCATTATTAACTTTATTTCTGGCACATGTTCTTAGATGCTACATAAAATTGGACGCAACCTACTATTACTGTTAAACTGAAATAAACCAGTAAAGCAAATAAGTCATTCTTACTGGAGTGCAGAGGTCATTAGACGTCAGGTCTCAGGTACGCCATCTGAATCACCTTCAAACGTAACTTGGCGAGTCTTTTTAAATACTACTGTTAATAAGCCGGTAGAAGTCAAAGACAAATGAAGCCAGTCAATGACACAGTCGTAAAAAGATTTGTGATGTAAGGTTCCTAAGTTTTCCTCCTGATGATACGGTATAATTAGTGTTGGCTAAAAGTGGAATGAAACTTTGCCTAAATGAACATAAGACATAGTATGGGTACGAAACATAAGTATAGCAATGAATGTAGCCCTTAATGCACAGGCAGCGACCCCCGGCGAGTGAGCTCCCGTCCCAGAGCATCATTAAATCAGGAGCAGTTCCTTGCGTTTGTGCCTCGGAGAGAGTTTCTATGCGCTGATTCTGTGGCCCATGCAGCAAGGTTTGGCGAAGCCGTTCCATCTCCCAAAGGTCTCCTTCATAGCGGTTTTGGTTACACTCAGTGCTGGTAACTGCCACAGGCTACACAGCTGTTACCCAGACAAGACAAATGGCTCATTGGTTAATAGAAGCAAAAGTTCCAAATAAAGATGAACAAGGAAACTATTTGAATATAAACTGCAGTATTTTACTCCTGAAAAATGGGGCCTTTGCTGAAGAATGGGCCTGATGCCCAAGATATGATTTGCCAAAATAAGAGAATGATGTTGCAACCATTTTTTAAAGGCATCGCTTTCCTTTCATCTGAGAGTTTTAATCTAACCATTCAGAGTATTTACAGCCCTGTATCACTCACTCTCCAGAACACTCCATTCAGAGCCGAATCATTTTCTCTCTCTGCCACTCACCAGAGAGACAGCTGTGGAAAAACTTTTCATATGTGGGGCTAATGGCCAATATGGGACACACAGCTGGAGACCAATTCCGGAATGATAAACAAACAAACAAACAAAAAACACAGACTGAAATGGGAGATGGGGAAGACAGGGGCAACGGAGCGGGGGGAGACGACCGCCAATACCAGTCTCCCAGCATTTGAATAGCGTGTCACTTACTGCCAAGAGTCGAACCAGCAGCAACACCTGGAGGAGGGAGAGAGAACAGAGGAATGGAATGTTTATTCATGCACTCATTCCAAACTCATCATCCTCAATCCGACATTGCAACATTAAAGGCACAGGTGATGGGACCCAGGGCACTGGGTTACCACAGGGGTCTCTGGGGGTGACAAGCCCTTTCAGAGCACATGGGGAGTAAACAGGAAGACCTATGCAAACCTGAGAACTGCAGGGGAGGCTCTACAGCGGGCTGACAGTTCTGTGCGGCCTAAGAGGCTGTGCACGTCCTCTGTGGGGGCGGCTGCTCAGATTATTATTTCATCAGTGCCTCCTTGTGAAGCATTCCCCTTACTGCCTGAGGCAGGGGGGGTTGTGTGCACTTACGTGACACAGCTATTCTTCAAAACCTTCACTGAGGCGACTTTTACTATTTGTGCTGAAGAGTGGTATAATTAATACTAATTTTCTTGGTACAAAACCCTTGCAAGTATTTTGTATTATTACAATATCAGAATATATTTGATTACCATAATATTTCATAGCACTACATTTAACTCCAGCAAGCTCAGTTGGATACAATTTTGAAAAGTCAAGCTTTGCTAAAAATCACAGTGAAAGAAGATGTAGAAAATTTTAATTTGTTATATGTAATTAGGAGAGGAAGAGGGGAATTAGCTGTTTGGAGAGTTTGGATTACAGTTAGGCTGTGTGGACACAGATATCTGGGTTACTGGGATACTGCAATATACAAGCATTATTTGCATAATTAAACATGTAATTGCACTGGGTTGGCCATGATGTTACTGGGGGTATATACATTGAGTATTTAATTACAGACTTTAGCCTCATTTGTACATAAGGGTGTCCCAGTAGACTTCTACTCATGTTTAGGGTATGACATTTAAATCTGTTATTATCGACTGCTAATGTGTGCTATAATTGACTAGTGTTATGCATATAGGTAGCATCTGTGCTAAATGCTACGCTTCCTGGGTGCAGGTGTACTTACAGTTGTTGGAGGATCCCCGAGGCGTTGGCAGGTAAGAGCCTGGCCTCCAGGACTTGGCCCGAAAGCCGCGTTTGCAGCGTCCGCAGTCCTGGCCTGTGGTGTTGTGCTCCGCTTGATGCATGTGCTTCTGGCTGTGGCTGCTT
>JAODLD010000124.1:15982830-15999099 GCA_026781065.1 Mormyrops boulengeri
CCCCCCCCCCCCCCCCCCCCCCCCCCCCCCCCCCCCCCCCCCCCCCCCCCCCCCCCCCCCCCCCCCCCCCCGGCTCGCCTGGCACCAGCGGAACCTTCAGTGTCACAAAGTCAGCCTGCACCTGACTGAAATACCGCTGACGTACTCTGGCGTCTGTCTGCTTATTTTTCAATATCCATCTTTTCTTTGTCAGTGAATTCTTTCATCCCAAGTTCAAGTCAATAGGGATGATGCAAAGATTCCTGCCAGGAACCAACAAATGACCATCTACACAGCATCAGCGAGACTACCGGGCTTCACAAAGGTACAGAGTGTGTGAAAACTTAAAGCAGGGGTACTGTAAAGTTGGGGGGGGCGGATTCCAAGGGCCTCTTAGAGACAGGGGCCCAAAAAATTTGGAACATAACTGGATTGGTCGGGTCGGGGGCCCAATATGAAATACTTTCATGGGTCCCAAAATCTCTAGCGGTGACCCTGACTTAATGCATGTTGTGGTCTCTGCTGCCCCTTTATCCCGGACAGTCATGATTCCCCTTGAAGGGCGGCAGCATGTGCAGATCTGAAAGAGCAGGAGAGAGAGCGCCGTAGTGGGGCAGGGCACTGGGAGCGAGCGTCCTGTCCCGGGGCCTGGGGGGGTTCGCGCCCGCGTTGCCCTAGTGAGCCAGCTCCCGCTGCGGCCCCCGCTCTGTTAATTACAGTCAAGGAAGCCCCCCCTTGGGGAGACCCGGTGACACAGCAGCTGATGCTGAACGAATTCAGCGTGAAACAGCATCCCGGCTTCGCTGGGGAGCAAATGAGTGGGGGGGGCGGGGCTCCGAGAGGTGGAGCGTCTGATTGGCTCTGTGAGCCAAGGCCTAAAGAGCCGTCTGCGACTAAATCAACAGACCTATTTCAACACAATAGCTAAGCCTGCTTATGAATGAAGACTCCAGGAATACAGTTACACTTCAAGACGGCACTGCATACAAATGGCATTAGGCATGGCAGTACGATAATACAAGACCAGAACTCAAGGGCTTGAACAATGACCTAATTTAAAATGGAGTGTTATCTGTTACATTGATTCTATTATAATGAAAAAGGTACTTAGATTTACAATTTATCGCCATCGTATTAATGCCTAAAATATTAAAATGTGAGGATTTACATTAATTTTGTTGATTTTTTGATATTAGTACATGAATTGATTCAGGCCAGAAAGGCACATCGCTGTGACGTGTGCTGGAAGGCACTGCGCTGCTTTCGAGACACAGGGCCGCGATTCAGGCTCGACGTGGATCACAGAGTGACGGCTAGCGCGCAAAGGATCTCCCAGGGGCAGCAATCCGTAAAAACACAGATGGTGATTAATGACTATGGGCAAAGGCATACAAGGCACAAAAAAGGGAATATGGGAACAGGAGTAGGAATGAGTATACTCAAATCTCATGGCTAACATTTTATACATCACCAATGTTCCGTGATGTCACCAGCAACGAGAAAGGGAAGAGCACCTCGATTCCCATCCAGGGGCCAGTGTGAGTCAGCTTTCACTGCACTGGAGTGTTTAAGTACCTAAATCAACTGACCAGTTCATCTACCAACTGCTGCCAGCAAATTACAAATAACTAGAAAACTTATATGCGGTGTGTCAATTGAAATTCCATGATTTAAGGACGAAAAAATATTAGCTCTCTTTTCTGAGTCCCAAAAACCATTTGTGAGTGGGCTTGGTGTATTTAACTAGCAGATAGCCTACAAACGAAACCCACAGATAATTTACCAGCTGCTCTTCCCCTCAGATGTGCCAGTCTTCCACTGCGCCGTTACTCTCCTGGCTATTTATAGTACAGGCTGTTTTTTCCCCGTTTTTTCCGCCTTTTTCACACGGCCAGCTCCACAGTGGAGCACGGAGAGGTCCTCACACACCCCCCTCGTCACGAGACGCTCGCGGGGAGGGTCCTTCCCCATCCTCACGAGCCGACTGACATAGGTGCAAACGGCGGCCCGTCGGCCGTCGCCCCGTCGCCCATCGTCCCGTCGCCCATCGTCCCGTCGGCCATCGTCCCGTCGCCCATCGCCCCGTCGGCCATCGTCTCGTCGCCCATCGCCCCGTCGGCCATCGCCCCGTCGGCCATCGTCCGTGCATGCGCCGTACACGCGCCGTGCGCGCACCCAGGCGGTCCGTTTTATCTCTGTCTCTCTCACTCACTTTTTTTTTGCTTAGCAAAGCTGCGATCTTCCCTCCCCTCCCCCGTCGTTAGCTGTCGCTCGGCGCTCTCCCGACTGCGGCAGCGGAGGAAACCGTCCGCGGCAAAACAGAAAGTGCGGCACGGGGGAAAAAAAAATAAAATAATAATAAAATATAAAAATGCCACCCTTTCCCCAGAGTGGGCAAAGAGGAGCTCAGCCTGGCTCTGAATCATTGATGAGGCATGGAGTGTTTCTCCCACAAAAAGGGCAGCTATAATACAGGACAGACGCCTGTCGGGAAAGAAGACCTCAATCTAGATATTAACCGTGGTAATGAATTTAACGTAAGCTCAAAAAATGGGGGAGGGTGATACACCTTCTAAAACGCTGCATTGAAATCATAATAATGAATAGCGATATTAATCCCAGTAAGGGTGTTATTTAAAGTGTTCTTATGTACAAACCCGCACAAAGGTGCGAGCCAGCGGGAGGTACTAATTAAGACACGTGTGTAGGGGATTAGTGTGCCTGGGCCAGGGCTGTCCAAACGTTTGCCTGATGGTCCACTCTTCGTCAGCAGCTTAAATGGTCCCCCCCCTTTAGGCTCCCATCTGCACATGGTCAGACTGCTGCACACTGCTTCCAACCATTCCAACTTTTTAAAAATATTAACGTGCAAAGCCATCACCAGTGTCATGCGAATACTGGATTAGACAATACTTGTAGAACTTTCCAGGCCAAGCTATAAGACGGCTAGGAGTCAGTTTAGCATTCGCTGTATCTTTCTTACAGGAGGCTTTTTACAAATATCAGCATTTTATCCTTTTTATAATAAACAAATAATAAAGCACCCTTTGAATTTACCTGAGCTAAAAGGGAGAAGAAGGCCGGCTACTTTCTAAATAATTCATTTGCTTTTATCCAAACTGACTTACGTTGGTGACGAGTTTACCCACTATATGTAACATAGCTGAATATTTTATCTGAAGCTCTTCGGATTAAATGCACCCTAGAAATGCAGGGACTAGACCCAGCAAACTTTCGATCACACGAGGCCAAGTCCTGAAACACTAACAAACTGCTTCTTCACAACATGGTGGTTTTCCCCACTGTGTAATTATCTACGCTTGGTGAACAGTTAAACACATCCAGAGTAAATCCCTATTCTGGCAGGCCTTCTGTCTGCCTCCATCATAATGCTGTGTGATGTCAGCGCCTATCCCATCATCCGCTGTAAACAGAATGCCCCCAAGTTAGTTATTTAACTTTAAAGAAAGGTAATAAAACCAGGTTGCAGAGCTCATTATCTCAGCATGGAAGAAAGTCAGTTATCATACAATTAACTCATTGCCTCATGTCCCACCATTGACTCTTAATAACCATCCCAAGTTCACGCCTCCCCTTCTGGGCCACATCCATCCATCCTTTGAACATCTAGGCCCGTTTGCTGGGAAAATACAATTTGTTGTGTACGGTTTAAGCGTAATGCAAACTCATCAGCTAAGTGCCAAGGTTATGTTGAAGGGCCTTTTATTCGGTAATACGTCATAAACAGCTTAACGCCTGTTTATATTACCATGGTTGTGTTTTGTTTCAACTTTCATAATTTCACGTAATTTTTCCGGAAACTGCAGTCTTCAAACCAACATCAGCTACCTTAACGTACATATATAAAAAAACAAAACAAAAAGAAAGACAGTTGCCCTCGTTAAAACAGCTCATGTTTATGTGTACGATTAAAAAAAAGCCACGTCATTCGGCCACTGGCATAATTTGTGAGCCGCATGTCAGTCTGCGCCAAATCCCGATCAGACGAAGCTGTGCCAGGCTCTCAGCTCAGCCCTCAATCCGATCAGTCCTTAAAGGCCACATCTCCCCATCCGTGGCACTTATTCATTGTCGTGAGAGTTTCATTGCATTAAATTACACACATTATATTCTTTTCGTATTATTTTCAAGAATTCACAAAAACTAATACATTGCTACAACATACAATGATGCTGAACAATTGCGACAATTAATAGAAAACATTTTTTTACGTGGCATTGCAAATCCACTCAAGCCATATACTTACCAGCGTGCAGAATCTTTCAGGCGGGTTTCCGCAAGTAATGCCCGGCGGTTCCACCTTGATTTTCATGTATTCCCTCATGGACATCGGCTTGGGTTGGCAGGCGTAAAACTCCCATATTGGGCCGTCGTCCGTGCTCACCAGGGACTTACATATGTCGTACTGGCCCAGAGTCAATGCAATAAACCGCAGGAAAAATACGACCTGTCGGAGCATGGCCAGTGACTGAAGCCACGACACAGTCCGACACGGAGAATCCGGAAAGTTGTTAGCGGGGCCACTGCAGGCGCGGGGTCGATCAGCATGAAACCAGGCGGGTACACATGGTGTAAAGTCCGGTTATTTCCGGAGGAAAATATTTGCCTTATTTCAGATAGGGAAATAATTTTGGAGGAGTGAAAAGATGTTTAAACTACAAAGAAATTGGAGTAGGCCTAAATAATTGGGATGTAAAAAAAACCTGCACATGTGTTTATATATATACTGTATATACTATTTTCATGAAATTATTTAAGAGTTACAGAGAGGTGTCCGGCGCTTTGATCACAGCAGATGACAGGAGAATTATTTCAATCTGAAGATGAACTCCGCTGCACACACATAGCGAATCCATTACTGTGTCAGTGCCGCACTAGGTGGAGTCTGAAAGCCGACAGGTGTAAATATTTCACGTCTGCTTCCCGACTAGGCGAATAAACGTTTCAGGTAGCAGTTGGCAGGACTGTTACATTTTCGAGCTGACCCACAGATAAGCTAAGTCCGTTTACTTCATTTGTTTACTTCTGTCATTTTCTTGCAAGCTGACAAAACAAAGAAAAAAGGCATTGTTAGTGACTTCTCAGCCCAGAAAAAGCAATGTCCAATCATTTAAATATAGCAAAGCTGACAGAAACATACGCTCAAAGTAGTTTCAGCTATCGGTTTTGCCTTATTTTGCATCAAATAGTGTTTGCTTTGCAACTAAGAAGCGAATATAATTTTAACACACTACAGCACGGCATGACAGGCCGTATTAACGAAATTTAATCAACTATGCAAAGTAAATTTGCGCGTGTGGATCATCAGCACTGCGCGTGCATGCGGAGTAGGGAGGCTCAGCGTTGTTTGCAAACTTTTATTCACTTTAATCTATATTTACGTAGATCAAGACACCAGTATGGCTATTACATAAAATATTTATATATTCCCATATATAATGCACAACATGTAATTTCTATTACTTTGTCAGAACATAATTATTCATCCGTTCAATCGTCCATTCTCATGTTGTTTGAGGGACGCGATTGTTATGTTGCATAATACACAGTTATGTGTACTTCAGTGTTTTATGTTTTTAGGGGATATAAAGCAATTTTCTCAGCATTAATAACACTCAGGAGTCGGTCCCGGTCTGATGTTATGTGGGGTGCAACAGATTTTGAATTGTAATTACCTCTCTGTTACTAAACAACCGGGACTGTACAGTACGTCATGCATCCTGACAGGAGAAGTGTCAAAATTGCAGCGATTCTTATGAATATGAAGAACTTCCCGGAAAAACATAAACATTATTCTTCTTAACGGGAGCATTAAGCCCGATCCGATCCGTTAATATCATACAGAGTAAGCTGCCAGTGGCCGTATTGCGCATGATTTGTGGTCACCGACTTCCTGGCTTGTTAAACTCTTGGGGTGTGTTGCGGAGCAGTTGCCACAGCGCTGATAGACATTACTTTATATTCATTATGGAAGTGTTGGAGCGATGACAGGAGCATTATGATAGTGCCACGTGGGAAATTTAGCGCACTTCTCGGCTCTGCGATCTGTTAATATATTGCGCCGGTACATTGGACGTTTTAAAGCTAAAACGTGCATAACTTATAAGCAAAACGTAAAAACGGCAGGCCGACATACCCGCACTGTACATCCAGCTGTGATAAAATGGAACTTTACTTCTCTCGTTATTCGCTACGGCGTATTTTTCCTGCACGAATTCATTTTGCAGAAATCAGTTTCGGCAGTCACCTGAATACTCACCGAGTGTTTGCAGCGATACAGGACGCCTTGTATTCCATCATACGCGCAGCCCTTCCCTTCAGCGTCCCGGCTAAACGAAAGAGAAGCCAACTCAACTCGTCTGCATGGATTTCTCTTCTCCCGTTGCTTTACGCTTCTGCTCGGTACTTTTTTATATATTATCGCTGAAAATGGATGTACGGCACGGTGTCCTAGATAATAGAACGATGCATATGAAAGCAAATTCCAATGTTAGAGATTATCACAAGTGGAAATGTTTACTTTTTGTCGATGACTCTTGTCATCTCCTACTTGTCACAGCCCACTTTACTAGATCGCGTTTGCCCTGCACGCTCAAGGGCAGATAGAAAAAGCTTCATGGAAATTCTTCCTCCCGTCGCTCCCCTCTTCTCTCCCTCCTCCCATCCCTCTATCTCTCTCTGGCGCTCTCTCTCTCTCTCTCTCCCCCTCTCTCTCTCTCTCTCGGTTTTTTTCTCTCTCTCTCCCTTTGGTCCGCTCTCTCTCCTATTCGCTCTCTCCAAGTTAATACTGTCGTTAAATCTCTTTTTCCATCTCTCTCGATCACAATCTGAGCTTTTATCTCTATGCCTGATCCGGGTTGCGCAACTTCCTTCCTCCAGCTTGAAACTGTACCATCCCACAAGCCGACCGGGATGCGCTACTTAAAGGAGCAGTTGGAGGGGAACAATTGTAAAGACCGAAGGAAATAACATGCAAGACGGTGTCGACGAGGATGAGGGGTTTAGCACTGCAAAGAGTCTCAACTTAAAACCTGTCCCAAATCGCACATTCTTTAATAAAGATTTCTATCAGTTTTCAATAGGTCATTCTTTGGATCTACATAAGAGAATCGGTTTTGCTTAATGCATCTGGATTTTTATCATATTAACACGCCTTGGTGTGTAGAGGAGGAATTATTTTTTGAACTTTGTGTGTAAGGAGACATTTCCATATATTCTAAATATCCTTTGTCTTGTAGCACATGCCCGCAATGGCCATGACTCGCAAGACATAAGTTACAGACTTTTCTAGCTTATATATATAACCTACCTTTATTAATTTCACGGACATGGTTTTCAAAAAGCACACTGCAGGACTGTTAGTAGATTGATATTTTAGGCGTAAATAACTGAATAAAAAAAAAGTATAAGTGTGCTGCCTCAAACCGCGTCCAACAGTCGCATTTTGCAGTGGGTATAAACTACATACGACCTGCGAATTTTCGCAGTTTAATTCATGTGTATTTTAGAAAGATATAAACTTGGCGATCAAACACGGGCTATCCGGAAAACGATTCCCTTCTCGTAATGCGCGTTCTTTCAGACTTCGGATCGACTTTATTGGCAAACATTTCTCCCGGCGCAGCAACAAGTTACTAAAATGCTGAAACTTTCCCAAACCAAGCGGGTCACCTATGATGACACATAGGGGCAAAGAAGGTGACAGAAGCAGGCGACGCATGTGAGCAAACTGAACGCCTTTATAACGCGGTAACCTTTATTCCTATGGGCGGAGAGCGCTGTCCTTGGTGCGGATTCAGCTGAGTCTTGGCAGGTTCTAGACTTGGCTGCCTGAATTCTGTTTTTCAGTCTGAAATTATTAATGAAACATATACGCCAGAACGCCACTGACATGAAAGAAAACCCCCATTCTCTATAAATACCTTATTCTCTGTGATGAATGAATACACTATTCATAGAATATTGTAATAGGATCCAGCTGAACCTGAAACTAAAGTCGCAAAAAACGCAATGGCACATGGTTTAACATTCATCATCTTTCATTTGTTCATTGAATAAGTAGTCTTTAACATAATTCGCCGCCGTCTAAATGACAATTTAATCGATTCTATGAAAGACCTAAAGCTAAAGTGGTAAGTTAAAATCAATAAAAAATTTAAATACTCGTGTAATTTCTAACGGAAGGTCCTGCGCTACAGACACAAATTCGTTATTGATTTAAACCCATCGATTTAGTTTTTTAGCAAATCAACTCTACAGCAGCACAGGCAAAATACCTATTTTAAACCACGTGGTCAGCAGGGAAACAACCTAAAGGAAAATTTAAAAAGCGGACTTTTTCCTGACATGGCGCGCGATGTTTGCTCTCTGTTTTGGCCACCATTGTGATATTTTCTGTATGTTCTGATGTTGTCGTTCTAATGTTCTAATTATCTATGAACAAATTGATTCCTTGGATAGGCTAATATATGACTGATAATTGGTTGTCTTCGTGTAGATGAGTGCATGTGGGATATAATGCTTTTAACATGCTGTTATTAAGCTGTGAGCTGGAGGCCCGTTTGTGATTTGCGCATTGCTGTCTAATGCTCTTTATATCCTAATATGAATGACAACTTTTATTTACTTAAACCGTTCAAAATATGCATCAGATTCGTTATATATGCACTCACTACAATAATATAACAAGTCTCTTACGTTGCAAGTATGCCGACATTTTTAGAAAACAAACAACAAACAAAAATCAGTTAAGGTTCTGGGCTCAAGGTACTGTTCAGCTCTGTCGATTTTGGTTCTGTTTGGTTCTGTTTGATGGATTCTGTTAATTTTTCGTGAGGCTCTGTGAACAACTCAGCAATGGAACAGGTGAAACAAAACACTATGGAACAAGTAGCTGCATGACTTGTGCTGGTCACTTTGAAAACTAGGGACTAATACAAATATAAAGAACAATATTCTACTTAATATCATGAAATATGATGTGACAAGAAAGAACGATTCATTATACCCGGAGAGGGCAGCCATCAAAACGTTAAATACAGAATTCTGACATCGACAGAGGACCAGCCATTAAAAAAAAATGTTTAGCTTTTTCTTCCGTTTCGTTCCCATCTCTTACACATTTACGCTTGGCATATAATTCTGTTGTGTTCCACGGCACTTGCAAAAAGGACTTATTACTCATTGATTACTATATGAAGTTAATATTTTGTGTGGAGAGTTACAGATTAATGTGATCAGTTCAGGTGTAGTTAAGAGATAATCACGTGAGTTATGACATAATACAAATTATACTATAGAATATTAACTGATGAGAGCCTTCTATATATTTTTTTAAAGTCACTAAATACTTTCCCAGTCGCTGTATTAAATAATTAACATATGCAACGCGCGTTTGACCCAGTTACCAGAATTTTCAGCCGCACACATTGCTGCAGATAATTATATGACTATTATGTCAACCTAAACCAAACAGACTGTATGTTTAAGTACAAATGACTGTTTTGCGCCTCGAAGCGCTGCCCTGTGTAATTAGAATAATCCGAATTGTTTTTACTGCAATTCGCAGTGTAATGATGATGATGGAGGTTCCCTGAAACTTGATTTTGTAGCGATGAGAGCGCTGTTAAACTAATCAATAGCTTGTCCTCAGACACCACTTTCTTTGTAAGTGTCCCTTGGATCGACTTAACCCTTCCGATGATGACTGGCGCTACTGCTTTGCATGTCTAAAGACTTCAGTAAACCAGATCATAGGCATCCTTGGGTCCTCTCTCTCGGGGCTATTTTTAGCCGAGCCCCGAGTATTTTAGCCCCGATGCCAATTAGCCCCGATGCCAACCAAAAGAGTCAAGCCCCAGGTAAACTGGACTTCGCCCCTGATCTTTTCAATAGCTAGAAACTCCCCTGACCCAGATATAATACAACAGGCTATAGTTTCACTGTTCGGTATGTCTTTCGTTTGGTTGATTGAATGCGGGCAAAGTTGGGATTGGAAATATTTTGATCCATATACTTCTAAAGCTTTCAATTGCGATCGCCAACTCGTAGCGCCATCGATCATCACGACAGCTTTCAAAATAAAGATATATATTCAGGTGTGGTATTCTTGCGGTCTCCTCTTAATAATTATAGTTTTGAGTGCTATTTTAAAACAACTTGCCATATGTTTCCCGTCGCCTCGCTCCCAACCCTGCCAACGTTTCTGTTGTCACTGCGAGAAAATATGCATACGTCACTCCATAATCACGAAATATTAAGCAGAAAAACAAAGAGAGCGAGTGGCGTTCCGTCATGCCGGTATTAGTCCCTCATGCAGGAGAATGGCTTGTACAGTTTACCAGCAAAGTAAGCTGTCTTTTACTAAGGAAACCCTTCATTTGACATGAAATGGTTAATAAGCTACGCCGGGAGAAAAGAAAAAATATATATTTAAAAATGTGGTAACATAAATTGGACAAAGAAATGTGAAAGTGAATAAAGATTCTGGTGGAATTTAATTAAAATAAACAGGTAACTGGCACTCATAATAATCTTTGTAATCTTTTGAATCTTGCTGTTCAGCTCATAGCCAGGCATGTACAGACACGTGCACTGTGTTCGGCGATGTGCACGGTCACCAAATAATTGATTCCACATTAATTTTCATGTAGTGAGCAGAAACGGTAAGACACTGCGGCACTAAAGCCATGGACAATAGTAGGTCATACGTCATATGTCATACCCACATTCGAATACGGGGCCGTTGGTATATCAAGGCCGTATACAGGGTGCATATTGCTTCTTTTTTTTTCTGAAAATCTAGTACCCGGGCAAAAAAGCAAGTTATGTCTTAGAACAAAAATTTTGAAGAAAATGCTGACACAAACAATAACAGAACCCATCCACTCATCCATCCGTCTAACCATCCATGGTGAAGCTGGACTCTATCCCAGGAAACTCAGGGCGTGAGTTAGTGGGAGGAATGCCAGTCAATCACAGGGCACACACACACACACACGGACACACACACACACAGATACACATGCTTACACCAATACACATAAATACACATGCTTACACACTCATGCACACACAAATACGCTTACACACTACACACTCATACACACACAAATGCACACGCTTACACACTACATACTCATACACACACAAATACACATGCTTACACACTCATGCACACACAAAAACACACGCTTACACACTACACACTCATACACACACAAATACACATGCTTACACACTCATACACACACAAATGCACACGCTTACACACTACACACTCATACACACACAAATACACACGCTTACACACTACACACTCATGCACACACAAATACGCTTACACACTACACACTCATACACACACAAATGCACACGCTTACATACTCATACACCCACAAATGCACACGCTTACACACTCATACACACACAAATGCACACGCTTACACACTCATACACACACAAATGCACATGCACACACCAGTACAAACACACACACTGCAGATTATGTTCATGTTACTTTGTGGGGACCAAATGTCCCCCACAATGTAATAAAAACCTGATTTTCAGGTCCCCACAAAGATCTGTGGATGCAATCAAAAAAGTAAAAATGCCAAAAGTCTCATATTTGGTTTGGTTACTTATGGTTAAGGTTAGGGCTGGGTAGGGGCTAAGGTCGTCTTGCTGGGATTAGAGTTTCCCCCATAGAAATGAATGGAAAGTCCCCACAAAGATGTAATTACAATCCTGTGTGTGTTTTCATATTTTTTTTTCTCAGTTTTCTTGATGCTGGTAATGCATATCATACCAAGCTTGGCAAGTTTGCCTATAGAGCCTTTGTTGCAAAAGTAAGAAAGTCAGGGATAGGAAGTCTGTAACAGAAAATGTGCCTAAGCTGACTAGTTACTTTACCACAAACAATAAAATGCGTGATGAGAGTGCAGCAAAATGTACAAATGCCACTGACCTGGGAGCCCTAAGTGATTCTTTTGCGTGGGCCCCCAAAATGCAAGAGCCCTCCTCTCTCTGGCTACGGGGGACGATCGCGTCTCCTGTCCTCAATGGAAGCTTCAGTCCACTTGCCTCAATCATGTACTTAACCTCTTCTTATTTTGTTGGACGACAACATGGGAATCTAGTTTGCCTGTGCTATAAATCTCCAGATCTTTGTCCACTTCAAATGTCCTGTTACCATCATACTGTAGCTGCTTGTCTTGCGAGCGCCACTGTGTGACATTATGTTTCTCTGTGATTCTCAATACCACTACTGTCCGCCTAACTTTTATGTATTTGTTTGCCCATTCATTTTCTAATTTATTTGTTTGTTTGATTGTTTGTTTATTGTGCATTGACTTTAAACTACAGCCTCAAATGCTGGTGGAAGGAAAACTGAAGTGCATTTGCAAGGTCCCCCCCCAATGAGTCAGACCATCACTGCTCTCTTTGAATTTGAAGGATGGGACAACGTGGAGTGGCGGGGAATGCAGCTGAGGGAGAATGTTCCTGAGTGACTGGTCTGCATGGCTATTCCTAAAGCCCTGTTTATTTGACACGCCACTGCATTATTGAGGCACTTGCAGGAAGCTTTTATACAAATGGACTTACACATCTATCATGTTGGGTCCTTTTTCTTCAGGAATTCAGAGCAGCTTAGAAGCCCCTGAGACTAGACCCTCCAACCTTTTTGTTAAAAAGATAAAAATTTTTCAAATAGTTACATATTAGCTACAGTGTGCCACCATTACTTAATTATGTGACTACTGAATAGCACGTTAAAATGACGTACAAAGGCAAATGACATTAAAAAACAATGTGGAAAAGACGTTAAAAAGACATTAAAATGTTAAACGTTCTGCAAAGTATGGCATTGGTAGTATAAAGACCATTGGAGTCTTTGTTTTTACCTCTAAATGTGTTTAATTGTACGTGTTGATTTATTAGAGCAGGTATCTAAATAAATTGAATTGCACTGCCCTGTGAAGTGAGCCGGAATACATGGTTTCTAATGGCTAGGAGGCCGCTGAGAAGCCCTTGCCTCCCCACTGCAGCCTGCTGAGGTTGGAGAGGTTGGACCCTATTAGGATATTAAAGCTCTACCCCACATCCACTTTCTGTGGGTATTGGAAAATGTCCATGAAGGTCTCCGACAGGATTGGGGTTCAGGTGTGTAGTTTCATTCTTGTCTGCTTGGTTAGATATCAGAGTAACAGCTTACCAACTAGATGGTATTAATATTTACTTTTTAAATATTCTGTTGAAAAACCTTTCAAACCATGAACTTTGTTTTACAGCTTCCTGGATATTGGCCACGAATCTTCTTCACGAACAGACTTCTGTCAGTACTAGCCTTGCAATCCATTTTATGAATAACTTGAGCGCAGACTTTTACATTTGAATAACTATAAACAAACTGTACAAGCAAGTAATGCACACAAAGCACTTTTTTTCAGGCATGATATTCCTGTGTCCAAATGTTGGACAGTTTTGCTGTCCAGCTTAGTTTGACCTTAAGCTGGACAGTCAGACTTTCCTACATCCATGTGTAATGCTTGTATGCAATAGCCACAGATGTCTTGTCTAGAGACGTGATTTGTTCATTCTGTTCTTTGTGAAATCTGGATTTATGATACTGATATTTACAGTTGACAACCGTTTCTGGGTTTGGAGACGGGGATCTGCTTGGGTTGGACGTCACTGGGTAGTGCTTTGACTTACAAGGCTTTGGAAGAAAAAACAAAGGTACAGCTGAAAGATACCTGTGATAGATATTTGTTCTGTTTTCGCCGGCTTGATGGGTGTAATTCTAAATATGGGCTCATTTATTTCCTGTCACGTGTGCTTATTTTTTTTCTTTACCTTTGCGGTGCAACAAAATTGTCTCACTCATTTCTGTTCAGACGAAATAAATCAAAGTAAAACCGTTTCTTTAAAACTGGACGCTACAATCTAGAGAAATGTACGAAAGGTAGCCCAGGACTGCTATCGGGACCAGCAAGACTTCTGATAGGAGGGGGCAGCGAGCCAGGCAGCCTGTTTTGCTTTGGGGGGGTGAGGGGATGGGGTAATAGGAGGTGCGAAGCACTTGTGCATAAATCAGTGTCACGCAGGCGGGGCCCCGAGAAGCAGAACGTGACCTTAAATGCCTGGCACCTGCTGAAGCTGCCCCCCCCCCGCCGACCCGCGGGCCCTTGCCGGTGCCAGGGGTGCTCTGTCTGCTTAATGGATCTGACATATTCTAAAGCAAGCAAAAGTGTGTCTCTGGATGGCACCCATCTAGCATGGGTACATTACAGTGTCCTGGGGCAACAGCTGGGGGGTTGGCGGAGGCAGGGTTTAATTCTGTGCACACAGTCACTCGGTTGGCTATGCCGCGCTCTCGCCTGATGGAATTTCTGTTTAAATGAAACCTTAATCCCCCCTCCAGTTATGTGACAGGTACCCCCATTTTTCCTTGGGTGGCCTGTGTTTACCTTTGCTGCAACACTTAGCTTGAAAACAGCCTCAAAGGCCTAAATGTTTTACAATATGGGCGCAAAAATAAAGTTTGACTAGACGCCACTGATGGGTGGAGCGGTGGCTGGATGGTAAACGCAGCTGCTCCGTACCCCAGGGCAGGATGTTTCGATTGCTGGTCTTCTCTGTGTGGGTGCTGCGTGCATGTTCTAACCATGTGGCATACAGTGTCAGTCAAAAGTTTGGACACTCCTATCCATAGATAGGGTTATTTGTACTATTCTCTGCATTTTAAAATAATTATAAAGACATCCGAACTACAAAATAACCTATATGGAATTATACACTGACCAAAAGGCATTAAACAAAAAAATGTTGGGGGGGGGGAGCTCTGTGTGTTAGGACTCAGAAGGTTGTTGGTTCAAATCCCGTGGTCAGTAGAGTGATCCCACCATTGGGCCCTTGAGCAGGGCCCTTAACCTCAAATCCCCATGGACTGGCTGACCCTACTGCCTCCCCTACGCCAGTTCCATGAGGTGGCCTCCTGGGATGCTTATCCATCTGTCCTGAAGGAGGTCACACATATATGCTGAGCTCTCATTGGCCACTTTTCCTTCACTCTCTGGTCAAACTCTGGTCCTTGACTCTGGTCAAGAACCGTGTCTACTGTGTTTTGGTCAGGTGGCCAGGTCATGTGATGCGATGCTAAAACTGTCCTTTTTTTTGGCGGCATGGCATGTACAAACTCTTGACTTGTGCATGTTCTCTGAGGACTGAACTCCTGTCCAGGCTGTACCACAGCCATGTACCCTGTCCTGCCTGGGATGGGCTCCAGGCCCCAACGACCTTGACTAAGATAAGTGGTTGCATTGGCAGCATTGATGAAAACTCACATCTCTGTTATGCTGTTTTGCCATGCATTGTAAAGGAAAAACAAAATGCTGAATATTTAAAATATATATAGAGTATAGCTCTCCGGCTAATGGGTTAACTCTGTGAGAGAAGCTTCATCCTGCTTTTTGCTCGCGGTAAATTATTGAAGGTCCTGGACGTGAGCTCTGTATTCGCAAGGAAGTTCTCTATTTATGTTTTGCTTCGAAGACAATTCATTGGGGTCTAATAGATGGAGAATTTACTGGAGATTCCAAAAAGCAAATTGATCTTCAGTCTGGCCTTCCAAGCAACAGTCACTAGCAGTTAGAAACAGGAGGTTGGATGGGACCTGTCTGCCCTCCTCCCCCGATGCCTTATGTCATGCTATTGATCAGGAAGGAATTAGGTGAAGGGCAGTTTAGCTAAAATGCCATTAAATGGTAAGCAGTTTATGCGATAATGATGCTTAGATATTATTTGCACAGCAGTTATAAAACAGCACAGTGGGTGTGTTACTACACTGTGTGAGAGATGCACACACACTCACACACACACACACAGGTTTGTAATTATATCTTTGTGGGGACTCTCCATTCATTTCTATGAGGAAAACTCTAATCCCAACATAACGACCGTAACCCCTATCCAGTCCTAACCATAACCATATCCATAACCCCTACCCAGTCCTAACCTTACCCATAAGTAAGCAAACAATATAGAGACTTTTGGCATTTTTACTTGTCTGATTGCGTTCTCAGATCTTTGTGGGGACCCAAAAAAGGGTCCCCACAACGTCAAAATAACAGGTTTTTATTACATGGTGGGGGACATTTGGTCCCCACAAAGTAATATAAACCTAATCCACAGGCTCACACATCTGGCGTGACGCTCACGCTTTCAGGCTCTCACACATCTGGCGTGACGCTCACGCTTTCAGGCTCTCAC
>JAODLD010000124.1:16011156-16031031 GCA_026781065.1 Mormyrops boulengeri
AACCTGAAATGTCAGCAATGGTAGCTACTCGGTTACTGTAAACACTGGTACAAACCTGAAATGTCAGCAATGGTAGCCACTCGGTTACCGTAAACTGGTACAAACCTGAAATGTCAGCAATGGTAGCCACTCGGTTATCTTAAATGCTGGTACAAACCTGAAATTTTAGCAATGGTAGCCACTTGGTTAACATAAACACTGATACAAACCTGAAATGTCAGCAATGGTAGCTACTCGGTTACTGTAAACACTGGTACAAACCTGAAATGTCAGCAATGGTAGCTACTCGGTTACTGTAAACACTGGTACAAACCTGAAATGTTAGCAATGGTAGCCACTTGATTACCGTAAACATTGGAATAAACCTAAATGTCAGCAATGGTAGTCACTCGGTTACCCTAAATGCTGGTACAAACCTGAAATTTTAGCAGTGATAGCCACTTGGTTAATGTAAACACTGATACACAACTGAAATGTTAGCAATGGTAGTCGCTTGGTTCCCGTGAACAGTGGCACAATCCTTAAATGTCAGCAATGGTAGCCACTTGGTTATTGTGAACACTAGTACAGACCTGAAACGGCACAATGTGACATCCAAGATTTCTTTTTTGTTGTGGTTTGGCCTCAGTGAAGCAATTCTAGCAAACAGGGGCTAAATGTTCCCAATGTGCTTTTTTTGCAGTCATTCCTAACATTAATACCATTAACAGTCTCCAAGAGGAGGGTGAATTCTGGACTGACATCGTAACGTGCGCACATCACCTCAGAACCTGAAATAGGTTCGCCAGCTTTCTTGGTTGTTATACATATGACATGATAAATCACAATAAAGAAGCATTAAACCTGCACACATATCCATGGCTTTTTTGAAAAAGAAAAGAACACACACACACACACCATCGGCACTGTTAAGCCCAGCAAGAGCGAGCGGCTCAAAGTAGAGCAGATCCATCATTACTTTGCATTTTAAACAAACCCAACGGTTCGGTCCCGGCGTGCTTCTCCGCTGCCGACTGATCAAAAGCCGGCGATACGTGGGGTAGGAGCTGGGGCCTTTTGTTTCTGCTCTTCCCTGGCGGAGTCATGCAGTCTGCCCGTCGGCTTTAATCATCCACAGAGCGGATGCCGCCATGGCCAAAGAGCGAGCCGTAGCCCCCTCGCCCACGTCGCGGTCCGCCCTTAATGATGGAGTACGCGTCTGCCTGTTGCCGTGCGTGGAGCAGCTAATAAGTTGGTCAATCTAACATAAAAAAGTGGATTGTGAGCAAGGGAGCAAAAAAATAAACAACAGACATCTGTCACCAAAAAGAAAAAAACACAGGGCTGCAACCGTTTGAAATTGTGCTGTTTTGCGGTGGAACGCGTTTGATGTAAAAACTTTGTAGGCATGAATCCCTTATTAGTTCTCTGGCGGGGGGTTGTGAGGCTTAAAGAATGACACGCCGTGGTTTGCTTTTTCGCCTGCTAATTCCTCATTAAAAAAGATTTGGACAGCAGGATACCTTTGATTACAGGATCCTAATATTTGCCTAACTTTAAGCAGAACACTCAGCTGTTACCGTTTGTGCTGGGTGCTTTTACTGGGGAGGAAAAATGTATTTCATTTTCTGTTATTCAGTAATCTGCACGATTTACCCCCTCTTCGTTTGGCAATAAGGAGCTTCACCGTGTTCGGTCAGTGCTCTCCCCTGTACCTTTTTTTGCATATTGGAAGCGATATCACTGCCTTTCACTCACACTGTGATTATTACGATTACGAGTCACATTTTCATCTTTTTTCCTTTCTCCTTGCTGGCATCTCTCCTTCCCGAGGGAAAATAAAGCAGCGGCCCCTACCAAACTATACTTTGAGATGAGGTCATTTTTCAAGTCTACTGTGTGCACAATGTTGTTTTTTTCTTTTCATAAATGGAGCAGAAAAAAATGACATGATAAAAATAAATAAATAATACTCTGGGCACTAATTCCAGCAGCAGTCAGGACTGGTTTGGGCTCTTATTAAAACAGTGCTACACTGTCATACTTCAGCGTCTCCTTGTTCAATCACCGTGAGTAGAAACTTGTTTAAACCAAAATTAATTTCCTTTATGGAACATGTCTTCCCTCATTCACATTTCCTATAACCCTGATTTATGAGAAGCAAGTCACGAAAATACCAAAGACCCAAAGCTCCTGGGCTGATATTTAAGAATTAATTAAAAGAGTCAAACTTCAGTCAAAATTTTACTTTAATAATCTTATATAATATGTATGAAAACTTGCACCCACAATTCAAAACAGACCCCTGTTGAAAACGACCCGAATAGCATGAGCATATTTCTATGTAAAAAAAATGTGACTTTTTAATGATTTAACTATATTACAAAACAATTTATTATTCCCACAATGTTCAATACTGTTTAAAAATGTATTATTTCGTAAAAAACTGAATCTGTGATCTCAAGGCTGAGACTTTATCTTAGCATTTATTTGCACAAATTTGAGCCTAAGCAAATTAGGATACACGTGGACTGTGACACAGGTACTCAGGAAGAAGCAGATCAGGACCCTGTGATACACGTGGACTGTGACACAGGTACTCAGGAAGAAGCAGATTAGGACCCAGCGATACACGTGGACCGTGACACGGGTACTCAGGAAGAAGCAGATTACGACCCAGCGATACACGTGGACTGTGACACAGGTACTCGGGAAGAAGCAGATTAGGACCCAGCGATACACGTGGACTGTGACACAGGTACTCAGGAAGAAGCAGATTAGGACCCAGCGATACACGTGGACTGTGACACTGGTCCTCAGGAAGAAGCAGATTAGGACCCTGCGATACACGTGGACTGTGACACGAGTACTCAGGAAGAAGCAGATTAGGATACACGTGGACTGTGACACGGGTACTTAGGAAGAAGCAGATTAGGACCCTGCGATACACATGGACCGTGACACGGGTACTCAGGAAGAAGCAGATTAGGACCCTGTGATACACGTGGACTGTGACACAGGTCCTCAGAAAGAAGCAGATTCTGCAGGAGCTCTGGTGCAGGACAGTGTAAGAAAAGGCTTCCATAATACAGACGCTCCTCTACTTACGAAAGTTCAACTTACGAACTTTCAGACATACGAACGAAGAGGACTAAGTCCAAATTGTGTTCACTGGGCTCCCGTTTCCTGTCCACAACATCAATTATTTTTTTCTGCATTCCAGTTCCGCCTAGTATGACTTCTGACCGCTACTCCCACCGCGCAGCAGCGTAGCGTACGTACTCCCGGCATCCTAGTTCTTTGTACTTGCGTATGTCCTTAAAATGATGGTGAATAACGACTTACGAACATTTCAAGTTGCAAACGGTCATTAGGAATGTATCTCATTTGTTGGTAGAGGAGCGTCGGAAATGCATTTCTTCTTCCGTTTCTGCAGACAGATTCTGGGAAAAGAACTTCCTAATACTGTAGTACTACAATAAGCATATGGGGAATGAAGGTGATACAAGGTTGAATAATCGTTTTGCCGTATTTTGAAAGGTGCTAGATTAATCTTCAGAAACGGAATATCAAACGACAGCTTCCTTAAATGACTCTACTAAACAGCAAGATATAGCTAAACTTCTGTAAAGGGAATCATTTTCCCTGCAGTTAGTGATTTAGTACAAATGAAGTTGCCATCATGTAATGAAATACTTTTGTAATTTCTGTAGAGGAATTGTAATAAGCTGCAGACCAAAGGATGCAGAGAGCGCGTTCATTTCACGTTTTAAACATGTTCTTTTAGCGCTGTTGAGTGGGAAATCGACTTTGAAATTGTGGGCGAGTCTTTCAGCTGTTTTGGCTTTAATTTGCATGTGACTTACAGCCCTGTCGAAATGAGCTGCAGGTTTCCTCTGACCGCATGATTCCAGCGAGAAATCAGCCTTTTATTAACCCCGCCCTCCCCCCGAAGAATCAGGAAAAAAAAAACATAGACGAGCATCGACGAGAGTTGGTGCAATTTTCTCCAGTTGCTGTTTCCATGGTCAGAGTGACAATCAAACACAGGCGGAAATTCCCCACCATGCTCCTACGGCCCCTTCCCGTCATTTGATCCTGACAGTGATTAGGCTGTCAGTGTCCTGTGTCAGCATTTAGACTTCTACTGATCCAGTGTCGCCGAGTGTCAGCCTTCCGGAGCTCAGCCCCCGGTCCGATCCCCCCCTTTAGCAAGTTGTAACACTGCCACCTTATTTTGGCTTCTCATCAACTTCCATCTTCCCCATTATACCCAGAATTAAAGCAGAGATGAAAACCAGCCAGGAAGGGCTTTCAGAGGCCTCGGCGAGCTTGTGGCTGATTGTGTTGTCAGTGTCTGATGGTATCACATCATGCCCGCGTGTGAGCAGCACCAGGTAGAAAGGCCCAGGCGGGGAGATGGAGGCAAGTCGCTCTAATTGAATCGATTGGCTAGCGGGAGCTCTGAGCCGGGGGTCAGTAATTACACGGCCAAACCGAGATAATGCCAATTTTGCCCGACTCTTCAGCCTTTGCGGAGACTCAGGATCCCCCCCCCCCACTTCGAGGCTTCAGTTCCCTTCCTGACACCCATTTATGTTTTCTGTGACATGTTCAAAAGAAGGAAACGAAAGAAATTTCCAAAGGACGCTGGCAGCCTCTGCCCCAGTCTAATTTGGAGATGACATCAAATGCTGCGTCGCGTTTCCTCCCCGCCGCTCAACGGTAAGAATCTCAACAGGAAATTCTCCTCACACATCCTCCACGGCTCCCTCTGCCGTCAACCACATCCTTACAACCCCAAAGATCATCCCGACAATGACAAACACTGAGCCTGTTTCGTGCGTTAGCCTCTGACATCTAACCTGAACGCGTACGTAATCTACGGGAAAGAATAAAAAAACACGTACACTTTGCGCATTCTGTGAAGTTTCTATGGATACCGTTGAATTTCCAGATCTGAGGTACACAAGTGCGATAAACTAGCCTCATTAACCACAGAAACTAGCTGCAGTTAATTAAAATAATTCCTTGTTATCCTGGCTGCTCTACTCGGTCAAATTAAACCGGAGGAGTGCTGCGCAGTCTGTGTTTCGCTTGGCGAATGCTGCTTTGGTATGGCGGACCTCACCTAATTAGCGGGAGAGGAGGAATATTTTAATGGAAATGAACAAGCGCGGGATTTATCGGTGCTCTAATTGAAGGGCTCTGTGCATGTCAGAGCATGGAGACGCACCCTGAAACAAAAGGACGGAAATCCACAGCAGGAATGCAGCCTTAAAATGGTTTACTATTTTGTAATTAGCTGTTAGTAAACCTGTCACTTGTTCATGGGTTAGTGAACATCTGTAATATCATCCCTGTCAGCATGCAGTATTTACTCATTCAGGAAAACTGAAAATATTTCTCATATACTGTTAAATTTGGGGTTTCACACATTTTTACAAAGATTATGTAAATGTTGTTGTCAATGTATTATGGAAAGAATGGACTCCCACAGTAAACAACCCCTGGGTTTTCAGAAATAATTTACAAACTGATGCAACCATTTAAATGAATATTTCAAATGTTAAATATTTTAAATGAAATGGGATGTAATGTTCTGATCATAAAACTCAGCAAATTAAAAGAAGTACTTAATCATACACTAATGCAATTTAACATAATATTCCATAATAACTCTTTGTGGATTTATTTTTTTGAACCTAGTGGTGTCGCTATATGGCGGCTGGGGGGGGGTGGGGGTGGGGTGAACAGCATGATGAGGGATACAGGCGAGGAGAATGGGTATAATTACAATGGAGTCCTCTTTGAGTATTAGATGGGGACCGGCAGGTTGGCCTAACATGACACAGATGGTAACAGCAAACAATAGCTGGGCTCACAGACACAGAGAACAAAATAACAGGAAAGATTTATGCATGGGACTGAGGCAGTGGGAATGATCTCACAGGGCTAACACAACACGCGGCCGAAACAAAACAGAACAAGCCGCTTTAGCAAGATGGAGCGCGATAATTAATCAATCCTGATCATGTGACTCTCCTTCTTGAGGAAACCAGAAGTTTTTACACCAGAAGTCCCCTCTCCAGTGGGCCGTCAGAGCAGACGGCAGTCTATGGAAAGTTGAGAGGTGGACTTTAGAAATAAGGCGCACAGGTCAACTCTACTGTATGCAGAACCATGGGAATCATCCTGGACTTTCGGGACCGTTGGTCAAATTAATTTTCATCCTGTGAAAAAAGAAACCCAGGAGCTTCCAGGGACCTGAACTTGTGTTACCTTTCAGCGTCACTGGGAGTGCAAACTTCAGAACCGCACTGGCCTCCTCCCTAATGCCGCCGTGCTACTAATGGCAGTCTGATGCAAATAGTTGTCATGGAGTAATAAGTCACAGAAAGACCCACCAGATTTAGAAGAACGTCCCCACCGCGGCGTCCATCATCATGCAGTTCTCTTGCTCAGCATGTTCCACGTGCACCTTAAGGTCTTTGAGGTGATGTGAAGATCTGGGGCAGCTGAGCAGATGCCGGATGTGCGGTGGGCGCCTGGGAGAGCGAGAGGCAAGGCAGAGTCCGGAGCGCTGCAGCTCGCAGTGTACACGGAGAACACCTGGCTCGCCATCACTCTGCACCTCATGGTCCCACAGAATCTAGCTCTACATAATGGGTGGATCGTTCACCGGTCAGCAATTAGCAATTCAGCAATAATCAAACATACAGTAGCAGGTGCTTTGAAGAAAAAACCAGTTTGTTAGGGGACATGATGCATTTAATAATGACGAATACGCCACAGATTTTCGTTGGGATGCTCTGTGCCTACTGATATTTCTGTAGATCACGAAAGTCATATTAATATCATTAAATGATTAAATAACTAGAAGACAACAGTATGCATCTAATTTAATGATGAATGATACTTTGTTAATGGATAATTAACAAAGCTGTAATGAATAATTTAGACACCCTATAAACTTGCCCCATAGGTTTGTTAAGCATTTAATAATGCGATTAACTACTTGCTGAGCACTAAATGAGAAATAATAACCAGTAATGGACTGAGATCCATCATAAGGCACGACTTTCGGGATAGCGACCCAGGAATATGACTATATTGGACTGCATGGATGGTATGTGTGTGTCTGTACCAACAAATGTGTCTTTTACACATTGCATTGTGCATGACCGCACACTATGAACTAGTCTCAGTGTAGCAGATGCATGAAAACACGAAAGGTCATTAAAGTCTGTATAGCTGCCACAGTCCTGCTTTCAGCTTAAGCTCAGCAGTCTGTTGTGAGATCTGAATTGTTCCTGATTACCGAATAAGAACTGTAGAAACGGCAAGACTTCTAGTCTCCAAGACTGGAATTTCCCCCCTTTGCCCTAGATCTAAATATACCAAACATTAGCAGTGTGCTGTGTGAAGATGTGGAGAAGCAATTGGGACGAAGCCACAAATAGCATAACATAACAAAGGAGCCAAGGCATGCATGCGGGCACCGGTAATTGTGTTAAAACACACAGGTCCAAAGAACACTCCATGTTACTGTGCTCACCACACGTGCAAGAGTGATGTTTACAACCGCCAGGACATCTAAGATTACCCTGAAAGGATGAGCAGAACTAATGAATGCTGTCTTCGGTGAAAGGGTAGCTTGACAACACAACAGAGCAATTCCAAAAATGAATCCAAGGAGTCCAATTTTAAACACATTTTTTTTGACTTACCCCCAAACACCTGCGTTTTTGGACCTTGGTAAGAGAATCCACTCATTTTTCAAAGCCTGTTCAGCAGTACCCACCCCATTGCCACTGTAATTTGAAAGTTTCAGCAACCATATTTTAAAAGAAACAATGTTTTATTCCTGATCCTGCTTACATAAGTTCCCTCCTTTTTGATAGATTGCCAGTGTTACACTTCCTTTAGCTTACCATGCTTCAAATGCAACAAACAGCTTCTATTTTCATTTTCAGTTCTGTATTATAATTTTTACTGATTCGTTTATTGGGGGGGGGGGGGGGACCCAGCAGGTAGCACTCACGCCTGCAAGGATGGGGGCTGGTATCCCACCTCCCCCACAGCTTACATGGTCCTTTCTGTATGGAATACATTTATTCTGGAGGCCCCCGGTCGCTCCCTCAGTCCAAAGCCATTCAGTTTGCTGAGCTGGCATCCATGAAATGGTGCACGTGTGTGACGGACCAGAATCCTGTGCAAAGATACCCCTCCCACGTGCCCTATACTGCCTACTACAGCGTCCAGGCCTGTACGGGATAACTGTTTGGAAGCTGCATGGATAAATGGATGGATGATTCCTTGGTTTGTCTGTTCTGCATTTCTGTTTCTAGATCAGTATATATTTCAGTAGCTGATGCCTAAAAGGCAAAATTTTTCCCCCACATATGTTCAAGCAAGACTCCTACCTCGGAGGGGGGGGGTGGAGCTATTGGCTGTCTAGTTCTCGGGTCTTGTGCCGCCTTGTTCCTCCCATAGGTTTGCTGGGGGGTCGATGCACCTCCGGGAAAAAAAGCCCTGATGGCAGAGAGCTCCGCAGTCCAGCTAGACTGTGTGTGTACAAACCCCCCCCACTGAGACCCCAACAGCTGCTGCTGAGTTATGTAACACCAAAGCATCATGGCGTGCATTTAATTCAGACCTGCTGAAGGTCAAACCCTCACTACATACACACTACACCCGACTCCGAGTCTCCTCACAATTCCTGTCACAAACATGAATATAATTTTTGATTTTAATGGTTGTTTATCCCTAAACATGATAGATAGATAGATAGATATATCGGTCCTATATATTTTTCCAATATAAGTAGTGAGCATGAGGCTTTCGTTTTCCAACCGTCGGTGTGAGTATGTCCCTCAGCACTTAATATGGACCGCTGTGGCACAGGGCCCTGACTGGTGCATCAGAGGTCTGATGGGAGAAGAGCAGTCCTGGCGGGATGGGGGATGGTCCACGGCTCGACAGGGGCACTGCAGAGGCTGCAGAGGCCAGCCGGCGGCCCTGTGCTCCCCCTACCAACCGTCAAGCTACTGTGGAGACGAACTGCTTTTTCTCCTCTGGGGTCATTCTCTGTGTTTTTTTCCCACTAAGAAATTGATTCTGATTTCCAGGTCCTTGGCCCACAGCAGACTTTGGATGCAGGTGTACATGAAATATATCTTGAGCAGGAGAAAAATCTATTGTTGCATGTATTCAGTATGACATTGGGTACGGGATCTGAAAGCTTATGCTTAGGCTGAGAGGTTAAGCAGAGTGAAAAGTGTTCAGATCCATCGCCATGTGTGGCTTTTTCGAGTCTTTTCCGTCGGTCTCGGAGTTCTGCGCTGATTTAATTTGTGAACGTATGCGAACTCGTTCGTGCGTGTACATGCTTTATGTTTCTAAATCAATATCAATCCACTAAGCTAAATCCGGATCTTTTCCATAAAATCTCGAACAACACTTACATAGGTAGCCCGTACCGAAAAGAAAAGCGACCGCTAAATAAACAGGACTGTCGACGATTTGTCTTTGTTAAAATCAAGGTGTTTGCAATGCTCCTCCTAATGAAGATAACTAAGGTAAAGTCATGGGCAGCCCGTACATCGCAGAGTTATTTATCGCAGCGGTGTTATCTAACCGCGAGTGCAACGCTTCGGGAGCGACTACACAATTCGTGTTTATTATTCTGACTGCTTTATAATGTTATAGAGAAATAACAAAAGTGAGCGATTATGGCACTGCTTGCCAGCCTGTTAATTTATTCCAGAAATAAAAAGGAAACTTCTTCCAAGAAACCTTAGCAGAGAACCAGCACAGCCGGGTCTCATCACTTCATAAAGGAAACATAAAATACACATTTGCCAAAACAAATGTGCTTTAACCCCTTATTCGTCCACGACAAGTTCTCACTTGTTTTTAAGTGCCTTAAATAAACCATACAGTCCCAATTACAGACTCTAAATACTTGGATCAAAATGCGCATCTAGAGTTATACCTAGATTCCAATTCGAAGAGCAGAAGACTGCTGACAGTTTAAAGTGGATTCCTGGTATATATCTCAGACACAGAATGAATATTTCCCCAGTGATTTGCATGTACACTTCCTTCGCAGTTCAGTCCCCAAGGTTAAGATGTAGATTTCTTACATAATCTCCACTTTTTCCAATAGTTCACAGCGATCATTTTGAGAGTCATTTTTCTTTGGGAATGCTGTGTCATCCCTATGGCGTGTCTAATGCATGTAAAATACAGGAATTAAGATTTTTATCAGCCACTTTCACTTAGTATGCTGGGGGCCATTCAGAACCAGCTATCCAGCGATTTACCTGAGGCAGATCCTTTACTGTGGTGGGGGGTCAGAGCGATGTTTCCTCGCTCTGCAGCTGAAATATTTGACTACGTGAGTTCCCCAGTACAGACAAGGAGCGGAAATTGCACACTAGCCTGCGTGTCCTTGCTGCTGGCTGCTCCACACAGCTAAGGCCATGAACACCAGCCATGGCGCAGCAATTCTGATAGCTCAATTACTTCAGCCAAAAAGAAATTCCACAAATAATATATTCCATGATTTTGTACTGGGTAAGTGGTTATGGACGACAGATGGATTGGTAAATAAATTATATGATATGAATATTAAAATATTCATTTACTTTTGTTGTAGAGAATTGTTCCCTGATAGCATAGCCAGTAAATGAGTTAGCAGGATACCGTAAATAAATGCTGGTCAGCTGTGTTACATGCTGCAAATACAACAGTGTCCTAAGGCTGTTGACACTGTAAGCGGAAAATATGACTGAACAATTTGTTTTGCAATAAGGGAATTGGGTTTATGGGGTTCTGAGGCTCTATTTTGGAACAAGAAGTACCTGTAGAATACCTGTAGGTAGCACTTTAACTGGGGGGGATAAACACACATAAAATAGGAATAAATGGCTCAGAAATAAAATGGGAAACAAACATTCTAAGGCAAATATAAAGATGCAAGACTGTCTGTAATTGTCAAAGCTGGTAATTTTCAAATGAACAAAACAAACTGAGTGTATTTCTCAGATACATGCTGCCAGTTGCAGATGGCACAATCATTTAATCTGCTTTCCACAACATCTGAAAAGCTTGTGGAACATCAGAAAATGTAATTACTGGTGACTCTATCTTGTACTTAATGAATTCACAGAACAGAACATGGGAAAAAAAACTTCTAATCAGAATGTAAGATTATCATATTGTAGCATTTTCTAAGAAATACCAATATTACCAATATTAACTAAAGAGCTAGAAAACATTATAAAAGTTTATGGCCCTTCTAAAATTTGCTTCAGTTTAAAAATAAACAGCAAATAAAAAAAAACAAAAAACAAAAAATGACTTTCTTCAGGGAATAAGGTCTGGTAAGGAAACTGAGAAGCCGGAGAAGCTACACTTAACGTCAGCCTACAGCGGGTAGTGGCAAGTAGTGACAAGGTGATTAGTAACAAAGTATTTTTCCAATGAACCTAAACTAAACTGGGAATCAAACATTTTTGATGATAGTTACATAAAAAAATAATGTAAGACATGAAGCAATGTGTATAATTGGCTCATGGGAGTTTTACTTACACAAAAATGATCTGAGGACAGAACAAAAAATGATTGGTTCAGAGAGATAACCAATCAAATTGTAGAGAAGGTTGGTCAAAGCAACTAGAGGATTTGGGACCAACCAATCAGATGTCTTGGACCCACCTCTTCTAGAATCTGATTGGTTATCTATCTGAGCCAATCATTTTTGTTTTGCCCTTAGAACATTTTTGTGTAAGCAAAACTCCCATAATCATTCACTTGGATAGTACCACAGTAGGCAATGCAGATAACTAACTAGCTGCATGCTAGCCATGCATGATATATCTCTCTTGGTAGTCCGGATGCAGGGGCTGGATGGGTTGTTGCGTATCTGCCAGAGGGGTAAACACGACTCGCTAGAGACCATCGGCAGTATTTGGTGGGGCAACATCCATCATCATGTTGGACCTCCGCAAGACATTCAAGACCTGACATATATCATGGCATGGGAATTTCAAAGCCTAAACTCTTCATCAATTACCTAATTTAGAGGATTTGGAGAGGTACAACTAGGCATTGTGGGAGCTACTTGCAAATAACAATGAATGAACATTCCAGAGCCTTTAGGGTTATATAGTGAGCAGATCCTTCCTTCCATCTATCTGAGTGTCACGTGGTTCTGTTTACCATCCTACTTAGAAATAAGGGTTTTGAACATGTGATGTATACAACTCATGGGACAATGAAATAGCTTATAAAAATATCACTGGAATGGCAAGTACACTTTATGGACAAAAGTATAGGGACACCTGACCATTACACCTACAGGAATGTCTATGACATCCCTTTCGAAATCCACAGGCAACAATATGGAGTTTGCAGCTACAACAGCTGCCACTCTTTTGGGAAGGCTTTGCACAAGATTTTGGAGCGTGTCTGTGGGAATATTTGCCCATTCATCCAGAAGTCCATTTGTGAGGTCAGGCACTGGTGCTGGACATGAAGGCCTGGCTCACAATCTCCATTCTGTCACTTTGCAATGATATGACCTACAGTTGACTGTGAAATATCTAGCAGGGAAGAAATTTCACCAAAATGACTAATTGTTTCTATGGTAACTTAACGGACTTGTGGATTTCAGTGAGTAACCTGAGCACATGTTCTATCCTTATAGGGACTATATTTATAAGAGCACACTAGAACGTTATTAAATGCTAAATGAAATTATTTTCTTCTGAAAAATTAACTATAAGTAGTTTTGTCAGGATCAGTCCCTGCCTGGCCAGCAGGTGTTACTGGCCGCACCTGTCCTACTGTTTGATTCGTTTGTGATTATGACCCTCACCTGTGTCTTGTTATTCCAAGCCCTTGGGTTTGATTGTAATTGGCCCACACCTGTCCCTCTTCTTACCCCTGTCTTCCGTTTATATATGTGCCTGCCCTCGCCCTTGTTCCTCAATCGGTCATTTTGTTTCTGTAGCTGTTATTGCCCTGTATTTGCCCTGTATTTGCTGCTATTCGCTGTGGTTGTTCCTGTGTTGCTCCCTATCTTAGTTTTGTTGTTTACCTACTTTTTTAACCCCCTTGTGGTCTGTTTGTTTCTTCTTGAGTTTAATAAAGTCCTGTTTTGTGAGCCACACTGTGGATCGTCTGTCTATCATCATGCCCGTCCATAATGTAGTTTATTCTATTATTATTTTATGTTCATTATCTGTGTTATAAGCGAGATAAACCACTTTGAGGTGTGTATATATAAGAAAATAATCAACTTCAGTTTGATCATTACACCAAGTTGTTGTTGATTATTTTCATGTAACTGCACGCCTCAAAGTGGTTTATCCCTATCTATATATGAATTAAATTGTAAAATATTTCCACTCATTTTATGGATAAACTATTCCATAGTTCTTCCCTTCGAAGTACAAATGTACAACACCCATACAAACTTGGAAGGGGTGCAGACTCCCACACACCCCGTCTGTCATGCGTGCTTTTGGCAATCCTCTCAACTTCATCACATAGGTTGCACACACCAATAAAATGCTCTTGAAGGAAAGCGCATTTTGCTCCAGGCTGGTGAAAGGAGGCCGCTTTACAGCGATGAGAGACAGCAACACACCTGACAGAATGCAGACCAAATGTGACGCCTCTGGGGCTTCTTGTTCAAAACGACATAACGCGGACCAAACCTGACTGCTTACTTTGCTTCACCCGGTACCCAGTCATTGGGGAGACCCAAAACGATTGCTTCTTAACACAATTTGTGAGGACTCCTACCAGACGAGGGGCAACTATCGACCTGCTTGATCCTGCAAAGGCCCCAGCTATATGTCATTCTTATGAAATGGCTTTGGAAACCTTACATATTTCACACCTTTAAAACAATTTCTAAGCTGGAATGGGTAGTATTGTAGTTTGCTAGGCAACCATAGGCAATGATATTTATAATATAATGTGAATTCTGTCCTCTCCTTGTGCTGGCTCCAGGTGTCCTGCAGCTGATCTGCTTGTGCAGGAGAATTTCGTTTGAGGTACAAAAGGCAGCTGTGGTATATTAAAAACTAGCATATTTACTGCATGGTTACAGATACGCGTACAGACCCTTAAAGCTGCTACAATTAACCGAGTAGATAATTGAATTCACTTTCCTAACCTAATTAGGTAGAAATCTGTGATACCCTTAAAAGTAAGATGACACGGGACACCTTGACTATGAGAAAGGACATATCGATAGTTAGTAATTTACCAGGTGGTTATTTAGACTCCATCTTTTTACAGTCCCAAAAGCAATACTCTCTGTAGATCCTTGTCTGTTTCTTTGGGACATCCAGAATGTATCAGCGGTTTTAAGTGAAAAACACCACTATTGGGGGTGGGGCGGGATTTTAGTGGAATGTCAGATATGCACAGTAACCCTGCAGATAAGCTTTGAATCAATAATGTTAATGTAGTAGAGCTGTCCTTGCAGATCTCCCACAAACCACTGCAAAACTTCTTCTGGATGCATTCTGGCCCCCCCGTGGGCATACGAAGCTCCTCACGGCACCATACAGCGCCGGTGAAGAACGGCGAGGAGCAAAGCAAGGTGAAGGCCCTTCTTCCGTCAAATAACATTGTCCTGATGAATTTGCCGTTTCTAAAAGGGGCGGCTGCATGAATTATGCAGCACAACCTTCATCTGAGGTGGCTTTCAGAGTTTCTGCATTCCTCTCTCCCAGATGTTTTCTCTTGCCTCAGCCCGTACTGCTGAGCTGGGGAAAATGAAGACATCTCCGCAAGCCAAGCTGACTGGGGTGATACCAGCCTTTACGCTCCGTGTAAGGAGGACAAAAGCAGGAGGCCTGATTTTATGGTACATTTACACTAACGGTGATGCTGCATTCATTCCCACATTAACAGCCAGCAATGTCTTGTACCCTTTTGTATACCTGAAGGCAGTTTTTTATGGGTAGTTTTTCCAGACAGAATGGAGTTGAAATGAAAACTGCCTGTACGCCGATTCTTCTCTGTGCAACCTGGGGTCGGCACTGAAGCTGAAAGAGCAGACAGCAGTTCTTTCATATACTGTCTAGCTATTGTTTTATCCAACATTGTTGCTGTAAAATGCCTAATGTAAGACAAAGCAACAGTATTATATATAAATGACTTACAAGCACAAGTAGGGAAATTCTCTTACAAGACAAACACCAGGAAATGTTATAGAATTTAAGAAAGGTGGCAGATAATGAGGGACAACATCGACCTCTCGCTAAACAAGTAAACAAACAATCAAACCTTTTACCAAAATAAAGGATCTGTGGGACGTTTTATCAGCACAGTTACCAGTGCAGTCTTCGATCGGCACAATTAACAGTGCAGTGTTCGATCAGCACAATTAGCAGTGCAGTGTTCGAACAGCTCAATTGGCAGTGCAGTGTTCGATCAGCACAATTGGCAGTGCAGTGTTCGAACACCACAATAGGCAGTGCAGTGTTCGAACGGCACAATTGCCAGTGCAGTGTTCGATCGGCACAATTAGCAGTGCAGTGTTCGAACGGCACAATTGCCAGTGCAGTGTTCGATCGGCACAATTAGCAGTGCAGTGTTTAAACAGCACAATTGGCAGTGCAGTGTTCGATCAGCACAATTAGCAGTGCAGTGTTCGAATAGGACCTTGACATCTCACTCTGGCGAGGGAACGGAAATGGAATGTTAAGAGAAACAGAGGATTAGTATGTAGATAAAAATACGCCTATATAAATATACCTATATATATATTGTGCCCTATGCCGGCTGGGATTGGCTCCAAGACCCGCTGCGATCCTGACCAGGAGGGGCAGTTAGAAGATGGATGGATGTGTACACGCACACACACACACGCGCACACACACATGCATACACACACACATACCTAAAGACGCATGACAGCAGTGGAGGCAGCAGAACTTGCAACCACTGCAAGCTGGACTGAAGAAGGAGATTTTTAGTCGAAATCTAAATGCAGAGACATAAGCGAGATCGCCATGCTTACCCTGTCCTGGGGTCTACAGCCTCTCTATCCCAGTGTTTCCCAACCTGGTCCTCGGGGACCCCCAGACAGTCCACATTTTTGCTCCATCCCAGCTCCCTACCAGACAATCCACATTTTTTGCTCCGCTAGGGAGTTGGGATGGAGCAAAAACGTGGACCATCTGGAGGTTGCTGAGGACTGGTTTGAGAAACACTGTTCTATCCTATGGTCAGAAGCAATGACTCCACACACTAAATAACGTCACTTAGGAAAAGGGGACAGAGGCAGAATGATGCTGAAAATAAGATTAGATTAAAAAAATTTCTATAATTTATGAAACATCCATCCATCTTTCTTCCACTCCTACATATCTAGTACAAGGTCTCCAAGTGTGGAGCCAATGCCAGGAAGCACAGGGCACAAGGCAGGACACACTGTATGTTTGGTGCCAGTCCATCACAGGGTACAAGGCAGGACACACTGTACGTTTGGTGCCAGTCCATCACAGGGCACAAGGCAGGACACACTGTTCATTTGGCGCCAGTCTATCACAGGGTACAAGGCCGGACACACTGTTCATTTGGTGCCAGTCCATCACAGGGCACAAGTCAGGACACACTGTTCATTTGGTGCCAGTCCATCACAGGGCACAAGGCAGGACACACTGTACGTTTGGTGCCAGTCCATCACAGGGCACAAGGCAGGACACACTGTAAGTTTGGTGCCAGTCCAACACAGGGCACAAGGCAGGACACACTGTATGCTTGGTGCCAGTCCATCACAGGGCACAAGGCAGGACACACTGTTCGTTTGGTGCCACGTCATCACAGGGCACAAGGCGGGACACACTGTACGTTTGGTGCCAGTCCATCACAGGACACAAGGCGGGACACACTGTACGTTTGGTGCCAGTCCTTCACAGGTCACAAGGCAGGACACACTGTATGCTTGGTGCCAGTCCATCACAGGGTACAAGGCATGACACACTGTATGTTTGGTGCCAGTCCATCACAGGGCACAAGTCAGGACACACTGATCATTTGGTGCCAGTCCATCATAGGGCACAAGGCAGGACACACTGTATGTTTGGTGCCAGTCCATCACAGGGTACAAGGCAGGACACACTGTATGTTTGGTGCCAGTCCATCACACACACTCACACACAGTCACACATTACAGGCAATAAGAAGCACCAGTTTACTTCATCTTTGTCTTTGGACTGCAGGGGGAAGGTAGCAAAGCGTGAGATCAGAGTGCTACCCACTGAGCTGCTGAACTGCCCCTGTAGGGGGCATATCCCGGACTATGCATTAACATCAGTATCAAAGGGGCTATTGTTTAAAGATAATGATTTGTGGCATTTCTGAGACATGCTGGCAGTGTCCTATTAATCATATTATTTCTTCCAGATAGCCACAAATTTTTGACATATACTGTATTCATTCATTCATACATTCATACATTTCCTATACCTGCTTGTCCTATACAGGTGCACGGAGGTTCAGAGACAATCCTCTGGAAACAACAGGTGCAAACCAGGCAATAACCCAGGATGGGGCGCCCACGCAGCGCAGGGCACACACACACACGCACATACACACACATTCACACACGCACACACACACACACACACACACACACATACACAGGTTTGTAATTGTTTCTTTGTGGGGACATTCATCTCATTGGGGAAAACTCTAATCCCAGCATGACGACCTTGACCCCTACCCAGCCCTAACCTTAACCCCTACCCAGCCCTAACCTTGACCCCTACCCAGCCCTAACCTTAACCATAAATAACCGAACAAAGTACGAGACTTTTGGCATTTTCAGTTTTATGATTGCATTCACAGATCTTTGTGGGAACTTGAAAAATGGTCCCCACAACGTCAAAATAATAGGGTTTTAATACACTGTGGGGAACATTTGGTCCCCACAATGTAATATAAACATAATCCACACACACACATTCATTCACAGCTACACACAATTTGGCAATACATAGTATTTAAAGACATTTAAAGACATTTCTCACTCATTGTGTTTTTCACTAAGCTAGAGAAGCTAAGGCCAATAGTCCAATAGTCTCAGTGATGTTACAGTGTATTTGTTAGCTTCCTGAAAAGGAGTCGGACCCCTTCAGTGCCTCTTAAAGGACAACCAACCTGAGCATTAGGAGGCTCTGAGCCACTTCATACTCTCTGGGAAGGTATATAGTTGTTCCATACAGCATACATCTTTACTGGTTAAGCACTTTAGTAGTAATGAGATTTAGTGGAGAAATCAGTTTTTTAAATTCATGTTTATTAATTAGACAGTGCTTATGCAGGGACAGTAATCCACAGCTGCTGGCAGAATCTTAAGTCTAATATTATCATTTTCAAGTTCAAAGGGTCACTGCTACACTTATTACAGGGCGCTTTAACTGACCAATCAGAGTTCTTGCTGGAGAGAGCAGCTGTGGTCCTGAAAATGCGGGGATTGGTTTATTTGTTACAAGTGTTCTTGGTTATGCAGTAATACAGATAGCTTTTTGTAGCATGCATTATCGTGAGTAAATGCTGGCTGGAAGACTTGCAGTTTACGGTGTCATTCATGGCATACGAAGACAATGCAAGGTATTTTCATCGCAATGTGGCATTCTGTCAGTGCCAATTAATTTTCATAGGAGCTGCTATGTGCACTGTAATATATGCTGGCCCGGCACAACACTGACCGGAATGAGCGATCAGATGATGGATGGATGGATACTGGGGTGTTTAGAAATATGAAGGAAATGAGCAGCAACAGATCAAAGCCACTTAAACAGTAATCAGTGAAAGTCTTAAAGATCTTCAGAGTTTTCTGAGTATTAAATAAATAATTTTCATGCATATTTGAAGGCTTCTGTTGAGTCTCAGCAAAACTTCCTAACGGTAGAGGCAAGATATTTATTTATTTTTTTTTTTTTTTGCTGAGACGACAGTTTTGCGTGCTGAATTAGTCATTAGGGCACGGGGCAAGAAACGCATTAGGGTGTTGTGTGGGGCTGGCGGAGTACTCTCAGAGACAGGAAGCGGAGGGAAATGGCACTTTGGAGGGCATTAACACGGAAAGCGTAGTACTGATCAATCAGTTGTTTGGGTTTAAACTTCTGCATGGGACCCAAATTAAAAGAAGCATCTTAACACTGTGGCACATGCTTTGTGTCACGCAGACGTCGTCTCATGCAGATGTCACCCTATATTAAAGCATCATCAACCTTAATTTGATTTTAGCACATAATGTGGCCGTAATTAAGTCTGAGCAAGTTTTCTGATTGAGTATTTTGAGTGGCGTCCCAAGAGGAAGCCGTCGCCCATCCCACTGACGGCACATTGACTTAGATCACCGCCACAACATGACACCTTCACTCTTTTTCTTAATTTTGAGCTCATTGCATCCCACTTGCGGTGGCGGAGAGGGACTCCAGCTACAGGGGGCTACAGGGGGGCTGAGGTTAACAGTTAAAAATTACCTTCTGCCTGCAGTGTGGAAATTCTGCTGTTTTTAATATAACTCTCTAAATGCGACTCGGCCGGCAATACAGCGAGTACACAAGGTGACGGAGGTGACCTCTATCCGAACACGCCGAGATTATCATCACCCGGCCAATGACAGGCCTTGTGACACTCAGGGAATAAGGCCTCCGTCTTCATGGGATCGACCCAGAATTGCCCTGTCAGATCCGTGCCGCCCATTTCCATCAGCAGCGAAGCCAGGCGTCGCTAAGAGGGACCTGGCCATATTCCCCCGGGAGGGGGGGGGGGGGGGGGGGGGGCCCTCGGCAAAGCACGGGCTTAAAAATAACGGGAGACACCCGCAGCACAATGACCAGAGCAAACACC
>JAODLD010000124.1:16032250-16050866 GCA_026781065.1 Mormyrops boulengeri
TAGTTAGGTTCTCCCCAAACGAGCTTGATGGGCCGAACGGCCTCCTCTCGTTTGTAAATTTCTTATGTTCTTATGTTAATCCACTAAGTCATCTAGAAAAGGCATCTTTTGATTCTGAAAAAATAAATTTATAAATAAATTTGTCACTTATGGCAGCTTTTTGAGTGGGAATACCGTGGCATTATTAAGTCTACAGGCCCATTCTTTCTTGTGTTTGCTACAATAATAGTATGCAAGGATATTTATTAACTGTATATTTAATGGAGTGACATTTGTGTGTATTAAATGTCAGAGAAAGGGGCATTTTCGTCGTCACTTCACCTTAGCCATCATGCATATGCAAGTTGCCGCGATCCGTATATGACTGTGTACGTTTTCGTTGTGATTCCGCAAGGTGTAGATTAAGATCATGCAAATTAAGATCAAAGGAGATATTACATACTGTCACATGTGCAGTTTTGCATATTGGAAAAAATAAGTAGAAATTGCAGCCTCAATGCATGTATGTGCAGAGAGACACACCTGGGTTGTGCTGGTTTTGAATAATAAGAGAGTCTGTTGCACATGACAGGTTACCATACTGTAACTGCCAACTGCTACCAGAAATGCCTATATAGATGTGTGTGTGTCCGTGTGTGTGTGTGTGTATTTTTTTCATCAAAATTAATAAATAACTTTAGCAATAGAAGTCCTGTAAAACCTATCTTCACTGGTTAAAATAATCTATAGTCTCTCGATTTCCCAGTTTCAACTGGCAAATGAATATATAAATGCATTTTAAAAATGTACACAGAAGCGTCTCCAAACAATGGCACACGTTTGTGATGCTCTTTGAAACAAGGATCCCCGTATAACTGAAAGAATAGGAAGAACAGAAATAGAGATGTTTTACTTTTGATTTTGTTTTCCTTTAGTGAAGGATGTGACCTTCTTCTGTCTTCTGAAATTGTTTTAATTCCACGTATGCTTTGTTTAACAAGTGGGCGCGTCGACGGCCCAACAGGAAGAGCTCATTTAATCTGAGGTGTGGAGACCCGGGACACTCCACTCTGTCATGTGACAAAGCGAAGGGCAACCGGTGTCATTGTGACGATGACATCTCTCGCTTGCTCACCTGTTACGGCGCTTCCTTCTTTGATGTTGCCCTTGAGCCCTGCTGTCCTGTTCTTGTGAAACGACTGGACCTTCTTTTATGTTTAATCGTTAGAGATCTGAGCACTCAGGCTGTAATTATACCTGCCTGGATACCATGTGACCTGTGAAAAGCATGTGCAGGGTGACGACTGTACTGAGAACAGGATACAGGTAATATTTTATGCAGAGAAGCTACAGGCCTGAAACATGCATTCCTGAGATAGGATGCTGGGTAGATTTAGACATTGAACAGGATGACACTGCAGTGCGTGTGGTGTCTAAAGATCCAGGGCAATGCTGCCCTGACCCTATCCATCTGTCAGGTAGCAAAACAGGTAGCCAATGTTGGCAAACACGTGTGTCACACGGGTGTGAAGCGGTGCAGCTCTTTCCAGTTATTCATTCATTATAATGTCATTGAGGGGGTGGGGGGGTGGGCTAGGGAAGAGCATGGATTAATGGAGGGAATAGGGTTTGGTGCTCAGAATAAACATGCGTGGGCTTGCTGATGTCTGTCTACACCGGGAAGTACTGCTCAGGGAGTGAAAACAAAGAACAGAAGGCTGGGACAGAAAGGGAGATGAAAAAGGGTGTGTGTGTGTGTGTGTGTGTTTGTGTGTGTGTGCGTGTGTGTGTATGCGCGCGTGTGTGTGTGTGTGGACCCCTAGCCCCCCAGAGTAAGGGACACAGTTCTGCTGAGGCAACAAATATGTGTGTGAGGATGGGGCTGACAGACACCTGCAGCAGGTGCTGGAGGACGCGCTGACCGCCCAGAGCCCAAGGCGACACTGCTTTCCATCTCACATTTTTATCTGTATCCTAATTCATTCATTTGTGGATGACGGTTCTGTAACTGCAGCTAAGAAATGGGCTGAAAATCTCCCCCCAGTGCTGCATTTATTGTAAAATTAAGCATTTCATGTTAACCTACATTGGAGGCCACATTTACAACATAGCTAATTGTCAAAGAATAAACTAATAAATTTAATCTTTTCCATTGGTATAATATTCCGAGAGAGTCTATAAATGACACACCCTCCTTCGTCGCCATCCCGTTTGGCTATCTGCGTGAGTTTAAAATCATAACACGCTTTTCATGGAATTTGACTTTCATTGTCCTAGCCTCTAATGACGGCTCTCCTCAGCATTTAACATTCAGAAAGGAACTATGAAGTTTGTAACTTGTGTTCAAGAAATCCCCAGCGTCCACGCATCCTTAGAGCATTTTTACGGCTCTCTGAAAATCAGAAGGTTGTCAAAAAAGCAAAGCATATTGATTTATACGTTAAAGAGAATTTATAGTTGGTATTCATATGCAATCCACATTTTTGCTTCATCCACAGGGGTTTCTCTTTCAGCGATGTGCTTTTACAGACAGATCTCATTGTGTATGTTTGAATCCTAATCAGTTTTTTCTGCCGTTTCTCAAATGAATCTCATATAGTTTTTCATTGAAAGGGCATATAGAACACAAACCTGGCAATAGTACACCGGCTCGTTAATGTTTTAGTGTAAACAGCTAAATTTCTGTTACTGTGCAGAATTCAGTCTTGTAAATAATTAAAAATTGATTTTTCCATCTCTTCGTCATACATAATCCAATCATTCTCCGGTACCTTAACTCTTGTTATGCAGACAAGCTGTGACAACCCTCAAGATGACTTACGTCTCCCTGGCAGATTGACCACAGGTAGACGGACTGCAAAATGTTCAGTTAACTGTTTCCACCACCCCTGTACTCTATGATATAAAAATACATCAAGTTTAAATGTGTATTAGGGATCCCAAAATTCCACCGACATCAATAAACCACAAAACTAGAGCCCTCAGTGAACCTAACATCCGAGGAACTGTTTAATTTCAGGTGTATGAGTCTAACAGAACAAATGTACCATGTGAAAGAGCTGACCTGAATACTGGAATAAAAGCAAATAAAAAGCTAAAAGCTGAGGCAAAAGAAATGTTATTTAATATAGGCATAGTTAAAGGGACCCAGCAGTTTTTGTTGCTACAGCAGAAAAACACTTATGCAAAAATCTAAACATCCATTTTTGGTAACTGTAGGCCCCATAGCCTATTCCAGGAAGCAGAGCACATGATGTAGGAGACTCCTGGACAGGGTGCCAGTCCATCACAGGGAACACACACTGAAAACTGCACACAAAGGGCATTTTTTTTTGAGATATCACATCTTTGCGCTGTAGGAGGAAAACCAGAATATTCAGAGAAAAGCCGCATTAAAACAGGGACAATATGCAAACTCCACACACACTCAGAGCCAGGGCAGATTTCAAACTCACTGTGGTGCTGTCCACTGAACTGCCACACCCCAACTCTGCCCCCGTGTGGTCACAGTAGTACATTGTTTTTGCCTGATGGGAAATGCTTCTCTGCTGCTGTGGATACCGCATTATGACATCATAAACTGGGAAACAGATTCCACGAACAGCTGATGTAAGACCAGAATTATTTGTGGAGATTTTTATGCTCTCCCCGGCTTTTATTAAAGTGTAGATGAGGTTCAAAAGTTTCCCTCCAGATGACATCTAAGGGCTTCTCTCCCAATGCTACAGCTATAAAGCACTTTACCAAGTTTAAATGTTCTAGCTGATGACTATCAGTTAGACCAAAAGGTGCGTTAAAGGTGCGTTACTCATAGCGGGAAAAGGCCCGGCGGTCGTCTGAACCCGTTAAATACGCAGTTGAGCTGATCTGAGAATCAGTTACCCAACATGTTTGGGGAAATGAAAACACATGCATAGATATTGGCAACATATGCATTAAGGTGGTGATAAAGAGCCTCATATATAAATAGACATGAAGACTCAGTGGTTTGCTGCAGTCCCACAGTCCAAACGCATGCAGAATTAGTGACTCTGAATTGGCCATGCAACGTGAGAGAGTGTGTGTGTGTGTCCTTCAATAGACTGGCAACCCCCCAGACTGTACCCCAGCCTTGTGCCCTGTGCTGCCTGGGATAGGCTCCAGCCCCCCACCCCCCCACAATGCTGCACTGGTGGGTGGTTGGAAGACAGGCGGGGGCATGAAAGGAGTGGAAATACAGATATGCGAATAAATCCACAATCCAGAGTTCATGTGTGCTCAGTTGCATACGTTGCGGTGTGCAGGCATGCAGTGATTACTGACAGATGACCATGAGCAGGAGTTTCTGCCTGTGCTACCACTGCTACACTAAAGAGGTAAATACTTATCCGTTTGGCTACTAATAAGAAGGATAATATTGCATTATTGAAAACATGTTTATATAATATCGCATTATTGAAAACATGTTTATATAATATCGCATTATTGAAAACATGTTTATATAATATCGCATTATTGAGAACTTTGAGTTATTGCCCACATGCCACAGAATTGTAGCATTTCTCTGGTCTAAAATGACAAGCCATGTCGTTTATGTATCTTTCTAAGTCAGCATTCCGTGTTGCCAGCTATCATATGCAGACTTTTTTTTTCATTGTTGATGATACAGTTCATCCATCCATCTTCCATAACTGCTTACCAAGAGCCTGGAACCTTTCCTGGTGAAGTCAAGGCACAAGGCAGGGGAACACCCTGGGCGGGACGGCGGTTCATAATCTACTTATTTCTAAATGAATGAAGAACGAGAATTTGTTACTTTCCTGGTAATAAATTATTTAATGTCTTCTGTAACTACAGATTGATTTTACAACAATACTTCTGCAAAAGGATTCATTAAAAAAATGATGAAAGCCTTTTCAATACTGAGCTAAGTACAAATGCCAAAAACTTGCCTACAGTGGATAGGAAATTAACCCAGGCCCAAATGTTCAATTAAAATGAAGTCTGTGTCCCTTTCTTGTGTAAATACATGCTTCTCACAAATTGGCCTCACACATACTGTTTTTTTTCCCCAAAGCTGGTCAAGATGTGAGTAACTGTAATCTTCCTAACAATACAATGTAACATTTGTATAGACTATATATCTAAATACATACATGCACTGAATGGTCTGATGTTATGATTCTTACTGATTTCCCACAATCTGTATGTAATTAAATATAAATATATATTTTTTAGATATTAGTCATGTCCATCTTCCATAATCACTTACCCAGTCAAAGGTCATGGTGATCATGACAAAGCACAATGCAGAGGACACCCTGGATGGGATGCCAGTCCATCGTAGGATACACAAACACACACACACACACGCAGACACAGACGCACAAACACACACACATGCAGACACAGATGCACAAACACACATACAAACACACACACACACGCAGACACACACACACAAACACACACACACAAACACACACACACAGACACACACACCTCTACTCATATCTTTGTGGGGACCTTCCATTCATTTCCATGGGTATAACCCTGATCCCAGCAATGACACCCTTAACCCGACCTCACCCAGCCCAAAGCTTAACCACAAGTAAGCAAACAAAATGCAAGTCTTTTAGCATTTTACTTTTTTGATTGCAGCCATGGATTTTTATAAAACTGAATTTCCCCTTGTGGGGACTGAAAAAATGGTTCCCTCCCTGCAACGTTAAAATAACAGGTTTTTATCACATTGTGGGGACATTTGGTCCCAACAACGTAATATATGCGTAATATATGCATGACCGTATACACACACACACACACTTGGGGCATGTAGAGTCACCATTTTACCTACTGTCACGTTTTTTCAGTCAGAGAAAATACATGTGACACTATGTATGTATTTTTATTGCCAATCAAAATGAAAATAAGCTGAACTACGCCGCACACCAAGTTAGAAGACATGCTGTTTGCCACAAAATCATGTGTGTTTTTAAGGAGATGTAAACGCATCACAAGCCGGCGGGCGGAAGGCTGACGCCGTGGGAGACGGCTTGCTTTCCCCAGACTGCTTCACACTCCAGTCCCGTGCAAATCTGCTCCTAATTAATGATGACCAGCTGCCTCTAATCAGAGCTAAGTGGGTCCGGGCAGCGTGAGGGGCAGCTCGTCAGTGGCTGAACGGCCAGCGGTCCTGCGCAGCACCTGGAAGTCTGACCATGTATGCCACATATAAACAAATATAGATATACATAAACATAACATATAGAGAGGTGTGTGTGTGTGTATACATACAGACATATGTTTACATATGTTATATATATTACATCTGCAGGTCTACATGTCTGTATGTTGTGGTGGTGCAGCGGTTAGTGCTGCTGCTTCACAGCAAGGAGGTGCTGGGTTCAGTCCCAGGTCCTTTCTGTGTGGAGTTTGCACGCTCTCTGTGTTTTCACTGGGGGCTCTGGTTTCTTTCCACAGTCCAAAAGCATGCAGGATAGGTAACTTGCTGTGCAGTGTGTTGCTTCCTGCCTACACCCATTGTTCCCAGCATAGGCTCCAGTCTCCCCCAACCGGGTTTCAGCAGTTTCAGAAAATGGATGCTTGTATATTATATGTTAATATATATAGCTGTGGAAAAAATTATGAGACTACAGCACAATTTTTGTTTCACTCATTTCTTAATTTATGGGTGTGTGTCTGTGAATGATATACAGTGGTACCTCTGCCCACAAACAGTCCTGTTCACAAACAAATCGGGTTACAGTACGAACCAGATGCTCGAAAATTTTTTATACCGGTTCGCGAACCGTGTTTCAGGCTGCGAACACACAAACATCCCCCAAAAGGGTCCATCGAAAGTGCCCCAAAGAACCACCCGAAACACGGAGAAGTGTACATTATGAAGAACGGTTGTGGAATGTATAAAAAAAACTTGTTGTAAATGTATGTCTTTACTATATCTCTTCAGAGGTCGATATATCTGAAAAAAGAAAAAAATAGAGAGAGAGAACGTTCTGTTATAGCGGTACCTTTCAGTGATTGATAAACATGTTTGTGATGGTTTTTAACAGTCACATATCTATACATAAAATTACAGTACTTCATTAATAACATAAATTATGAAGTAACTCCTATTTCAGTGTTATATTCTCCATTCACACATAGTGGCAACTGTATATTGTTTGTTTACAGTAGAAACAAAGAAGTTCATCGCCATACAACGCGTCGCATCACGAAATGTACATACAAATTTTAGGCATATGGAAATAATGTAGAGTATAATTTTTAAAAATCACATTTTCGAAATTACTGTACTGTTTTTTGACTGTTACTCAGTCTTTTAATGTTAACTGTTTAGTTTTTTGGGGGGGATGTTTTGTGGTTCTTTTCCGTATTTTGGCGTCTTTCGAGCGACCAGCCTGCCAACAATTGTATGCTCAGTTGTTTATTAGTCTGCCTTCCGTAAACGCATTATTTGGACGAATTATTTGTATTTACATTATTTTAAATAGGAAAAAATGATTCAGGTCGCGAACTTCTCGAGTCGCGAACTGAGTCCTCGAACGAATTAAGTTCGTGAGCCGAGGTACCACTGTGTATATATATATATATATATATTTTTGCCAAACTGCAGTCTGGTTCTTCCCTGTTTCTCATTAATGAATGGCATCTTCCTTGCTTTATCGGACTTCAGTCCTGCTTCTACGAGCCTGATATGACCTGTCCTAGCAGTGCACTTCACACCTGCACTTAATGTTTCCCATTCTTTTTGAAGGTCACTTGATGTCTTCCTATGATTCACAAGAAACTGTCAGATAAGTTAACAGTCATCGTCGGCATTTACCTGGCTGGTTTCTGGTCGTTCCCAGTGTCTCCTACTTCACCTTGTTCCCGTGTACTTCTGTCTTAGAAACTTTGAGCCTGGAAGCAGCCTGCTGCTCAGCCGAACCTTCTGCCAGCAGAACCATGATTAAACCAGGATTTAAACATGCAAATTCAGATTTGCTGAAAAATATAGATTGGTCTCAATTTTTTCTATGGCTGTATGTTTTCCTGTTATATTTGCATGGTAGGTATCCCACAAACAAATATATATACACTCATGCACACACATACATGCCTACATTAATTACAATAATCATTATTATATTACATATCTTATATATCTTATTAAAGTGTAGATGAGGTTCAAAAGTGTCCCTCCACATAACATCTATCAATTAATAGTCAATAGCTGAGTCATCAGGTGCCTTCAAACGACGACTAAAACATACATCTTTCACCAGTACTTGGATTAGTACTTCCAGGGTATACTCTTATAAAAAAAAAATGTATTACTTACCAACTGTGTTTTTAGAGTGATAGTATTCATAGCCAGGTTCTATTGAACCAGTATCAGAATGGATTCAGTGATGAGACTACTAAGCACGTATGTAAGTCGTTCTGTCTAAGGGCGTCTGCCAAATACCGTAAATGTAAATGTACAATAGCAAAATTATTTCATTTAAAGTACCTACAGTTTCTTTAGGCAATTTTGATTACGACCTTTTCGAGTCCCCTTCCTGTAAATGGGGGGCTTTTGCTTTTTAACCCGCCTCCCCTCAATGATGAAGTGAAACTTTACATCTGCACGTGTGAGTTTTTGCATATCTGCACCCTCGTTTTTAAGAGAGACACACTAAAAGGTGAGAGTAATGCTTCTTGGGGTTAAAGTGGAGAGTCAGCCATTTACCCAGCATCCCTGGGGGGTGGAGGTGGGGGGTTAAGGATGTTGCTCAGGGGTCTGGGATTCAAACTGGCAACATCATGATCACAAGAGAGGCCTGGTCTGCTGGGCCACATGCTGCCCCCCCCCCTCCCTGCAGCGGCTGGGAGTGAGACCCAGGCCTTCTGGATGGTTCCGCTGGGAGTGAGACCCAGGCCTTCTGGATGGTTCCGCTGGGACTTTCCCTTTCTCTTCCCTTCTCTTCTTTCCGCTTAATCTCTCTCGCGTCCAGCACCCGGCTTAGCCACTGCTAATGCTCCTGCGTTTGCTAAGAGGCAGAATGACGCTTATCTGGATCCTTTAAATGTTGTGTGTCACCTAACGCTGTTCAGAAGGGTTATTAACAGATATGTGAAAACCTGGACCCCCCTCCCCCATGTGTAGATATTTAAACTGTCCCGAATTAGGGTGCCGTGCTTCACTGGGCAGCAACGAGGCCTCCGATTTCCCAAGCGGCATCAGACTGTATGGCTTCCATAGCAGAAAGACACAATCTTGATGAAGTGCCATCTACAGGTTGTGCTTACAGTGTGATTGGGGCCCCTCATCATGGCCCTGCATTATGTCCTGCATTATGACCTTGCTACTTAGCATATAGAGGCTCCAGGCCCGTGATGGCCTCACACCAAACGCGGGGATAATAGAAATTAAAATCTCCTGCCCATGGAAATGTGTCTCCCATTTGGTCGGGGGGGAGGGGCTCTTTTTAATGATGTTTTTGAATAATTATTTTATGGGGTAGCAAGGCGGTGTGGGGCTGTTGTATAAACATCATTGGTTGCATTTAAGCATGTCCTTGTTTCCAGCTTGAGGGGCAAAAGCTGCCCAAAGACAAGTATTAAACTTGCTGGGTTGTAAAAAAAAAAAAATAGCGACGGTTCCTTACCAGAGTCTGGGGTTATAGCCGGACCAAGGCGAGGGGGGAATGTCGCTTTTAGTGAGCTGGAGGCAAGAGGAGGAAGGAAGCGTAAGCTGCTGACCTTCCCGATGCTGAGCTCTCCGCTGGAGTCTTAACATCAGCGTACAGCAGAGGGCTGCAGGTATCTCTGCGGGCAACGCCGTCCATGTAAAATGCTGCACACGCACACTTCATTAATAAAAGAAGCATAGACTCGTGCAAGTAACAAGACTGTAAAAGTGACATGCGATTATGAACAACAGCATTAGCTAAAAGTCAGCCTGGGGTATTGTGTGCACCTGTACGGAAATGTGTTTTATTTGTCCAAATATTACGGACAGTATTATTTCGATTACATTAAAGTTGATGGATGAATTAAGGTAGCTAGCTGAATAAGTTGATGCTAAATGTGACCGAAACATGAAAGCGATTGGCTAACAACATTTAAATTGTTGTAGGCCTGTATTGTACAAACTCTGGGGGTTTTGTATAAATCTCCTAATCCAGCCCTAAAACACTGAGGAGACCCTTACATGGTCTGGGATATGTTTGATTGTCTTTCCCTTCTCGGAGCACTGTCGGTATGTACTCACTGTGGCTGACCCACAAGCCTTGCCGTGTCAGAGATGCTCAGACCCAGTTGAGTGGCCATAATGCAAATTCCAGTTTGAATCCCAGACACCCATTTCAACTACAAGTAACGAAAGTTAGCTTACCATCCAATATATCCCAGTCCTGAACACGCACCATTGAACACACACACACACACACAATTATTCCTTTTTTCGCACTGCTACTTAGGTTAGGGGAGCGGTATCATCACTTTCTGTCCCCCAATTAGCCTCAGAGCTCAATCAAGTTCATTATTATGAGATGCCTGGCATTACGCGGAATCTGCATGCAGAAGTACGTCCTTCCTGCGTCAGCGGCTAAGCTGAAATGTCGTTAGTTGGGAAAGCCACACAGAGGCTATGGAAAGGTCAGCTTGGTAGAAATGTTCTGTCTGTATGCAGCAGCATAGCAGGAAAACTGCGATTTCTGAGGAAGAGGAAAAAAAAACAATATTTTTCTTGTAAAATTATGTGGAACATAAAAGCTATTTGGAATTTCCTGCAAAGCCACTTGCAACACTGAGCATCCTGCCCAGATAATGGTGTTTGCTGTGTGAAACTTTTCATGTTACGGCGATGCAAAGCCATCAGCGAGGAACAGGAAGCTCATTTGGATAGAGGGCAAAATTAATGAAGCTAAATATAGGCAAATCCTTAAGGAAAACCTGCTTCGGTCTGCAAAACACAGCCAAGACTAACAGATATTCACCTTTCAGCAGGACACTGACCTAAAACGCACGGCTAACGCGAGGATCCGCAGGCTGAAGTGCGCTAAAGCTGACCTCGTAGAAAGAGACAGACGAGCTGGATGCGAATCAAATTGAGAATCTGTGGTCAAACTTGAGGGCTGCTGTCTACAAAATGTCCCCATGTATAGTTTTGTCAGGAAGAATGGGCTGCATTGCTGAAAGTCCTGTAAAAGGTGTTGCACAGTTAAAATATTCTTGCCTTTTCACATTCAATAACTCAAGAGCAGTGGACTACAGAATGGGGGGGGGGGGTGTATTAGAGACATCTAGAAAGATAGTGGGAGAGGATTCTGGGAAAACCAGAATACTAGAATATGTTTACTGAGGTGTGTATAGACATGGCTAATTTATGGTCTATGGGTCCATCTGGTTTCATTTCTGGATTATTGTCCCTTTGTTTGCTAGGACTAACTGGAGCATTGGGGAATAGCAGAGAAAAGAGATGGACCAATTGTACCACAGACTGGGAGAGATGAAGGTCCCTAGTACATGTCTTACTGGCCTGATCATGTTTGTACAGGTTCAGTTCTGTCAATGTTGTTCACTCAGGTTCCGACAGAAAACGATTGTGTAATGAGCAATTAAAAGTATGTAATTGAATGGCATATGTTGTGGCTGTGGGAGATGGGCTTGCGGACCCTAGGGAGACAGCCATAGATCAGATAAAGTGCTTTGGTCCTTTGTGTTTTTCCGATTTGATTGGTAGAAGAATAGCTTTTTGATCAACTATGTGTCTTTAAAAGTCCTGATATTGTTGTGGCTTGATTTCTTTTAGATTGGATAATTTCCCTGGTTTTTGAAAGTGCTAATCACTTATTTGTCCGGCTGTCTAACATGCTAGCAACTATCCATCCATCCATCCATCCGTCTATCCATCTTCCAAGCACTTCAGCGTAAGGGTCACAGTCTCTGCCAGACAGCACATGAAACAAGACAAGGGTAAGACCCTACATGCCAGATCACTGTAGGGCGCAACAGCCTCGCAGGCACCAGCTTACCTCACTGCAGCATGGGAGAACATGCAAACTCCACATATGTACTGTGGTGAAGTTTTAAACATTTTAAAAGACTATCTTTAAAAAAATAAATAAATAAAAATTTGATCTCTGAGCTCTGAGTCCATATAAGGGGAACAATGTGAACCTGAATCCCATTCATTAGTTTTTTTTTTCATTTTTATAAATGTGACACAGCTCATAAGGGACTTTATGACAAGTGACATGTCATATAAGAAGACAAAACCCAGCTCTTCTATACCGGGTTTTCCTGTAGTCCGCAGTCAATCATCCAGCCCATCATCTTCCGGATGAAAAAGACTCAGTTGAGGGGCTTGGGGGTAGCTAATGTGTTTGTGGTGGAAAAAACGTGTCATGTCCACTAAGAGGGTAACACAATGGAATTCTGCATCCCATAAACTAATGAAGCACAATGCAAATCTAGCTCCGTTGTGCTGGAGTCTTTCTTGCATCTATTAGCGACATAACCAAAATCAGTGCTCCTTCCCATACACTTAGGTCTCTCTTTGTGCGCGGAGCACGATGCTCTAGTGATGGCCATCGATCGCCGGCGGTTTGGGGGATATACATTATGCCTTAATTAGCATACAATTAGGACTGACCTCATGGCCACTTGGTGGACAGCTGACAGAGCCTTTGCCGTTCTGCTGATGCTGGTGAAAACGAAGTCTCAGGGGCATGGCGATGTTATGGCAGATGTATTGATGTTTGGATGGGTTCTGGCCCGGCCCGCTCCTGGATCCACGCCGATGCTAACGGTCCCTTGTCATCAGCGGTTCGTTTGCACTGAGTGAGGCTCTTCAATGCCGTTTGGGATTACGCGGCGCCACGCTCGGAACGCTTTCCGGAAGCCCCTCTGTACCGCCACGGGATGCAGCGATGGCAGGACCCCCCCCTCATTGTAGCGATGGCAGGACCCTACACATGTCAGTAACGTAGGATGGGGGGGGGGTCTGCTTTAAGCTACTGGTGTATTTTTCAAATTTTATACATTTTGGAATTACTTTGGTTTGCTAATTGTCACTGGTATTAAAGCTGTTTGTCTCTTTCGCATTTAACATGTGTTGCTTGTTTTGATTATCGCGTTCTTGTCATCCAAAGGGACAGTACGGCTGCTTCTGCTATGAAGTCTGTGCTGGAGACCTGCTTCCTCTCTGATTTTCTCTTTGATTGTATTCCTGTTTACATTATTTTCTAGTATTCGGTTCAACTTAAGGGAACTTCTTTCCAAAGGCTGCTAACCGCCTGTTATTTGGTCCCTCTGGGAATCTTAACGTACAGTACAATGTAGAACTTTAGATATGTCAGCAAATTTTATCCTCAAATTGTTGTCATTATAGCAATATCCATCCATTTTCGCAAACCACTTGTCCTGTTCAGGGTCGCCGGGGGCCAGAGTCAATCCCAGATACTATGGGCACAAGGTGGGGAACAGCCCAGGATATGATGCCAACCCACTGCATGGGGAAACCGGGGTACCCGGAGAAAACCCCTCAATGACACAGGGAGAACATGCAAACTCCACACCCATGGACAGTGTTGGGGAAGTTTCTTCATGTTACATCTTACTGCATATCACACACTTTTTCTAAATTCAGGGACAGTCCCCCTGGAGCAAGTTGGGGTTAAGGGTCTTGCTCAGGGACCCAATGATGGTAGTGCTAGAGGTGGGACTTGAATCCACAATCTCTTGGTCCAGAGGCAAGCGTCCTAACCACTAGACCACCAACACCACCAGTTTCTCGCAAAAGTAATCCATTAAAGACAGGTGGAAAGTTCAGGTTTTGTTGCAACCAACCTACTGAGTATGTTTGATTGAAACAAAACCTTGGTCTGGATTTGTCTGTAATGGTTTACTTTTGTGAGTTTACTTTTCTCCAGCACTGCACGTGGGACCATGGAGAGATCCCTGATCCCAGAGGTGCGAGGTGACGGTGCTAACCGCCGCACCGCCACACCACCCGCTGAAGCAACGGCCCTATATAATATATCTTTTGTGTGAATGGGGGTATAGTCTGTGCTATGAGGTAGGATTTTGTCTTAATAAGCCAAAGTTAAAAATACAGCTTTTGAAAACCATAAAAAACCGTGATATAAGACGGCCCTCTGTTGTTGGCGGAGAGCGGCACGAGACCCTTGTGACCATCTATCCGGGTGATCTCTCCTTGGCATGCGCACGCAGGTGCCGTGTGATCCAACGCTGTTGGTCACAGCGCCCTTCATCTCCATCCTCAATTATTCATCCATAACTCTTTGAATCTGTTAATTTGTCATGATAGACCCAAAGCTATAGTCAGTTTGCTTTCATCTCATTCAAAAAGTGTAGCTTTCGCTGCCCCAGTCTGCAGGGGATCGTACATGAATGCAGTTCTGTCTGTCACGTCCGATGACAGAGTCTCCCTAACAGTTACTCTTCAGAAACCCGAAACATGTCACAATGAACAAATGTATGACAATCAGCCAAAGCAGTGCACGCACACACACTAACCGTGTTAACCGTGCACATGCCACGCGTAACAAGAGGCATATTTGTTTCTCATGCTCAAGACAATTGTATGGATGAAATAACAGTGTTTGTTTTTTGCACACATTTCTTCTCTAGTGACACCCATGATACAACAATCAAACGATCCTCGTGTAACATACAGGTAGGGTTCCGTGGTGACTAGTCTGGAAGCTCTACATGAAATGTGTCTGCAGGATCTGCAACAGAGAAAGCTTTGGTTTATGTTACATTATATAGTTAGTTGGTAGATGTCAGCAACATCTCATCTGGTAGAAAATTGCACATTTATGATCTGCAGTAGTTTATTCAGTACTTGGTGTACAGCTGAAGCACAACGGCAGTCTCAGTTAGATGTAGAATTTTTTTATGAGATGAGAAATGATTTAAGTAGAAAATGGGCCAGTACTTGGTATCACTAGGATTCTTCTGCGGTGAGAGGAATTCCAGCATTTTCACAGCTGATGGGAACCTGTTCGTCTCTAACCTTGCTGTCTGGCTTTATGGTGGATGGCTAATGAGGAGAGCCATGTCTCGAGCGGCCGGCACTAGGAAGAGGGTGACACCATGAAACAAGAGCTGGCAGCCGACAGCGACGCAGGTCTGGCATCTCGAGGCCGTCATGGTTTCGCCTTCCAGATGGCTCGACTAGTTGGCTGGAGAGATCCTACAGCCAGCCAGCTGATCCGCACTCCTGGGTCAGCCCAGCAGTGCGCCCCGTTGGAAGCCTGACACAGGAACGGGAGAGTGACAAGGGCGCCATTTATCAGCAGCGAATGCCATTCGGCGTTAACTTAATTATGAACGTAACCGAGCCGCGATTCAGCTGGGAGCGATTATCGTTTGTACGTGTAATCTTAAAATCGAGTGCAAAATGCATGTGTGGACAGATGTCAAAGGAAAATTTGGGATTTCTCACTGTGAATGAAAAGAACAGACACCCAGCTGATCTCTCATTTAAATTTTTATTTATATCCATAGAAGAGGCGACAATATATGAAGTGTACGCCGTGCTGCTCTGCGCTCTGTGGCGCGTCGTTCTCTGTCACGCATGTTAAATAATGTACACAGCAACTTAATGCAATTAATTGCATTGCCTCTGAAAGATTTTTTAATACTTTCGTTACCTTCTCTTCTTTTAAGGTGCTATTTTATACAAGCATAAAAATGCATGAGCGAATAAACATTTCTACGGGTGTGTTTGTCGGTTCCCCGTGGTGCTTGAGGCAGAATATGGTTTGAAGAAAACATGTTCAGGTTCTAAAGATCTTTGGGAGACACTAGTTTAGTGAAAACAGCAAGAAAAAAACAGTTATGGAAGCACTTTCTACCCCAGTCAGTTCAGTGGCACCGCGCATTTGTCCATCTCTGATCTGGTTGGGATTCGTAACTCCCGACACGTAACATCTGCGAGCACATCTGGTGGCACAGGGTCAAGGCATCGCATGACAGGCATTTTTCACCTGGTGACAGGGGAAGGGAGGGGCGGCCACTTAAATAAGATGCACGGTGCCGTGTGAGTCATCAATAACAGATTAAACTAATTGCTTGTGTCGCGTTATCTTTGTAAACGGCCTCCTCTAAGCAGTGGCAGTGATGGAATGGGATGAGCTGTTAATTGGGGCGGAATATTGGGGTCAGGAGAGTGGACCGGCACACCATACCCTCTACTGGTACTTCCTGGTTAATGATGCATCGCCGTTGTAATTAGCACTTGGAAGACAGGCCTACTTTGCGGCTCTGCTGCTGCCCATCGCTCCCACTAGTCTTGTCTCTTAACCTCATTGTTCAGCTAATTCTTAAACAAAGGCCGAGCCGGGTGACCAGCTCCCGCCATCGCCGTGGCTACCGCCTAAGCCCACGCCTATTTCCGCGTGTGCCCCCCCTCGCGTGACACCCAGGCACATCGCAGAGGATCAGCCGCTGCTTTGCGGTACTCACTCGCACCTCTAGGCGAGTTTTAAAAATTAAACGTGAGCAGGAGCTCAGCATACATATTTTAACATAATCCTTCTCGCAGTTATAATTGCAGTAAGACCACATCGCCATCTTTAAGCCCTGTCTTCATCTATTTCAATATTTAATACGATAAATATGTATGATAATGATATTGACCAAAATGATGCAAGATCAAGATTGCTAGGAAAAACTCCACTTCACCACTATGCCCATCCAAGACAGTGAAAACACAGATTTGTTAGTGATTTAAACTTTCATTTTTTCTTTCTTCTTAGTGTGAATATGGCTGTTGTTTGCCCTTTTGGATTATGTCAGTGGACATAGGAAGGAGGCAGGAAGGTGTGTCTGAGACACACTGAAATCTGTTATTAATTGAATTTTAAAGGGACCTTGCGGCGTTATTGATCTGAATTAAAAATATGCTACATGGCTTCAAGGTCACCTTTGTGTCTTGGAAGCTCGCTCAAAGCACCAGGCCACACCGATCGGCGCAGGCCGTATCGACGGTCTTCTGTAATAGCCTCGGAAGGTCTGGTTGTATTGAAGAGGACAAAGCTTGCCAGTGTTAAGGTCAGGGAAAACTGGAAAAAAGGGACATGTCAGAATTTACCCTTGAAAGCAGCAGGTTTATGATTTTGAATGGGGTGTTGTGGCATCAGCTGTGGTCTGGATAAAGTGGGATCAGGACCAGCTGAAAACTGCCAGGTGTGTAAAAGTTACCTGATGCCTCCCTTGGGCATGAGCCATTTATGCCCCCCCACACCCACCCTTTCCAATCAGACTTCCCTCCCACAGGACAGCTCCCTCTGGTGCCTAAGCCTGGCATTACCGCTGCTTTTCGTCGCATGAACCCCATTCCTTGCAAACGCTTGGAAACACTTCTGTCACTCTTCCTATGTTTCCATGCTGTCTGAAACTGTTCTACATGATTGTATTACGGTCATTGCGAAGGCTTCGTGTCATGGCTCAGTGATGATTTTCATGCCGTTCCTGTTATGTTAGAGAGCAGGATCACAACACACCATTACTGTGATGGACGCTTCCCAGAAGCTCCCTCCACGACGATGATCCTGGGGCTGTCATTGGTCAGGAACCTGCGCCTCATCAAACTACTCAAAGGACTTCAATAAGAACAGCCTATTAATAATCATATTAATAATAATGGGAACTGGCTGTCCCAGCGACACAAGGTTACTCTGAATTTTCTGCCTCTGTCACTCTGAGACTTTTTACTCATTTATATCTTTGGGAAGACCTCCAAATTATATATAGGTCTGGAGCCGATCCCAGGCAACATGGGGGACGGGGCTGGGGGGCACCCAGGACAGGATGCCAGTCAGGATGGGGGCACTTACACACACATTCAGACCCGATGGGCGATTCAGAGGCGCTAACTGCTTGTCTTTGGGAGGAAACGAGTGCACCCAAAATAAACCTGCACAACATGGTGAGAACATACAAACTCCACACAAACACACACACACGCACACACACACACACACACACACACACACAGAGTGGAGGCAACATTTGATTCACCAACCCAGTAGGTATGGAGGGAGTTCTTCCTTGTCCCTGACCCCTCTGGCTGGCTCACTGGGGGTTTTGGCTGGAGATAAAGTAAATCTCTTTGAGACAATTCAATGTTGCGAAAATGCACCATACAAATAAAACTGAATTGAGCTGAATTGAGCGTGTGGCAACAATTCTACCCACTGAGCCACTTTTGTGCCGCCTTTTCTATTGGAATTCGGGACACTAAGTTCATCCTGCAGGTTTTCATCATTTCAAGATGTTTGTCTTTCTGGCACAGTTCTGCTGGATTTCCTCGGGTAGGTACCCTGGCTTCCCCCTTCCCCCACAGGTAGGTACCCTGGCTCCCCCTTTCCCCCCCCGGTAGGTACCCTGGCTCCCCGCTTCCCTCCCGGGTAGGTACCCTGGCTCCCCCCTTCCCCCTCGGGTAGGTACCCTGGCTTCCCTATTCCCCCTCTGGGTAGGTACCCTGGCTCCCCGCTTCCCCCGCGGGTTGGTCCCCTGGCGGCCCCCCACGCCCGGGGGGGGGGGGGGGGGGGGGCGGGCGGGGGGCGGCGGGGGGGGGGGGGGGGGGGGGGGGGGGGGGGGGGGGGGGGGGGGGGGGGGGGGGGGGGGGGGG
>JAODLD010000124.1:16068655-16083725 GCA_026781065.1 Mormyrops boulengeri
CCCCCCCCCCCCCCCCCCCCCCCCCGCGCCCCCCCCGCCGCGCCGGCCCGAGGCGGCGGGGCACTGAATCTGATTTTTCTAATAAATGCTGACACCAGGCCTGTTTGATATTAGATTCAGGGAACATTTTGATTTGTTATCGTCTTTGAAACGGTTCGGACGTCCTTCACGCCGACGCCTGATTGCTGCACCCTGATGCAGGTGGGCCAGAGGTAAGGAGCAGGCTGGAGATGGGAAACTCCCCAAACAATGGGGAGCTGTGCTCTTCAGCACCCAAGGTCATCAGCTGTGTTTGTTCTTTATGTCATTGGTGTATTCCGTGATCAGAAACGAGTGTTTGCCACACTACTACAAGGCAGACACATTCAACACAAATACTTAGGGACTGCGCTCTTAAGACTTAGTACCTTAGTATTTAGTTCTTAGACTTAGTATTCTAATTCTAAATTCTTAGTACCCGGTACTTAGTACTTAGTACATACTTGGTACCTACTTAGTACCTCTGTCTTTCTGACCCAGGTGTTCTATTTAGTGCTCTCTGGCGTCAACTGAAAACTCTGGATAGATTACTAAGGCAAGGATGTATAGGATATTAGTTCCCATACCATGGCAAATTCCAAAGTCTTTAAAAAAAACACTAATATATGCCTGTTTTAAATACCGATAGCAGTCAGCGCCTCCCTCATGCGCTCGTTTGGCTGTTGATGAAACGTGCCTGCCTCAGGGTTGCACTGATTTGCTGAGTAAGATCTGTGCTGAGGCAGGGGTGTGATCTGCGACTCTCCTTCCCCTCACACGTGTCTCGGTGATTTTGGATGAGTGCAGACAAAATCGCACAGCAAGACAGCACAGGGAGTCTTAACCATTAGCATTAGGGCATATTTCAAACCATCTGATCTAATTCTCAATTTTGATTTAGAAGCACGTCCGTAATTAACTTTGCTGTACAAGTCAAAGACACTATATTCTTGCACCATTTTGAAATATAAATGTTAAAGGAACCTAGTGGTGTTTTACATGTGAAAAGTGCACATTCTGCAACATCTATGAGATTTTTTAGTACTACTTCACAATAAGGTTTCCTTTTACCACCTATTAATAAAAAATACAGTGTAATAACTTGTTTATAATTGTCTATTAAGGACTTACAAATGGTTGCAACATAATTCATAACCTGATTTTAAACCATTCGTAAACCCTTTATAAGGGTGGTCTCACTGCATAGCGGTACCAATTTTTTAAAGATTTAGCAGTGCTTATTGCTTTTAACAATGACGAAAGCAATGTTTGTGAAAATGTGTGAATAATAAACATTACAAGGCGCCACAGTGCTGAGATTAATTCATGTCTTCATCGGCAGATTATCTCCTGATGGACCATGTTGTCATGCCAGGAAAACGGGAAGCCATTTGGCTTCTGCGTTGGTGAACATGGAGCCAGTGGTGTGACGCCTTAGATGGGATTTCGGCTTGATTATTGACTTAGGCTGATGAGGAGTTGGATGTAGTGCAGCTTCTGTTTTAAGAGCTGTTTCCCAAAAGTGTAATTCTCCATTTCGAATCCATCTGATGAAACAGACATGCAAACCTCAAGCACTTTACAGTGGCATTGTGAAGCCTGGAATCATTATTATAATAATATAACTAAAATCATCTCCGAAAATATCTGAGGACCTGCCAATTACTGTTCAGATATCAAAGACAGAAAAAAAATGCCCTTTTGTGCCTGATTCCTGTGAAAACCGTGCGTCTCAGTGTCCAAATTTGAGGCTCCCAGCTCCCACAGCTAAAACATGGGAGCCAAGCATAACTTTAAAGTCACTCAAAAGTCACAAACACTCTCAGATCAGGAATCAGTCCACTGACGGGAAGAGATGTGATTGAGCTGGTGGAACATTCGGGGACAGTTTAATGCGTATGAAGTTCAGCAACATACAATGTCGCGAAATCATTCCTCGGACAGCCCCTAGACTTGCCAGGGTCTACTGTCACTGGAAGTCAGGCCATTCTTTAAACACCAGAACCTTCCATCTACATTACCTAATCAGGATCCCCACTGTTTTTAACTTTCATCATTTGTACTGTGAGTCCCAGCAGCCTTATGCAAAAAAGTCTCATTAAAACAGAACTACCTTCAGAACTACCAACAACATATGGGGGCTACAAGAAGCCATTTCAGACACTTCTTTAAAAAGAAGTGACTTTTCACATCTGTGCCAGCAGATCAAAGAAGGACATATTTATTTCATACATCTCGCCTCCAAAACCTCACACAGACGCTCCCATTGGGGTGTAGTTGAGTATAGCTGAGTATAGTTGAGTATAGTTCATTTTCACATACCCGTTGTCTGCGCTTTGGGCGGTGGACAGAGATCAGCACAGATCCTTATGCTTGGTAAGGATCTTTTCTGCTTCTAACACATCAACTTTCACTTGCTTAGTATTTAATGGCACCTTTGTCAGGCGCCATTGTAAAGAGATAATCGATGTTATTCACGTTACCTGTTCAATGTTATGGCTCCATTTTTGGCTCCATTTTGGTGTTCTAATGTCATGCAGTATTCTCTGGAATTGCACTTACAATTCCCAGCCAATAGCATGCTCATTTCTGGACCAATCACACGGGCACTAACCAACCAATCACATGCACAGTACCCAACCAACTGCAGGTGCAATACCCAACCAGTTACACATGCAATATTACATGTGCTAGTATTACAGAATAACAGCAGAATCACTTCCTGTCTAAAAGGTATCATATGATCTCAGCGTACTGATTGGACAATACAGGTGCCACATGTGTTGACTACAATATGACTTACAAAGGGGGGAGGAGCTTATCTCTCGCTTTTTCTAAGTAGGGACAGTAGGGCTTTATTACGTACTTGAATAAGACTTTATGCTTCAAGTCACAATCACATGCTTTTGGTAGTAATAAATATAGCATCATATTCCTTATTGTTACTCCTCCAAACAGTTTGATTCCAGGGTGAAATTAATGTTTAAATTTATTGAATTTGTATATAAAATTTAATTCAAATTGCTTTATAATTATGTTATATTATTTAAACACTATTACACTGAAACATAATTAGCTGTAATTCAGCTCTTAATTAAATAAAATATACAAACTTAATTGAATTTGCATGACCTAATAAAATTATCCATATAACAGTTATCCACTTTGGTCTTCCAGGATTGCGCTATATTTATCAGTGTATGCGGTCTGGCCGTTACGGAAATGATGTGCACGTCAGTGGCTTCCAGAGGCTTCTACCAGTCAGTGGCTGCTTTTCAGCTGTTTTTTAAATTTACCTCAGATCTCTGAGTACCTTCATGGAATACTGAGGTCAAGAGTTCCCTTAACTGGTCAAGAGCAAAGATGTTATCCTAAGCTCTGTGTGACTTCAGTGCGTTCTCACACAGCTTAATTTCCCAGCCGTTTAATGCACCGATTTACAGCAGTCAGGGGTAACAGAATTGGACACAAGAATGTGAGACTGATGCCATCCAAGCTGGAAACACCATGAATTTAGATTCTTAGATACAGTCGATGATGTTATTGGTCATTTTACATGGATCAGAGGTTATACATTTAACGTTGTTTCAACAGTAAGAACAGTAACAGTAAACAGTAAGATTCTATAACCAATAATTATCAATCCCAGAGGCCTTTGTGACTGAGCTCACCCAGCGACACTCCATCAATATGTTTAACCTGATGCTAGAAAACCAGCAGATTACAGTAAATACACTGTAAAAAAAAGGCTTGACACATGTCCTAAATTATATCACACCGTCACAAACTGACTTGGACTTCCTTTAGTTAATCCCTGAATTCCAGCTGAAGCATGGAACGGGCGTCACTGGCACATTACTGCCAGTGGGTATAACACAGCCCTGGGGGAACGGCGCGCTCACCATTGGGTGCTGTAATTTGTACATGTGCTGTAAATTGGCAAGGACTGGCTGTATCCAGACATGGCTCAGTGTTAAAATAACAGCAACATTTTGTGAGGCAGCTCAAGGTTCTCCAGTTTCCTCCAATGTACCTTGATACATAATGTGAAGAGCAAGGGCCTGTACCCTGAAGCCGGATTTCGCGTCAGGTTTAAGATTCTCCAGATTAAATGGACGTCATCGTTGTTCACTTACATTTAGACCACACTGTCTTAAATGCGACAACATATCTGAATAAACGAGAAATCTGGCTTTGTGATACAGACCGCTGTTTCTGCAAAATCTGTGTGTGTGAACCATCCCTGAAGTACTGCGATGACTCACGGCTCAGAGCAGCCCCACTGCGAAAAGTTTGGTCTCCATTTTTAAATCATGTGAGGTACAGAAATTGCTTCAGTAGGTATATAATATATTTTATATGTAACAAGAATCAGACTCAGAATCCTTTTATTCACAAAGTACAAAAAGTACAAGGCGTTTGTTCTGGTGCAGGTTGTCGCATGAAGCATACAATTAAATGTAAAATCAAGACAAAACTACAAAAGAAAAAAAACAATAAACAGAACAAAGTTAAACAGAGATAACTAAGTTCATAATGGAATCTACACAAGTAAGATGAGATTTGTTTTCAGCGTTAAATGTGAGAACAGTACTTCATACATGTTAAAGTCGGCACCAGCCTGTGCCGCACTGACGTCATGCGCGGACATTTCTGGCGCGTCCTTGTCCTCCTGCCGTTTTCCGTTTCCGGTTTCTGAGGAGATCGATGGCGGCTACGTCTCAGGATCAGCGAGGAGCCATTTTGATCAGACGCGAAGGAAGCGGCCAGGTTTGATTCAGCCAGATTTAACAGCGGCGGGTGAACTGTCATGGTTCAAGGCTGGATGCCTCCAGAGAGTCCCCGTCTCTTCAGGGTCTTTTTTATTCATCTCTTCTTTCTGGTTAACTTCAGTTAAATTGTTTCATCCTTTAAAATTTCAAGGACTTGCTTAACCTATATGCTTGCGTGAGTGTATACAGTATGCTGTGTGTATATTAGATATATAAAGATGTATCAAGACGTTGCTTCAGAAGCTCCTGGGTTTTGCTTGTTTCTTACTGAAGTCATTCAGGTATAAAAATTTAATCTGGGGAAGAAAACTGTATTTTAGGTATCACACAAACGCGGAAGGTTGACATGAAGGCATCCTAACATTATGTGTAGGAATCAGAGGGACCCTCAACCTCAAACCTGCAGGTGGGCAGTAAATCCGTCCAGCAGAAAATGTGCTTTGACAGGTGTGATTGGAGGAGTCATTTCCAGGACCCCCTCATGGTAAATCGATGTCCACCAGACTGTGGCGAACTCCCTACTGCTCTGCGCAGGAGGGCTAACTACCAGTGTCAATGCAGTGACCCCCCAGCACTGGACTGCCAGCATGCTACCATTACAGTGCTTTCAGAATGGTTGTGAGATATCAGGAGGTACCACACTGGCTGCTCTGCATGTTTGCCCAGATGACATGCATGTAATCAGATGCGTATGAACATGATTAGGGGCCACTGGGCTGTATGACGTGTCAGTGCACCCCCCCCCTCCCACCCCCCCATTATTTTCTGTAATGGTGTAATGGGGGAGGGGTAAAATTTTATTAAACAAGGTTAGTTGAGGCCCGTCTGTAGTGGGATTCAGATGGGTAACTCGTGCATTAAAGTGCCCCGGCGTGCAATCAAGTATTTCAAGTCAAGTATTTCACTGCGATTTTTAAGTATTCATTGCAGGTGTTTGCAGAATTTACTCACTCACAACATCCATTTGATTTACCATAATACAAACCTTAATGTTGTTCAAAACTGTAGAGCTCTACATATGCTGATTGTTCCACATACTTGACCCGAGAGTGAGTCTCTGACTATGAGTACTTCTCTACTAATTGTACTCACTAATCCCAATAGTCAGAAGGCTGAAAAGAAATAGCCTATGGCACTCATAAATTATCACTAATGAATTATAACTACCAACCTTGCAATCATTTTAGTATAAAAACAGAATACATTAGATATTTGGATGAACATGATTTTTGTTTAAATGCAAGCTTCCACATTTTAGGACCTAAGTGGAATATACACCTGTATGCCGCAAACGCTTTGTGGACAATATATTTTAGCATAATGTATTTGTTCTTTCTTACTTGCAGAGGAAGTCATCTTAAATTTTTCATCGCTTTAACAACAGTGGTAAAAATACTTTTGCATGCAAAGATTTAAACGCACCCACTATAAATAAACCAAAGCTCTCAATGTTCTTGAATATCCAGGATGGAGCCAGATATTTCCATCTCTGAAATAAATTTTTTAAGGCCTTGATATAGCACTAAGGCTGGCTACAAGCACACATTTCTGGCTTATTACTGCACCCAGGCAAATTAATTTAGTATTGTAGCAATCTAAAATTCAAGTGTACTGCTGCTCATGTGGATAATCAGCACTGAACTGAAACATCTTTTGTTCCAAGTTGACTTGTCAAGAAACAAAATTGCCATTAAGCCGGTGACTGTCAATCATGTCTTTTTTTGGGATGCAAGGACACAGCTGTGATGGATTTCATCAAAAATAAAAGCGGGTCAGTCGGGTTATGTAGACTCTTGCTGCGACATGTTGGACTGGCCTAGATTCAGAGAGCAGGATGACTCACACAGGGATATTTTGTGACTAAACAAAAGTAATTTACAGACAAGCCAGTCAATCAAAGCAACCTGTAAATGCAACGAGTGAGAACGTTAAATTGGAAATCGGGTTTGTGCGACTTTGTCTCAGGTGCAAATATAATTAATGTGGACTGACTTTGTAGTGAGCAGGTGTTGTGGCGTGCGGTTCAGTTCGGGCAGCGACAGCATTCATGTGCATTTCTGGGGGATGCCAAAAATAAGAAATATAAATTATGTACTAAGTAATAGAGCATATAAGTGGTTTATTGAGCCCGTGTCACCATGACACCCAAAGTTATTATACGCCTTATATAACTCCATCATGGAGCAAATCAATTCAGCCATTGGTGCAACAACATTATGAAAGAGATAGGAGTTTGCCGGAGACACCGGTCGGCAGTGTGTTTATATCCAGGAAATTAGCAGAAACCATAAAGCGATCAAATACAAGTTAAAGTTATATGTTCACCTTGTCACTGAGCCCGATAAATCACTTGGAAGCTTTTAACAAACTCTAAATCCCTCACTGTGGATTTTTTTTAATTAGAGGCTCAAAAAGCGTACAAGAAGATGACAGTAAATCATTGAAAAGGAAAGGAAAGATATAACAGAAGACAAAAGAAAAAATAAAATAAATCCAACTCAAAAAGTTACAATGACGTAGTGATCCTGTTTTAAATTCATACTTATAAGTTAAAAATGTATTAATGCCAAGCTGCATGACTTCTGCATATCTTGGGGATGGAATAAGATTAAAATTTGTGATGATTCTTTTTTCCCACAGTGTGTTTTATTTGTGCTCTGTTTCCGTTTGCGGCTTCAGTGTGGATGCGCTCACCTCGGCTCTGACTGCCCCCTGTCCTACCGGCACCAGTCAGCTCATTTAAAAATGCCTAACCTCCATTACGTTTCATGTAATTGAACTGCAGCAATATTTCCGACGTAACCCCTGGTTCTCTGACCTTAGGTTTAGGGTTTATCCTGTCTTCCTCGGTGATAATTAAGGCCATCTAGATTATTATGCCTCGGAGGGAACCTGGGGTCCAGTTGTGAAATCTGAAGCCATACAAATTGAGTGAGACCAGAATATTCCATTAAAGTTAAATTGTGCTGAGCACAGTGGACTCTCTGTGATCTCGACTTTCAGCTGCAAACTCGGATATATTCCAACAGTGCCTTCCTTAAAGCAGTGCTCTGTATGCCGTGGTGTGCTGGTGGTACATACAGTGCAGTGCTTACGTAGTACGATCAGGCTTTTTATGAGCTCTCAATTAATGTGATTCTTTCAGCATAGCAGACTACCGGCACTGGGAAGCCCCAGATGAACCCTGCTTGCGATATCTTAACGTCTTTTCTTTTTTTACCCAGCATGGGGCTTCAAAGTTACTGCAACTGCTGCACTTTTTCACTGTTTTTTTGCAGTTTGTCTGCTATGATGTCATTCTTTATATTTTTCTCAAAGTCCATGTGTGGACAGGCTTTCAATTTCTTATTACTTATGGATTTTTTGCCATCTGCAGACGTATTTTTTTATTTAATGATTTTATTTCATATCGGAAATATCCATCCCTTCACCTACCCGTCCATCCAGGACACAGACACAGGGCAGTAATACATAACAGATAGCTCTCTTTGGCTGCAGTTCTGCAATGTTATTGATTCATAGTATATACTATACTGCCAGATCACATGAAAACACAGCCTTCTACATCTTCCGTCTCTCATTAACTCATAAATAATCTCATCTCATAAAAAATGTATCCAAACTCCAGTATTTGATATCATAATATACATATTTGATAACCCGAATAACAAATACACATAAAATATATTTTTCATGATTAAATAACAAGCTTAAAAATCACTGTGTGCTGAAATGAATCTTTGATGCTTACCAGTCTTCTGTGAGGAGTTTCTGCCCGTTCTTGCTTACCGAACCATTTCGGCTGCTCCAGTTTGGCGTAACTCAGTGGCCCAATTCATGTCACATTTCAGTCCGGCCGCTACTCCCACTCAGAGATAATGAGCCTTCCGGGTCCATCCCTTCCTGCACATGCAGCTTTTTCTGTTTACCTGATTTACTTCCACTCCTCAAAACAAGGCACATGATCTGTTGATAGAGACCTTCGCTGGTAGGAAAATAAGGCCTTTGGTTCAGTAGGGACTAAAAATGGCATTTTCAGAATAACACTAGGAAAACTGAAATGTTATTTTATTTGCCATTTACAAAAGTACGGGCACACAGGACTTTTTGCATACCCCACCTTGGTGTCCTGCATGGCATACACAGGTGAGATGGAAGCTTAGGGGTAGCCATTTATCCAGTGCCCTGGAGCATTCTTCTAGGGATGAAGGACTTTGTCCAAGGGCTCAATAGCAATGCAAATATTCTACTGAGGAGGAGATCTGAACTGGTGACCTTCTGATCACGAGTACAACCCTTGAATTCAGTTCAATTCAATTCAATTCAATTCAATTCAATTCAATTCAATGTTATCCAGCCGCTAAATTCTGCTGTGTGTTATATAGTCATTATGTCTAAATCATTTAATTTCAAAACAAATTCATTTCACAAATATTTCAGTTCTGGAATATTTGATTAATATTTATTCTGATGTATTGGCAAAAGTAGAATTTTCGCCATCTGTGCTGCAGTGATTGGTACTGACATCTCTGTGACTAGAGTTCGAGTCTCCGCCCCGGCCCTATGTGTGTGGCGTTTACATATTCTCCCAATGTCACTATGGGGCTTTCCCCCCCAGAGCCCCCAAAAGTGTGAGTGGTGTGTCTGCTCAGTGATTGGTTGGCACCCCACCCAGGATAGGCTGGAGCCCCCTGGAACACTGCGTAGGACAGGGGGTATAGAAAATGAATGGATGTATCGAATTTAGATGTGTGTGCATGTCAAATTGTAGTAGTCTGTGTTTTGTCGAATTTTGGGTATATTTGTGTTTCTATGACAGACTTTATATTCACTTTTCAGTTTGCCTGTTGGTCCACACTGGGCGTGCATTAGCTAATCTCTTATTGTTTTGTTGCATGACTTGTGCAAACTTTTCTCTTCAAACAAAGTTATCAAAATGTGCATAATAAGAAATACCATATTTATACTGCATAAAGCACATTTTCAATAATTTATCACAAAAGTTTTCAGTCCATGCCATGTGTTAACCATAAACAATAAGACTTAAAGCCAAGGCACTTAATGAAACAATCACTGTTTTCCGTTTTGGCCAGATGGCTTAAATTTGACTTTGTGCACTCATTTCCCTCAGGATTCATCCAACATTAGCAACAAGCACCTCTTGAGGACAACAAACAACTATTGTCAGGCAGCAGCAGGTATGGCAGTGGCCTTATACCTCATTGCTCAGCAGAAAAGGTGGAGCTTCAGGGGAGAAAGACAGTGGAGAAAGTGTCCTCAAGGACTCTGAGAGTTTACAGTCTTGGTGAGCCTGGAATCTGACCCTGGAAAGACTGAGCTGAAGACATGGAGCACGCTGGACAGGAATTACATTAACTGGGTGGCGATGATTGCAGAAAACCTGACAAAAGAGGCGAGGCTACCTACTGAGGGATCCTTGTGTGTCCCTACAGAAGAAACAAGGTGGGTGGATTACACTAGGGAAGTCATTACAGCAGCTGTACTTTCAGTAAATTCTGTATAAAATTTCTGTAAAAATTCTGTACAGCGTTATATCAGCATCAGTACAAAAGGGCCTGGGATATCTGTTAGTACAGAATCAACCTGAGTTACACCATTACAATGCTGAGTTACACCATTACAATGCTGAGTTACACCATTACAATGCACTCTATCCTCAGCAATAGGTTTCTGCAGAGATGTCAGGCTAAACGTTAATTCCTGGAAAGACTTCCACAATAAAGACCAAGTACATTGAATACTGCTAGATATTAGTATAATATTTACAATGCAAATATATGTTATTTGTGAATCCGCTGTTATCAGAATTGAATATGACAAAGTTGTCATCCAATTTTAAGGCCAGCAAGACACAATAATATAATATCTGTACACAAAGTCTTGCCAGGTTTCATACACGGATGGCTTTGTGTAGACTGGTAAGGAAGAGAAATTAGCATCGTTTGCCTACATTGTGTGTGAGCTGAAGAACGTATATCGTAAAAAAAGTCCCAGTGCACAACCTTATTGTTGCACCCTTTAAATGTGTAATATGCATGTAAAAAAACATGAAAATGCAAATTAAAATTCAGAAACATGTGCGTGTATTGACCTCACAGAAGGCATATTATTCAGCAGGTATGACCTGCACACACAGTGAGGCACGAAGAGTAAGCTGTGAAGAAAGAGCAGTTGAACTCTGAGCCCCAGACACTGATGGGCAGGAGATACCTTCTTCAGGAATGTTTACTGCTAGAATCCCCTTTCTTATAAAATGGTGAAATGAAACTTGTGAACCGACAGAAGTGGTTTAAATAACAAGTATCTTGGACAATAATTTGGGAAAGAAAATTTTTCATAAAATTTCACATCCAGATGAAAGACTGCCCCGATCTCTCATTCTCTGCCATTAAAGTGAATCACGAGTTGTGAAAACTCAACCACATCATGAGCTTTGGTCAATAAGGGGATGTGTAATGTAGACCTTCTCATTTGCTTATAGGTTCAATATCAGCAGTAAACCCCCCTATTTCCTGTTATACTCATATGGCACATTATTTTCTTTCACTGCTAAATTGGATTTTTGACTCTGTGTAGACCTCTTACGATGTCCGTGGTCTTGGTCCTGCAATGCATGGCTTTTGAATAAAAGCTCCACTCTTGCATCATGCACTTCATCTTGACGTTGGCAGCTACCCAGAGGACTTATCAAGGACCTTGTAGAATGTGACCCTCTGCCTGCTGGGGAAACAGTCCATCAGACTATCAGGACCACAACTATACAACTATACAAACTACCCTGGGTTCCTTTAAATCTGAGCTAGATAAGATTTTAACAACTCTGAACTATTAGTTAGGTTCTCCCCAAACGAGCTTGATGGGCCGAATGGCCTCCTCTCGTTTGTAAATTTCTTATGTTCTTATGTTCTTACCCTGGCCTATGGCTTCAAAACACCACTGACCTGTTTTATGTACTTTTCTCCAGACTTTGGGTAATAAGATCATTAACAACTTTTTTTCATTCTCCATCTTCATTATTAGCTTTCACGTCTCTTTCAATGGCTTGTCACAGTTTGTTCTATATTGCATTGTAACTCTATCAAAGGTTTCTCTTGCTATAAAAGAAAAGAAAAACATGTGAATAGCATTCTGATAAAGTATGAATGCTCATATTTTCATTAATAGTGGTTCTGATAACCTCGAGTGTCACTCCTGTGTGTTGTATGACACCAGCGCCTCATTATATCCCATGATCACTGACTTCAGAGCTAAACATTTACTTGTTACATTGAGGCATTTAGCCAGAGTAAGAGGCAGCGTCCTTAAACATACGCCTGGATGTTTTCCTTCCGGAGACTTCCTGAGCCCTTCCTGTAACACCAGGTTAAATGTTTGTGTCCTAGACCACTAAACAACTAACATCCCAATCCTTTATTTATCATCCAAATAGGCATCTATATTTAAGAGTACAATCCACTGACTTTGCTTACACAACCAGTGTCCCATTTGTGGACTTTGTTCCATGAATTCAGCGACCAGCTTAATTTAATTTTAGCCTACATACACCAGTATGAAGTGTTTGTCCTACAAATTCATTATGCCCACAATATAAGTGCTTGCATAAAGTGATTTATGAACACCACATAGCAAGTTGTATCAAAAGTGACTTGTAAAATCCATAAAAGTAGATAACAGTTTAGGCGGTATTGAGTTAGAGCAGATATACTGTAACTATTTTAAGCTGATTTACTGCCTATACCTACTTGATCCATACATGCTAATCATTGATTGTCATGGGGCACCCAGTACTATTACTCTATTATCGTCGTTAACTTCACACTACATTACACTTTTAAAAACATGATGATATGGAGGGTTATCTGCCCCCTTACAGTGCCGTGTCCCTGTCCTGTTCTTCAAACGCAGTCCATGACTGCTGCCGCTACTTCCATGCTACTGGCAGCAGCGGTTCCTTGGGAGAGCCCAAAGACTGTTTCCTGAGCCTCCATGTGAAAGGAAGCTGGCTGCTGCTACAGAGGATCACTGACTTAAATGGTATATATTGCAACAGTTGCTAATTTAAACCCCTGAGACAAGTGGGAATGTCATCAAACTTTACCGTTCCCCCTGCCAGAGTTCCTCAAGTTCATAACCGGTCACCGGCATTGGAAAAAGAGGGTCTATTAACGGCTTACAGCGAGGTGAGAATGGAGCAAACTGTGGAGCCATCGGCTGGCACCGATCCAGACCTTTTCCCAGCAAATTTTGTTTCACACCTCAGCCTGCAGCCAGAGGGAATGGGGCAGCCAAAGAAGCTGAGGACAGGGCGGCACCGGTGCTATGGAAGTCCAAGTGGCCCACTGAAGTTTGGGGAACCAATGGAGAGCTTGCTCTGCCCCCACCCACAATCCTCCCATGTGGGTCCGGCCATATTTTGAGCATCAACAAAACAATTCCTACAGTATGGGCATCGCACATCGTTCAAATCATGCCTAGAATACGTGCTCAAACTCCTTTCCTAACCGTGATCCATTTTCTGCTTCTGAGTAAGCCCAAGACTGAGGTGCTAATATTTGTACATCCTTGTCGGCTCACGCATAATATTAGCTAAAGTCGGACTCGCTCGTATAACCTTGAATGAGAACGAGCCTCCCACAGGAGGCCGAGCGAGGGCAAATTCAATCTTTGTCTCATCCTTAATTACCTTGAACCTAAATTGCAACAGCGGGGCTGACACAATAGCGTGGATTTAAGGATAATTAATGAAAAATAGAATCAGAGGAACAGGCAGGATAATGTTTGATTTTTCCCAGTTAGTAACATTAAGTCATAGCACTTGGCTCCTTATGAACCTATACAGATTCTTAGCAATATTTCCAGTATTAATATGGCAGTAACAGGGTTTATTTAGGTATCTTTTTGAGATACACACTACACACAGTTTGCCTTAGTATAACTTCCATTAATTCGCTTCAGATCATGTGGGGACCAAGACTGCCAGATTGCTAATGATTATTGTGCCGTGAGATCGTGAGGTATACAATGGTCAAACAAACTGAAAGCCCACCGAAGGATGCGGCTCTGTAGATATGCTTAGGTCCTGGCATTTGATTTGCAGTATGCTTTTCTTTGGTATTTTTAGCTAGTTTGGTGAAATTTTTAATAGAATCGTGTTATTACGATCTTTTATTTTAGAATTGCATACCCTTATGACTATCCTGTACTTTTCTCTGAAGAAAAACTCATTTTTGTTATGCCTGAGCTACATGCAGTCACCCCTGACAGCCTTGATTGATAGCAGATCAATAGACTTCCAGGCAGGTCAGGGGTATTAGTCGAGGTTTTCTGGTTAATCGCGGGAAGACGGCCATGCGCGTGGGAGTTTATAGGGCTATGTGGGCCTGCCAATATTGGCAAGCTTTACACTTAGCAGATACTTTTCAGCCAAATACACATACATTTCTGAAAGCAGCATCAGATAAAACCTGAAGGATATGAGAGTTAAGGGCCTTGCTTGGGAATCAAACCAGTGACCTTCCAATCACAGCATCCTATCCCACTGAGGCAAACACCATCAGAAGAACTGGGATAGAAGGCGGAGGAATGGAGAGATGGACATAACCTTTCTGCCATGACCTGTCCTTGGGGGAAAGCGTGAATGGAGCAGAGAAGAAGAATCAAGGAAGGAAAAGTTAAGACTTCGTGGATTTAATTTAAAAATCCTGAATATAAAACCATGCCCTCTCAAGTCATTAAATCCACCCACAAATCATTTTCTACAATTGCTACTTTAATACAAGCACAGAAAAACAGGCCCACTGATAAGGAGACAGCCAAAGAATTGATTATATGAGCGCATCAATCTCATAGGTCAATAATGTCATGTCATGCTGCATGATTTTTCACACGCATAGTTTGGTTTCGACAGGCTGGTTTGAGCTGCACTGTCGTTTCGATCAGCCACTCACCTCCTTTCAAGGGTCACCGTTACGTGATAACAGAACCGGAACCTCTGTCCCTTAGCCTTTGTGGCTCAGCAGTCACCAAACAGCAGCGGTGGAAGGGGTATCAAACCGAACAGCGACGTCCCAGACACAATGACCTTGGTGCGAGAAAACAGAACCAGAACCTCTGTCCCTTAGCCTTTGTGGCTCAGCAGTCACCAAACAGTGGCGGTGGAAGGGGTATCAAACCGAACAGCGGCGTCCCAGACACAATGACCTTGGTGCGAGAAAACAGAACCAGAACCTCTGTCCCTTAGCCTTTGTGGCTCAGCAGTC
>JAODLD010000124.1:16094109-16111716 GCA_026781065.1 Mormyrops boulengeri
GCAGAGGGACACGCTCTGAGCATGACAGCAGAGGGGTACGCTCTGAGCGTGACGGGATGACGGCAGAGGGACACGCTCTGAGCATGACAGCAGAGGGGTACGCTCTGAGCGTGACGGGATGACGGCAGAGGGACACGCTTTGTGCGTAACAGCAGAGGGGCACGCTCTGAGCGTAACGGCAGAGGGGTACGCTCTGAGCGTGATGCCGCACATTTACACAGTCACAGACTATGGTCAATTAAAAGACACAAAATAAACTAGGTTTTACAGAACATGTGAACTCCACACATTCGGGCCGGGAATATTATTTTTCTAACACACATTAATTAGGTTAATTTGTATTTTTTTCTATGTGCAAACCCTTAACAAGCAAAAGGATAAAAAGAAATAAATATTGAATAGTGTCCCTTAGATGTAGCAATTTGTTATACGTGTGATGCCAAAGAGATTTGGGGCTTTTCATACTAAGTCAAGATGATGCGGCTCCCTACTTAATATGCTGAACGATTTCAACTCAATGACAAATCTGCATTTTTTGGAAAGTCTGAATAAGTACGTATAGATGTCAGACTAAAAAGTTAGGAAGTGTTTTGTTTATTTCTAAATTCTTTTGCAATTGTCAGTACTGCTGAGCGCCGCGTAAGAAACATCCCAGTACACTGTCTGCAACATGAATGGCAGCAGAGTCACGATGACTTTGTGCTTTCCACATTTATACTGATCTTCTGGATATCTCCTTTGAACGCTGCTTTTTGTTCCAATTGTCGTTTAATTAGGTCTGACTCTGCTATTTACTGAGGTGATTCACAAATTACTGTTTCAAAATTATTTGTGATGGGATTTTTGGAGGCATAATAATTAAATAAACAAATAAATAAATAAACAAACTTAATTAGTTGTTTGTTAAACTGCGCTGAACCGGAAAAATAGTAATAATGCTTCCTAATCAGTGACTGAGTAATTGAATGATAGGTATATATCATAATTAACCTGCGATCAATAGAAATTATTTATGAGGTAGGTAGGTAGGTAGGTAAACTTCTATTTATCCCTCGGGATGGTTCCTCCAGGAAATTCAGTATGAGAATAACATCAAGTAAAGTTCCTGATATTTAACATATATATGACTTTAGGATAACATTATTTTTATAGCACATACACATATGTGATATGTATGATATGTTAGGAGCACACATATTTCTCAAACTGATTATACCTTTTCATTCTATATAAATTTAGGTGACTTTTTTCCAACTAGTCAAGATTTAATAGATAAATTTAATAAATGTCGACTGGAAGAAAAACCAACATAAAGGAAATGTCCCCACGACCAGGGTTAGAAATTATTGCAGATGAGTATATTCAAGCTCTCAATAACAGACAAAAATAACCTGAAATCACCTTAAATCATCTCTTGATGGGTTATGTTGGGACTCTGTATCTATTAGGCCTTAAGTGCATATGAGAAAGAACAGGATTTATAGATTTTATATTTAATTTATATATCTGCCTCAGCACCAGAAAATACAAAGGGCACATACCCTCAGACCCAACCCCATATTTTGTGTGTGTGTATATATGTACATGTAAATACACATATATTTAAACCACAGCCTTTTAACAACATAAATCATCGTTATGAAGATTACAACATCACAGTAATGTTCTGGTGCTAGTCATGAATTGAAATGGAAAAAAAATACCCCTGGGTCACATTAAGAGCCCACTTCAAAGGTTTTGTGAGTTGCTAAATAAAAGCAAGCGTTAAATTAGCGCTCGTCGGATGGGAGGCTCTCTGTGCGAAGGCGGGAGGAGGCGAGCGGTGGCTGTGCGGGGAGGGTGCCGTCCTGAGAGACAGATGGCGATGAGATCCGCGCCGTGCCAGCAACGGTCTGGACCGGCTCCATCCAACACGGCTCAGGGAGAATGTGGGAGGTGCCTACATCAGTGCCGTCTTCGGCAAAGAAGAATATATCCGAGGCCCATCTGCTCACAGCTCCTCTAAGCAATCCCCAGGGAGCCCGGAGAGCGGAGCAAAGGGCCTGAACAGCGGAGCCTGAACGCGCCACCGAGCCAGCCCAGGCTCAGTGCACAACAAGTAGCTCGGCGCAGGAGCTGATCACGGTCCGAGAGGCGCTGAGTGCCGTCCAGAAGTACGATCCATCCCCAGTACGATCTTTTAGCATAAACACTGTTTAATTTGCTGTTAAGCTACATTCAAAACTGCACGTCATTTTCTAGACTTTTTAGCAAATCAGTAAACTCTAACAGAAAGCAATATTCCTTTCTTCCTTCCTTCCATCCATCCATCCATGCATCCATCCATTTTCTGTACTCACTGGTCCTATTGAGGGCCATGGGGGGGTCAGGAGCCTATCCCAGAGGTTACAGGCACAAGGCAGGGAATCTCCCAGGATGGGGCACCAACCCGTCACAGGGCAGAAAGCAATATTATCAATAAAAACAGTGAAAGTATGAAACAGTTTTCAGAATTTGAAGAAGTAAGAACAGTTACTGGGGGATTCAGCCACCTAGTACAGGCTACAGGCTAGTCACAGGTTGACTAACCATTACTCAGTCAACTTCCTCTTCGAATATCATCATTTGTTCAATATGAAGACTATAATCCATTCGGAGGATTTCATTTCCTCTGTACAGTTAACCACAACAAACAAGATTATGTTGATGTGTTAGTGTGTATTGACTTCAATTGTTGACACAGATGTCAAGTATCGATTGTCTTAAAAAATATTAAGAACATGATTATGATTGTTAAACTGTAAAAAGACACAGTTAGTCAGAATGGTTTTCACTTTTCAGTCATGTTGAACCTTACGAATTAACCAGTAGTGTATAAAGGGCTTGTTTTCTTGGGAGTACAATGACAGTCATGCCACTGTCGCCTCTGGCTTGCTCACTGGGAGCTTTGGGTGGGGATGCTGTAAAGCGCTTTGAGACAATACCATGTTGTGAAAATGCGATATACGAAAATAAATTTGTTGTTGTTGTTGTTGACTAACATCACCAGGAAAAAAAGCTTAAATCATCACCATGACTCACTGATTGTATACATTTATTCAGGACTTTCTTGAAGATCCTTGCAGTGTTCCTTAAATGAGAGACCAGCATTCAATGTCTGAAATGAAAAGAATATTGTAAAAACAAACCAAAAAATGTTTAATTGTATTGGCAGCAGCTAAACATCTATGTCACCTTTCATTGTGTTTACCGACAGAACCAGATTTGATCAGATAAAATAATATATCAGGCATACAATAATCTTGGAGAGAATGTATTACCAGCTGCGTGTGTACAAAGGGTTACAGGGCATCGGCGGGGCTAAATAACATTTTAATATGCTTGAAACTACCAGAGGTCCATAAACCTACAACTCCAACGGTCTGCTGACAGAAAAGTTTAACATATAAATATATATAAATCTTAGCAGAAACAGAACAAAGAAAAATGAGTGTGAGACTTGTTGCTCCTTGTCACCTACATACTAAATTCTCAGAAGCATGAAAAACGTCTCCTACTAACGATTCCACATTTTCCAGTGGTTTGCAGCCACTACATTACTCCCAGAGCAATACAGTGCTTATTCCTCGCTCTAAGTAATTGAACCAAATGTGATTAAAATTAATTAAACAGGACCATATGACAGGGTTGGTACCTGAATGGCCGAAGGGTAAAAGCACTATTTGAATGTCACAGATTTTCCAGGCACCACCAATATATGACCACATGGCGCATCCCACTCCACATTATCTGGGTTATTACTAAATTGACCTGGTGACTCAGAGGCCATGTCTCAGATGTGTATCAGATGCTGTTCGTGCTCTCTGATACATTCAGAGGATGATCAAGGCTTCTTTTCTCTCTTAAAGAAATAATGGCAGAATAGGTGTCTTTTAGTGGATGACATTCTGTATTAAAAAAACGAATCTATGTGTTGTAGCGGACGCTGTAATTTTTCACTGGGTATGCAGTGAACTCTCACCTCTGGTGCTAACGTACTCACAGCCGCACGTCCCCCTTCACTGGGCGTGCATCCACACTCTTTTGTCAGAAACGTCACATTAGGCTCCACTGTTGGGCTTCTGCATGTTTTCCAAAGCTGTCTTCCCCTCTCTGTCTAAATGCAAGTTAAAGAAACATTAAGGTTTAAATATTAATAGTTTAATATGGCATTGTTGGAATGCTCACTGAGCTGTGCTTTCCAGGGCCTGTTGGTAATTTGTCATACTCCAGATATTTGCAAGGACCAGTTTGCAGTTAACTCTCAATCTGCCAGCATGACTGAATATTTCCTGTCTGCCGTTGTCTCCCGTACACATTGTGCCTTGTGCTTCCTCTAATATCCGAGATCACTGTGACTCGACACTGGATACGCGGTTATGGATGGATGAATGAATGGATGGATGGATGGATGACGGATGGATGGATAGAGGATGGACAGGCAGATGGATGGATGGATGGCCAGATAAGCAATATACAGACACTCTGGGTGGATGGATGGATGGATGGATGGATGACGGATGGATGGATGGAGAATGGACAGGCAGATGGATGGATGGATGGCCAGATAAGCAATATACAGACACTCTGGGTGGATGGATGGATGGACGGACGGACCGACAGATGGACGGATGGATGGATGGATGGATGGATGGACGGACAGTTGGATGGACGGACGGACCGACAGATGGACGGATGGATGGATGGATGGATGGATGGACGGACAGTTGGATGGATGGATGGACGGACGGACCGACAGATGGACAGTTGGATGGATGGATGGATGGATGGATGGATGGACGACGGATGGATGGATGGACAGATGTATGGATGAATGGATACACGGACGGACCGATGTATGGATGGATGGATGGACGGACGGACGGATGGATAGATGGATGGATGGCCAGATAAGCAATATACAGTCTGGGTCATATAAAAATTCCTGGCTGCAATGTCCTCAGACACATAAGTATAAGGTTGGCTATTCTTATGACAGATACTTATATTTACCAAACCACATTTCAGATCTTTCCGGTGGCCAATCTGTATTCATCAAATATACCCAATAAATTACATTGTTTTATGACATTTTTAATCATCCACAAAATTCTGCATTGAAGCTGAATGATAAAGTAATCCACAGTGTTTTATCATGTTTTTGAACTACTTACTTTCAATTTTTTTCAATTAATGACTACATGTAAGCCAAATGAAATCCTTGAAGAGTTCCCAGTGTTTTCAGTGTGATCCTTCTTCTTGTTACTGCCCAACATGATCCTCTGTTTTCCCTAAGAAACGGCATACGCAGGGTTAATCCTGCCACGTTTCCATTATTTCCGTTATTGTATAACCATCTTGCTTAAATACCATACAGCTACATAGTGGCCATTTTTTTCTTTTTTTTTTCAAAAAAACCAAAAAAATTTTTACAACGTCACAAAAGCTTAATAAATGGAAACAGTTATTTATTGATACGCAATTATTTGTTTCCAAGATGAAGTTTTTTTCAGCTGTTGTTTAGGAGATATTCTGATATGCAGCAGATGGCGGAGACAGGCATGAGCGACACATTAGCCAGATTTTAAAATTTTATTTTCTCCGCTCATAACACAGTTGATGATGAGACTCGGAGAATATACCGGTGTTTTAGAGTCTGTTGGTCACGTTCTAGTCAAGATCTAATTACGCCGTTTTCATCTTTCATCAAGCCGTGTCTCCTTTGTTTTTTTCCTACCTAAGAATTCAAACCTCCTGAAAAGTCTCTTTTTTGTATATCTCTGGTTTAGATAAATGCATCGTGAAAACAAAATCAAGACCATTTCTTCATATGGATTTATTTCTAGCAGTTATGATATGGGTCAGTACCACCATCACCTCACACTTACACAGGTTTGTGTGCGAGAGAGTTTCAGTTTCAATTTATTTTTATATAGCGCCTTTCACATCAGAGTCGGCCCAAGGTGCTTTACATGGGTGTGTTGTGGTACAGTACAACATCATTAAGAAAGAAAGAAAGAAAGAAAGAAAGATGACATTGAAGGGAAGAAACCAAAAACTCAAGTAGGAAGAAGAGAAACCTCTGGGTGTGATGTTCTAGACAGAAACACAGAAATCTTTTATAATCTTGAAGGACACTGCGGGTTTTCAGTAGCCTATTACACACATTTTAGACAATAAATAATGAACTGTGTCAGGGAAAGTAGTTCACTGGATTCTGTAGTGATGGCTCAGAAATACATAGTATTACATCCACATCGCTGTATCTTTGCATGTTGTTTTGGTTTCAGTTGGGTGTTCAATGTCTGTAAAGTTCCCGTATTGTATGATTCTGTGTATGTAGCCTGTAATTCCTCAGCATGCCATCCAGGGCGAGCCCCAGCCTTGAGGGACAGGCTCCAGGTCTCCGTGACCCTACTAAACAGTAGGAAGACGGATGGATTGAAATTCACATAAAATTCGGCAAACCGGGAATGACCGAATAAAAGGGGAGCCAGCAACACGTCCTCTGTATTAATCTCATACTTCTAAATCCATCTGTTCTAACAATCAATGTTTTTTTTCCAGCTGTCTAAACTGCTGCTGGTAACATATTAATTTAACCCTGGGCACAGTGGCATTTCAGCCAACAAAACAAAAGGCAGTATTGATGCCGGCTACATTTTCCCTGTTCCCATCAGGAGTGGGAGCCTCAGAAACAAAGGGCTCTGATATTGACATCCTAAATGGTGGATTAAAACCTAAGGGAGCTCAGTGGGGGGAGGGGGGAGGCATCACGACCTGAGGCAGTGGGTACAGGTTCAGATGGGGGAGGGACTTCACAGAAGGGACAGGGGAACAGGGCTGAGCCAAAAAAGCATCCGACTGTAAGTGCAAATAACACGCCAATGTGAAATCCATGGCCGTCCTCGGCACCGGGGGCCCGCGATACGGACCCATGTGATTGTTAGCTTTCTGACAAGCGCTCACTGATTTTCTGTCTCGGGCAGAAATATTGCAGTTGTTAATCCATTTGAGCTGGAGCGCGGAAGGGGGTGCTCGGGGGGGGTACAGGTCATCGTTAGCAGGATGCTAATGAGCGTCCGCTAATCAATTTGTGCTTAATCAGCCATTCGATGTGCAGCGCTGCTGGTGAGCAGCCGCCACACGTGGGGCTAACACAGCCGTGAGAACCTGCAGGCCTCAGCCCGGGTTCAGCTCCCCGTCTCCACCTCTCTCACCACCTCCGTCTCCACCTCTCTCACCACCTCCGTCTCCATGGCTTCCTCACTTTCTCTCTGCTTCCAGCTCCTTCCCGTCTCTCTTTCTCAAACAGATTTCTTTAATCAGTAAATACGCAGCGCAGTTGACGCCCCTTATTTCCTACTCTGTTTCTTTTTTGTTCCGTAGCATTTGGCGTCTCGCTCTGAAGGGGATGTCCGCCGCCTTAGACGTCCCCATAAACGTGACTTTACCCAGCATCCTTTGTGAATGACCATCTGGCCACTGCTGTCAGACTGGCCTAGGATAGGATTAGAAAGTTTTGTCGCCTGGTCAAAAACAGCGAGACATTTGGCCAAAGAGATTAATCCTTTCCTTTTCTCATAAGCTGGGGATCCACCATGGCAGCTGTCCATCCTGCCTGCGCCGATGTTCCCAGATGTTTATAAAGTACCTGAGTCACCAAAACCCAGATTATTTGCCTCAGTTTATTAACCTTTATTATCTTGCGGTTTCTCTCCGGAGCTTCGGAGTGTACCAATTTTCTCGGCTGGGCACCGGTGGGCCACGCTTTGATAGTTTCAGGGTTATACATTAATCCTTTTCTTTAGCCTCTCAGAAAAATCATGTAACTCAATCTGTTTTCCATCCAACAACTGTTTCCTACGGAGCGCTGTTTTTTAAAAAATGACTTCAATACCAACAATGACAGGTCGGGGAGGAGAGGCAAGGCATTAATCTGTTGGAAAGATCCAGAATAAAAACAATGCAGCGACAGGCAACAGCACCGCTGTGCGAATGTATGGCGTACTTCTGTTTGAGAGCGAAACTGCATGGAACCACTAGGTTTAATCACAGCGGAGAGACGGCAAAGGAGTGGCTCTCAGTCCACATTACTGATTAATCTATATCCCAGAAACAATCTGTAAATGCCACAGCCTGGGAAAGCAATATTTATGAAGCGCCAAAAATATTCGCTGATCCGGATTGCACGAAATAAATAAAGGGAATAACCTGTTAACATTTGGGCTGGTGGAAATAAGGCTTGTGTGAGAATCAGAGGGGAACTCTATTAGCTCTGCTGCTCAATTTTAATGCACCCTCATTTTTCTGTGGTTGAATAAAATGCCCATCCATCCATCCATCCATCCATCCATCCAGCACCTGCTCATGGTGAGTCTGCTATCTAAGCACAAGGTGAAAGGCAGGACACACCCTATTTCCCAAGAAATGTACATATTTTTAAAAAAACCTTGACAAGTTACATTTATTTATTCAGAGCAACGTTCAATGGAGAAAACAGGGTCAGCCAGTCTCAGGAGTAAACTGGGATTAAGGGCCCAGTGGTGAAATCACTCAGTCAATTTTATTTTGAAGCTTTAACATCTCAAAAACTGCTCCTCTGTTGTGTTCGTTTCTCCATATATACATAAAATATTGTCACCCCTTGTAACTCTATATAAAGATATAGCACATTCCCAACAGTCCTTTCTGTTATGAATAAATGATGAAGTGTAGGACCTGACTTGTTCACAGATAATGCTTTGCTTTCCTGGCAAAACAGCACCTTTAAATAAGCCGATGTTGTGGCTCCCTCACAGACACACCGCTTCCTGTCTGTGAAACGCAGTCTCTCGTCTCCTTTTCACAGCTCAAGTTCCGCAGTGACAAATAGCAGCAACCAGGGGGCCCTACTGTGTTCAAAAATGCAGTTCACATGCTAAGTCTTATGGTTTTGTCTTTTTTTTCCCTCTTGGCAACCTTTTGAATTCTTTTTACCTTCATCTAGGTGTTTTAGAATCGCTACAGACTGCATTGCCTAAATCTGACAAATGTCAGGAGGTTTATTAAAGAAATATACCTGTTAAAAATGGCCCTTGTCCAGGTACTGCCAAATCATCATCTTAAAAATGAAAGGTTCTTTTTGACTCAATGGCTATTGGGTTGTACAGTCCTCTGTGTGGTGTTTCATTTAGCCTAATGCTTTACTTATTTTTGTCACATTTGTTTGGACTGAATTTATCCGTCCACTCTCCATAGCCATTCATCTAACGCAGGGTCACAGTTAGTCTGGAGTCTAATCCTGGAAGTAGGGGCATGAGGTGGGATCACCCTTGGTGAGATGCCATCACAGGGCACAGGAGAACCACACGCCACCGGCTGACCTAAGCTATAGGTCCCTGCATTATGGAGGGAATCCAGGGTACTGATGGAACTCAGCACAAGCGCAAGGAGAGCGTGCAAACTCCATGCAGACGTGTACATCTCTAGGGCAGGAATCAGAGCCCAGCCGCAGAGGTACTGTCCCACGATGGTCCCCCCTCATCTCCATCCACATGTCAAAGCGTTTACAAGGTTATTCTGAAGGAGAGCTGTACTGCAGCAGGGGAAAATCAGCAGCTAGTAATGGATTCATTTCTACCTGGGCTGGAACCAACAGTGCTTCCCACTAGTGGATTCCAGTAAATCAATTGCAATGACCGTTAATTTTTTTAATCCATATGGATTGTTACTGTATTTTTCTTTTTTCTCAGTTTTTTTTTGTAAAGTTCTGGTCAGTGTGTAAATGAAGCACAAGCATTTGGATATTGATTTTTATATATTCTGGATATCATTTAATCTCCAGAAACACCGAAAGATTGTTTCAACACAAAGTTGAAAAAAAATGTCTTCTTTCTCTTTTTAATGAAAATGATAATATTCCGGGGCAGCCATAGAAGACCTTTATAACCAGTTATTACACATATTGTCCAGTAAATATCTTATTGTTTGCAGATGATAAATTATTATATTTAAGAGACGGTGTTGTAATAGCAGTATGTCACAAAATACAAGTTTAAATCTTTATGTATTTAAACCTTTTTATCATATCTAATGCTATAGTATATATTCCATACTTAATAACCAAGTTACCTCTTTCTGATAAGTATGATTTCATGGCTTTGCTAACTTCTTTTAACTGCATTTCATAAACAGAATTTATCTTTTGGTGAAGTTTTTAATTACTTCAGCAATAAGCTGATAACAAAACATACTTTCATAAACGAAAATGCAGTGAGAGTATTAACCTGAATAATTTGTTCTGTAATAAACCAAGTATTGGAATTTTTTAAAGTTCATAAATGCAGTTTTGAATAAATTTATCTACTATATGAGATGAAGCTACAGCGCCCATTTAAGAAGTTGGACTGACACCTTAAATATCACAGATCTTTCTGTATATTTTTACAGTATGAGCAAACCTAGTTCAAAACTAGTAAAAAATAATACTAAAGGTCCATTGTTTTAGAGTACATGTTCTCATAGGACTTGTCAAAATTGGTTGATATCCCACAAAGTATAGTCATAGTGTAATGTTCACTGCATATAGTATAGCCTTCACAGCGCTAAGGGATCAAAGGCTGTCATAGACTGATGACGGTCGATCATCCCTTCTGATCAGGTTGCACCCACCATGACATTACGGAGTCTCCGCGAAACAGTCGAGCTGCGATTGCATTTGCATGAAAGTCTCACCTTCATTAGACAGCCGAGCTCCTCGCTATGGCACGACTCCAGGGGCGTCCTCTAATGATGGCTGAACGCGTTTGATTTCCTGGGCCCGGCTTCTGTGAAGCCTCCGCATTTAGGAAGGAGCGAGGCAAAGACGAAAAAAAAAATATCTGATACGGCCTGAGGAATAATGCTCACTACATACTGGGTCAGGGAATGTTTTTAACCAAAGACGAATGTGTTTATCATGCACCGTGGAGATTCTCTGTCAGAAGCTTTGAAGTCGCGCAGCTGCAGTAACCTTTAAGGGGCCAGATGCGTATCATGAAGGACTCTCAATGAGGCGCTGGCACAATGAAGACTGATACTGCTGCACTTCTCATTACCATCAAGATGCACCATGTTGTCTTTCCACTGTAGCATTTTCTCGGATGCAAAGAAGAAACATTCTTTACTATGAGCAATATGATTGAGTCAATTTACCAGCATCTTTCTTGTTGTAATAATAAGGACAATGAAGAGGCTACTTACTCCGATACACTGTTTCATGAGTATTAGTTTAAACCCCAGGTCCTGGCATTAGATCTCATTGGCATAGTAGCACACTTCTTGTTGTTGCTATGTAGCGTATTAAAATGCAGAAGAGAGATTAGAGATTCTGTTTTATGGGTTATAAAATGATTTTTTTTCTAAAAAACATCACTGGTAAATATTATCCTAACAAGTTTTTGAATTAACTGTGTTGTATGAATTTTGCCTGTTTTTTTTTTTTCTAAAAGCAATGTTATTCGTGGAGGAATAATTGATGTTTGTAAGTCTGTTCTTGGCAAATTTTCATTGTTATTCATTTAAAAATTTGTTTCACTTTATCCACATTACAGATGATAAGGGTCTGTTGGTTACAGAAGCATGACTGAGACGCGCCTCTGAGCACGAGCCTGAAACATCCGCGACGGATTTTTGCATGTGTTGCGTCACCTCACCATTCCTGCTGGACATGACTCCTCCCAAGCAAATATTAATATGTTAAAGAAGCGAGATGTTTGAAAATCTAGACCAGTCTGTCTCCGGCACCGATTCTCAGCTCATTAGGGCCAGAAAAAGGCACAGGTAGCCGGTTGGCCGGGACGCTGCCAGCGATTCTTGTTCTGATATCTCTGTCTCTCTTCCACCACCTTGGAGTTGGCCTGAGTGACACGTCTCAGTCGGTGCCTAAAGACGGCACACTGCGGGACGCTAACCTGTAAGGTCACAATTAGTTACTAATTGCACCTAATGATTTGCATACTGGATAAGTGGAATGTCTATTTGATAAATAGATAAATGATTTCATTAATAATCTGTAGACATTTACAGGCATATTGTCATTTTAGTAATTTCAGTCATTTACTGGCTGGTCGTCTGTGCTTTTTAAGGTCTTATTAGAGTGTTGATGGATGTACCTGTTTATTTTTTTTATTAAGGAGTCCTGCTTACCTGTTACACGCCTCAGGAGTTAAATAGAAATGCCGTATCACATGACAATTGTAATTACATGCTGTGAAATTGGCTTTTGTATATAGCAGTTCTGCAATAGATGAAACACACACTCCCTTCAAGGCACCTGGATTTTGTGGAACAGCACAAAATTATATGATGACTTGAAAAATATTTAATTTAATCCAGCTTTGCTTTCAGATCCTTCAGGATATAGCTTATCCAGAAACAGTCCAATAGTTTTTTATTATTAATATTTTTACTAAGGGGGGATTTTGCATGCCGTCCCCAGATACCATAATGAAGTTAAGACTGGCAGGAACTGACTGTTATAATGGAAATAAAATGAGGCAGAATAGCAGGTTCGCTACTGAACTTCTAGTTGAAAAAGATCCATCAAATTTTAATAACCTCTGTGGCCTGGAGTGTATCCTAGAAATATTGTGGGAAAGCTGGGAACATCCTGGACAGGACCCCAGTCCACCCCAGTCCACCCCAGTCCACCCACATGCAAACACTCAAAAAGACAACAGGAACCATACTCACCAATTCACCTCAACAGCACGGGTTTCCAGCTGAGATGGGGTACCAGAGCCCCCGCTGCAAAGCCAGGAAAACAGGATAACGACGTGTGCATTTTATACAGCCGGATGCAAACGACCCTGAAGGTATGAGGCAATACTGTCCAAAGGACTGTAATCAGATTTCCAAGCTGCAAACTTTGTGTTGAATTAGTTATGCTGGATTCCTTCAATAACAGACACATTTGCACATATAGACTACCTGGAACATTTCAAGGTAATTTAATCACTTTTCAGCTTGCCAATGAATAATCAATCGATTGCTCATATCAATGGTGATTTGTGACTAGGTTCATGAGTTGTAAGATTGAAGGATGATGATGGATAGATGGTTTAATGGAAGTCATTTGCTTGTTTAACCTTTGAACCATCCATCCATCCATCCATCCATCCATTCATCCATCCATCCATCCATCCATTCATCCATCTATCTGTCCGACCATTTTCTGAGGCCACTTTTCCTGTTGGGGGTCGTGGGGGGTCCGGAGTGTGTCCCGGAGGCTGGGAACAACCCAGGATGGGGCGACCTTTGGACTATTTCCTGATATATTTTAATAACAATAAATTAAATAAAAGGTAAGATAAGTTCTCGTGATTCTCACCTTTGTGGTCACTTTTTCGCATCATTTGTTTACGAAATCAGCTAGTTGAATAAATACACCTTGCGATTAAAAAAAAAAAGTGAAGAAACATTTTTAACGTTAATTCTTGTAATTATCTCAAAAATCCATTAGACCCAGAAACAAACATCAGACTTAAGGACTCAAGCGTTGCAGCAGTAGCAAAAACAATGGAGTGCTGAGAGAAAATGAGTCCATTTCTCATACATTGCGTTGCAACACCGCCATCCTGTCACAGGATAAACGTTACATAGGCAGCGGAAATTTTGCTGAGTCTTCGGTTAGCTTTGCTTTACATTAAGAGCTTTGAACATGGATACGCATCCTGCCATCAAAGCGGGTTATCATTAATAAATTTGTGTATGCCCCTCTCGAAGGTCTTCGTTATCTTCAATTTATCAATAGACTGAGAGTCAAGCTCCTGCCTTTGAACTTCATGCCTCTACAATTTCTCTATCTGCCTCCTAACTAAAGGCACCCTACAGAATGATCTTTTGCAGTCCCTGTCAAAACACTTCTGTCTTTTCTTCTCCTGCTGAAGGACTCGTCCCATGTTGCCCATCAAAGCCCCTTTATTCCAAGCCCAGCACCTCCCTCCCACCGCGGGCCAGAACACCAAGCCAGGCCATGACTTGCTTTGAGTGACCAAGCCAGGATTCAAGTTTCAATAGTTATTGTTATATACTGATAACAATGCAACATCATCACCAGCAATGAATTTCTTTCTCTGAGCCGCCTCAACTTTTACACAGTAACTAAAATAGAACAAAATAATACATAAAAGAACAGAAGTAATAAAATAAAGATCATTTTGAAAAGCTGACTAGTGCTGTGCAATGTAAACCATAAGAAACAGTGTAAACCATAAGAAACAGTGTAAACCGAAAGACACAATGTAAAAAAATTTAATTATACTTATGTTAGAAGTATGATCAGGACCTGGGTGGTGTGGGATCAGGGACCTGGGCGGTGAGGGATCAGGGACCCCATGGTGGTTCCTGCAAAAGGAACCGAATGTTGTGGCATTTTAAAATGGACACCCTCGCCATACCTATAGCACCCGGTGCTTGACCAGAGGGGAGGCTGCCCCTCGGTAAACTTTGCGTCATTGTTTATGATTGAAAAGTAGTGCTCAGTGCATCTAAGGGACCCACTTTGCCTGGCTGGTGCAGAAGGGTGAGATGGGCCTGCGCTCACAGCCCACATGGTACCTGTACACCGGCATCCAGTGAAGAATCGAAATATCAGGTTTCTTACACAGCCACATTTTCTCCATATTCTGAAAATCTTCCCTTTTTGGCATCTCTTCGAGGTTATGGGGCCAGAGGAAGTGGTCCTTCCGTGAAGAAATAAGAAAGAAAATAAACAAGTGTGTGACCTCTTTAGGGAAATCTGTTATTCAGTGTAGTCGCCATCCTGCAATTCTGACTTTGTCCAATTAGCTGCCTGGTACAACAGTGATATTGCTCTGTTTACATGTATAATGCACATCGCATGCTAAGCAGTGAAGGCTTTGACCTGAGCCAGGCAAGCTGAATAACAGGATCACAGCTGCTGCTTTTCCAATAGGGAAGTGCTGCCCATCACTGGACCGTAGATTCTCTTTATTTATGTTTTTATTTGTCTGTCTACGATTGGTACCTCTCAGCTTCTCCTGGATATCACCAGTTAAATCCTCTCCTAAAAAGACAGTCAAAATTTGGATGCTTGGGTTTGTTATGGAGCAAAACAGAGTTTACAGCTTCCATCTGAGTGGAGAGGGAGATACAAGCAGGGCATCCATCCATCCATCTATCTATCTATCTATCTATCATCCATCCATCCATCCATCCATCCATCTATGCATCCATCCATCCATCCATCCATCCATCCATCTATCTATCCATTTCCCCTAACTGCTTATCCAGTGAAGGGCTGTTTATGTTTATGGATGAGCAGCTTGGCTTAAATTTGAGCTTAATTAGTTCATCCTTTTAAAGATGCAGAGTTCGGAATGGAAAGTTGTCTGGTTCAATGCCATTGAGTCTCAAAGCCCGAGTACGGTCAGCTGAGAGGTACGCAGCAAATGCAGCAATAGCTTGAATATTTTGGGGTTGGCTGTCCATTATAAGACTGTGTACACCACAGTGTTTGATTACTATTTATCAGCTATTTATCAGGACTGTTTTTTAAATAATATGCATCAAATATGAATAATAATGAGTCTGTATGAAATAGTTTTTTAATTTACTTTGCATTCTGTTCTATGAAAAGAGGTGATCTTAAACTTGGGACAGGACAGAGAATACAGTCACATGACGCAGGGATGGGCCTTTATTTGGGTACAGTAGGGCGTAACAAAAGCAGTGGGGAGGAAGGAAAACAAAAGACGACCTCAAGTGAACCTGGCGTCCGGAAGCCAGAGGGGCTTCTGGGTCAAGCAACACGTCAGAGAAAAAACTTTTAGGCCAATAGGTAACTGGTTAGTCAGGTGAATAAATGTGGTTGTCACCTGACTCTGGAATCTCCCAGGACATCCACCACTGCTTCCTCCTGTATTGCAGTGCTTCTTAGTTGTTTAGGTTTATATTAGAACTTTAAGGCGAACAGCTGAGCATTAAATCCTACAAATGGAATGGCCGCCATTCCTGAGGCTGCAACAACAAATGGCTTCTGTTACATTTAAGTGCCAGATATATTCCCTTGGTGACTTCCCAAGCTACAAATCCCAGCGTTCCGAGACATCGAAGGTTCTAGCAACACTTGGAACAGGGACCGCCATATCACGTACCATGTCTACAAGAAAAAAGCCTTTACAAGCGCTGCGACGATGTAAAACCACAAAGGGTTCCCTTTGGATCAGCTGTAACAGGAGAAAAGAGTCAGAGAACATACGCACATGTAGGAGTCCAACGTATAACTATCAGATTAGCATTTCCTGGGAAATGGACAGGAAGACAGACATGCAGGGCTTGGCGTGCTGAGGGCTCTCCCTTGTAGCCAGTGATGTGTATAGCATGTCCTTTGTGTATTGGTTCAGCCCCTGTAGTATCCCAGAAGAAACCACAACTAACGTAAGCGGGTCGCTCAGTGGGTTTGGTCGCCGGTTCAAACCGCAGGGTCAGCGGAGCGACTTCTCCATCGGGCCCTTGAGCGAGACCCCTCGCTCCAAGGACTGTGTGACCCTGCTTTCTCCAAAAAAAAATGTATGTTGCTTTGAAAATAAGTGTTTGCTAGATAAATAAAATGTAAAAAAAATCCCAGCAAGGAAGGTTTTCTTGCCCCCCACTGTATTTTCAGCTTTCTGTTAATCTCTGTGCCAAAAATACAGCTTTTCCCACATCCTGCTTGCTGTATGCAGCCTGTTCCATTGCTCCTTAACCCCTCTGTCCCCCCAAAGTGCCGTATTTGCCCAAATAAAGACCCCGTCTCCCAGCCCAGACACCACATGGTTCTGAGCTGGGACTTTTCAGGGCAGATACCCTGAACCAGAAAGATGTCTTACTGGGGAAACCTCTGTTGTTAAGGGGTTAAAGAGCAAGCAGAGAGGAATGAAATTGAAATATGAATTTTCAATGCGACAATGACCGGGTGGAAATCTACAGATCGGACCACACTTTTAAAATATTGAGCGTGTGTCTTCAGGAGGAAGGCCGTCTTGCAGCCAGCTGCCTATTTAGAAGTCTTTATTGAATCAAAGGACTTGTCACCTGGAAGGAAACACTGCGACCCTTTCAACAGGAAGGCTAAAATGAGATGATCTCTTTTTTTTTACCCCCCCATGCTTTTTTTAATTCTTTGCCTTTTCACGGAACGCTTGTCAAGGCCTATATCAATAATAGATGGGGGAGCATCTGCCCCCAAGCCGCATGCCTGGGGGCTGTTTTTGCGTTTCTCTGAGAATTTGTCAGCGGACGCCAGGCACGCAGACAGGGGGCGCTGCTCATTAATTTTCATCAGCAATCCGCAACCTGCCTCTTAAATAATGTATTGATCTCCAGGCCGGCTCCTAATTCCTAATTCCCCCGTTATCAGGCCGGGCAAAGTGGACATGGCAGAGGCTGATGGATGGCTGGGCTGGGACAGCCGTAAGAGGCCGCGCCATGGGGAGGTGACCTCTAGGGTTTCACAAAAAGGGGGAGTGAGGGGGGGTTGGAGTTTAATGATGCAGGCAGCAAAATTCCCAGTTGAGCTTTTTCTGAAATTTTATTCCTTGGTTTTTCTTTTTCCACATATGCAGC
>JAODLD010000124.1:16118522-16136618 GCA_026781065.1 Mormyrops boulengeri
GTCACTGTATCACAGGCAACCACAAGTGAGGGTAGGCTCTATCACGTCACTGTATCACAGGCAGTTTATGCACAGTTACATTTACTTGTACCCCGAAGAGACAACATTCAGGCTCACCGATTCACCTGAACTGTGTCTGTTTCCTGAGTGTAGGAGAAAGCAAGACTCAAGGGAACTCTCTGGTGGAAACTCAAAGCAGCTATGCTAGCAGAATGCTAAGCAGAACAAAGAACCACTCACTGCCATACATCTCAGCAGGTTCATGTGCTCCTCTGTATATGCAATACGGTGGAAAAAATAGCAGCAGTGCGCATATGATGGTCTGTGTCTGGTACGATTAGTTCAGTTTTCATTACCCCAGTTTTTTTATCCTAAAAAAATCAATGACTGCTCATGAAACATATTTTGTGGTATTTAATGAATCCACCCACCTGCCATAATCGCATATCCTACATGGTCGGTTTGAGAATTAACTCAGGAAGCACTAAAAGTCCCACAGTGTCTCAGGACTGGCACACAAACACGGGGTGCACAGAGCGTGCCCACGCCACACAGGCCGTAACACACAGAGCGTGCCCACGCCACACAGAGCGTAATACACAGAGCGTAACACACAGAGCATAACACACAGAGCGTGCCCACGCCACACAGGGCGTGACACACAGAGCGTTCCCACGCCACACAGGGCGTGACACACAGGGTGTACACACAGAGTGTAACACACAGGGCGTAACACACAGAGTGTAACACACAGGGCGTAACACACAGAGTGTAACACACAGGGCGTAACACACACAGCGTGCCCACTCCACACAGGGCGTGACACAGGGTGTAACACACAGAGCGTGCCCATGCCACACAGGGCGTGACACACAGAGCGTAACACACAGAGTGGAACACACAGGGTGTAACACACAGAGCGTGCCCACACCACACAGGCCGTAACACACAGGACGTGACACACAGAGTGTGCCCACGCCACACAGGGCGTGACACACAGGGCGTAACACACAGAGTGTAACACACAGGGTGTAACACACAGAGTGTGCCACGCAGACTATAACACACAGAGTGTAACACACAGAGCATAACACACAGAGCGTAACGCCAGAGGTGTGACACACGGAGCGTGCCCACGCCACACAGGGTGTAACACACAGAGCATAACACACAGGGCGTAACACACAGAGTGTGCCACACAGAGTATGCCCACGCCACACATAGCGTAACACACAGAGCGTAACACCAGAGTTGTGACACACACACTCACACATTATGGGCAATTTAGGGACTGTTTGGGGAAAAAAAATGGAGCACCCAGAGGAACCCACTAGAACACTATGAGAACATAATAAAGAACAAAAAACACCAGGAGAACATGCAATCTACAGAAGGAGCCAGCTTTCCAGTTCTTTCTATTTATAGTCGATGACGACGCTGCACTATACATACAGAGGTATAGGTAATCATTTTGCATAAGTAAGCACCATATGCATGTAAATCCTGCTTATTAATACATACTATATATCAAACTAAATAAGCATCACAATTTATAGAGAGCATAATTCCATGACAGTGCACTGACGTGGACTACAATTAGATACTACAGAACTAACAAGCGAAATGGTCTGGGAATAATCTGTTAGCTAGTACGACACCTGTAAACTGACACTCTCTTGGAAGCATAATGCTTTTTTCCAGGGATTTTGCAAGTTAATATAAAGATAGGATTCAATCGAATTAATCTAAGGAATTGATATTACACTCCGTTATTGAAATATTGACTAGGGGAGTAATTCCTTGAAAGTTATAATGGTTAACATGCTCCAGTAAGAAGTTCCATATTATCTCATATGTAAACTGCTTTCCTCGCAAAGTCCCAGCACATTTCTACCAAATATCACCTTCCATTCAAGAGCTCCCACAAAACCACACCCGGCTGAAGGAGATGGATACATGAAAGTCAATGTGATTTTTTTTTTTTCCCCAGAAAGAAAAAATACAAACTCTGATGCCAATGAATAAGCAGAAACATCTGATTTTGCACAGATTAAATTTCTGCCTGATCTCCCAAAAGATTTGCCACAACTCATGAGAAGGAGGGAAGGTCACCTGCTCACACAGATTTAATGCGAGTATTTGTTTCAGGAAAAGGGGAGCTCACTCTCAGGAAACATTCTTCAAAATCCCAACATTCAAGCAGTCATACCGAGTGCAAATCAATGCCTCGGGTGTAGATCTGGGGTGTAGATGGCTGCAGGCTGAACCAGGCCATACCATCTTTTGGATTATATAAAGAGCAAAAAGTGACACACCTGGTTCATGACACTGGTGGAAGGCCAGGTAAATTGTGTGAAAGCCTTAGACTCCCTGAGACTTTTATCTGCCAGGATAAGAATTCATCAATGGACCATCAAGCTCTCCAGTAGCAGGGGAGTGTTCCTCAAAACAGGGTTTCCCGGTCAGCTGGATAACTTAAGACAAACATGAAAACTGTCCAATAGGAGCAGAGATGAGTGACATTCCTATTGGACAGAGATAAGTGACATTCCTATTGGACAATCCTCAGATTAGTCTTAAATTAGCTGGATTAAGGAAAAATCCAGCTTTATGGAACAGTACCCAGGACACAAAACTGACAAACTCCAACAAACTCAGGATTTGCAACCAGATGGATCCTCTAAAGCATGTGGTGACCTTCTTGTGTGAAAACAGGGATCCAGAGATGATGGGCGATATGACAGATCGAGACCAACAACACAGAATTTCAAATATGCATATTTACATAGCTATTTATTAGATATTTTAAATTTAAATCTGTGAATATATTTTGGCACTTGGTACTTTACTAAAAGTAAAAACAAGCACATGAGGGCACGTAATCAATGTCATGAAATATTTGGTAGGATTCTGCACTTAAAATGCATATACTCGTATGCGTATGCAAATGAAATCCACACGTGCATTTTAGACAAGAAAATATATTTTGGTTCAATTGCGGAGCTTAGTTCCTAAAATATATGGTTTCTTTTAACATGCAAAGAATTTAAATTGGAAGAGTAATCCCAGCCAAAGATAAGTTAACGCAAAATGAAAGACTGAATAGATATCTAAGCAGACTTTCGGCAACCAAGTTTGGTCGCTTGAAATCTTAACGGATATGACATCTCGTGTGCCTCATCTAGCGGACAATCGCAGCACCTGCAAGTGATTGAAACTTAATCATTATTTGCTGGAAGACATTTAAAATCGCATATCGAGATAACCGCGAACCTGCAAACTGACCACACAACTGTTCAATTTAATGTGCAACGGCTTCTTTTATTTAATTGATATAAATGAAGATGTTGCCCTCCTGGTCCAAAACTATATGTCCCCAGCATAACCCTGGCTGTTTCAGCTGTGCCGATGGTAAAGGACTTGTGGTCTGGGACAAATGATCACGCCGCAGGACGGTAAGTGGAGATCGCGAAAGCAAAACTCTGCAGCTCGCGTGCGACGCCGCGCGTTAATGGGAGCGAGGGGCCGCGTGACAGCGCGCGGGCGCCGCCGATCACGGGCGCGCGCAGTGATTGATCCCGCGCTTGATGTTGGCTCGCGGCCGCGAGCCTGCACATGAAACGGCGGCTCCTGTCTGATGCGCGCGTTTCTCTCGCACTGCGGAGGGAACAAACAGACTCGTACTAATGAACAGGGCCATTTAAATGGTGGCGGCTCTCCGAAATCGCCGCTAATTGAGACTGAAATCAACCTGCACATTAAAACCGCTGTTTGAAACCATTTAAGCGTTTAGAAATACTTTGTTGTCGGCTTTTGTTTTGGAATTCAGTCAGGCCATGAAAATGCCGGCGTTCATCCACGACACTAGTGAAAATAAAATAAAACAATTACATATAGTAGGCCTAAGTGGTTGTTCCTGTATACATGACTATCGCAGCTGGATTACACATTGTTGTTGCCTAGTATTCACAACTTAAAAAAAACAAGTTATCTAATGTTAACCATTTATTTTAATATCACCCTTACAATCAACCCTCTAAAGGTCTAGTATACAGATGAGCTAACATTAGTAACCGTGTTTTCTATACCAAGAACATAAATAATGACCCAGACAATTATATAAATAGTGTGCTTTTGCATCATGTCCAATCCATCCCTCAGTCCATCTTCGAAACATTATCTTTGTCGCGGGTGACCTTGAGTCTATATCAAGCATCCACCCTAAATAAGATGCGAGATTCTGTTATAATTCTAACAAAATTGCACTTTTGTGTGAGAACGTATTGTACAAAAAAAACTCTTCCTTTCCTAAAATAAAATAGCAGATGTAATATTTCTGATCTAAAGTAAGCGTTTTATTTCATGGCGCTTTTGGAGCAGTCATCTTCCCGTAACTTGGGCACCAAGCCTCAGACTCCCCGTGCTCATTAACGCGGGGGGAGCGGCCCGGATTCTCTCGCCTGTGGTTACAGCAGCGCTCCACTGGGTGTCTCTCTAGGCCTTAGAGTCCCGCTGAACGATTACATCATTGCAGTGTTGCCCAATATCAATACGTTTAGTTAATTACTTGCGTTTAAATGCCGTTAAACACACAGCATTATGAGAATTTGATGTGAGTATACGGGGACATAAGACAGAAAGAGCACAGGAGATAACCAAGAGCTACAGGAGATGTGGGATTTCTATTTCTATTTCCAAACAGCAATTTCTTTATGGACAAATCTAATTGTTACTTGTTCTGAGCAAAATAATTAACTTTTGAAAGTAGTTAATAAGATCAATGTAAAAGAAGCCAGAACATCTTTAGTTCAGTAACGGGGTCAAACAACATTCATTCCAAATGCTTTGCTGATGCCAACCACCAGAGGGCAGCAGACGACCATTTGTTCCCGAGAGGCTTTTTGTGCATATATTTTATTCATGTTTATCTGAATTCTTACGGTATAATTGGTAAACTATGTGTATTGTGTTTTTCAGTATTACTACCACGATGACGCTAGTTGAGACATGCACACTTAGTCTGTGTTTTATGATAAATAGAGTAAAAGACAATGGTCACATATTTACCTTTAGGACACCGTTTTCGAAAAAAAAACATACAAATATTTAGAAACTGGCAACTGACAAAGAGCTAAATATAACTGATGCATTGCAAGGTCAATTCCATAAACAAATATCTAACCAAGCGATTGCCCTACCTACCAAACACTAACAATGAGTCCGTCTCGGCAGAAGCACGTCTCTAATTCGTGCAGAAGTCCTCTTAAGGACAAGTTCTGCTCCTGCTTCAACAAGCCCGATGCTGTAGAGTAGATGTCAGTTCACCTGGGTGGGAGGGAGGATCTGTTTTCCTCTGTAATTTCACAATACCCCTGGGGCACAGATTCCCCACAGGCTGGAGAGACGGGTATTTTCTCTAGCCAACCTATGGGGAAATTTTACCGGTGCGGAGTTTTTCTTGTCGATTAATGCACGTCTCGCTGCGGCTCGGAAGAATAATTGGACATCTTGATGGGGGGAAAAAACACTAGAAATAGATGACCTGCGAAAAAAAATCAATAGAAAATTATTTTTGGCTTCACTGAACTCGGGCTTAAACTGAATGTTTTGCTGGGTACAACTCAAGCGCATACGTGAGTCCCACGTGGTGCAGAAGGTGTCAGTCCAGAAAATTATCATGCATTTCAATGTTATATAATTAATCATTCATTTTTAGTGCCTCGTCAAAGGCTGTTTAATGAGAATATGCCGTCTAATTTTAGTTTTTGTGGAAGCCTCAGCAAAAACCTCACCTCACTTTGCACACCTTTCTGGTGAACAGATTATCTCACGAGGTGGTATGCTCATTATAATCGGGTACACTCAGAATAATGCACAAGTTGTTTTACTTTATAAGACAAAATAATGGTAATCGCACTTGCTATTGCATGACTGAGCGTTTCACAGTTGTGCGTTATTCATGTATGTTAATGCAATACATGCAGAATGGAATGCATAGACAAGACTTCAGAATGGAAAACGCAGTGATGCACATGCTACACGTGCGATAGGCCAACCCGCTGATCGAGAGACGGTGAAAAGCTTCATGGATGACCGTTAATCATCTGCTTTCCCCAGATTTTCAGTTTACCAAGGATTCATAAAGATATATGTAAATCAGCAAGTTTGCATCATATTATTCAGTTTCCAGATTGTCAACGACATTTTTAGAAAAATATATGCTGTATAACGGAAATGGATCTGTCTGCTGTCCGAATATTGTTATAGAAGTATAAATAAGAAATCTACTGCATTTGTAGTCCAATTCCATCACCAAGTTGGCTAAGTGAATTAGCTGATCATTTATTTGTGTCTGTTTTAAAGACAGGTGTACTAAATGTTGAAATTAAGCATCTTTAAAACCATCCGAAATCAGCAGGCATCTCACACTTTTCTATTAATCCTCATAATGTGCGCTTTGTTCTGGGATTTTATTTTTGTGGAGCACCAGGAAACATTTATCATGCATTCTGACCGGAGTGGCACGAAACGACATTTCGCCGCTCCGCGTGCAGTGACAATAAAGATTCTTATCTTAAACACAACTAATGGCCCAGGCTACAAAAAATCACGTGTGAACTGAAGGACATGTCTGTTATGCAAGACGTTTGTTATTGTGATACACAGAATTGACGTCATTTAACTTAGTTTTCTTATTTTGCAGCTCCCATGTGATCCATTTTAAAATGATTTCTGCAAATACGCCGCTGTAGCAGCCAGAGATGTAACAGACAGGCAGCGCAACCTTGAGCTTTCGGCGTGTTTTGCATGCCAATTAATTATCGACGGCTCCATCGCGTATTTGGATTATTTTCAATAGACGTGGATTTAAGGTCGACGTACAATATAATTCCCGAAATCAAACCATTCATAGCATCACCAGGCATCCTATTCATATACGATGATCGTTTTGTTATTGCGCTATTCGATCGCGTTAAGGCGAGGGAAGGCTTGTTATTTTAGCAAATAAACCTTTTGGGCCATCTTAATAATATAGCAGTTTATAATATTATTTAGCTGAGAGATGCCATACTTACTAATAGATTACGATTTAAGCCCCGTGTGCAGTACGTTGCTACCACCTACAGCACTGGAGGATGACCTACAGTAATACATGTAACCCTAAATTCGGGAAATTGCTGGTGTTTTTGAGAACTCAGGAGAAAATAAGAATGCGAGCCGTAGCGTAGCCGCCTCCGTCCTTAAATAAGCAGCATGTGTCTTGTGGGCACCCTGTGTATGTCAGGTGAGAGCAGTGCTGATCTCCACATGCTTTGCGGAGTCACTGCCCTGCACTCTCTGTTTTACTGTCAGTGACGCATAACTGCGCTGCATTTACGCTTTAAATCTAAGTGTCTTCCAGTGTGCGAAATACGGGCGGGGGCGACACCCCCGATTAACCCATGAGACCCCCCGAAAGCCTCAAAAGCAAAATTTTAAGGGGGTCTCAAGATCGGTATTGCGCAACAATAGGGAGACGGGGACCCCCCCGAATATTGACGGGTATTTCGCACACTGGTGTCTTCCATGTGGAACGTCTTGCATCTAGCTGGTTGGAAAGAAAGGCCAGGAAATGCCTTCAATTTTGTTTTATTATTATTATTATTATTATTATTATTATTATTATTATTATTTTGAACGGGTAGCCTTTAAACCAGATTCCTATCAATTCCAGTATAAGCAGCACTACAAACAGTCCAAGACAATGTGAACCATACTGGTGTTTAAAGTAATAAGTTAGTCCTGTTACCAACTAACTGGTAGCCACGTGAGTGAAAACACTGATCATACGCGTGGAGGGTTTCTGCTACATGACCGATCGTACGGCGTCAATGTGATCATCTGATATTTCCAGCGTTTATGCCGTATTTCAGCCAGGCGGGTGTAGAAAGAGCGACAAAGCCGACCCTGGGTGTAAAGGGAAGGGCGAAAAAACGCCGCCGGAGGGCTTGTGAAAAACTTGGCGGCCGCCGAGCGTCCGCGCTGCGCGGCTCATGCCATCCGACAGGGGGCGCCGTGTCCCGCTGCCGTGATAGTCGGGGGCCGCCGATCGCGGCCTCATTGAGCGCTTCGGACGGACGGGGGAATGACCGTGGCGGTGATGTAGCCGAGAAACGCGCCTGCAGGAACCGCATCTTCACCGAAACCGCGACGCGCAGGGATGCGGGACTGAAGGCGGCCAGAAGCGCTGCAGCCGCCGGGGCGTGATTCTCCTTGAAGAGCCCGCGTCTGATTCCGAAATGTCGGGGAAAATAGAAAGCAAACAAGGTAAGCGGACCCCCGGCCGCCGGAGCCGCGGGGTGCTGGCTGGCTGTGCGGGGATGAGAAGCCCGCAGGCCCGCCTCGCTAGCGGCGCGTAGCTATCGATCAGGCCGATGCTGGCCGTCCGAGTCCGGCGACGGCCGTTAGCAGCAGGCCGCTGTCGGGCTCTCGGGCTCGGGCGCGACGTGGCTGTTTTCACCGGCGATCGCTGGTCACCCGGATCCCCCTCCGGCGGCCGCTGCCTCGCCCATCCCGGCGGCTGCGATAACCAGCTGCCCGTAAGCCGGGCAGACAGCCGCTAGTAACCTAGTTATCGGGGCGGCCGCCGGCCGGTCCGTACCAGTGTATCCCGGCACCGGTTAGTTAGACGTGGGTTAGATGGCTGGCGCGTCCCGAGCGGCCGGTAATCGGACCGACGCGCGTCCGAAAGGCGGCGTGACGCCGACGGTCTGCAGCGGGTCCCCTTCCCGGCGTAAACCGACTACGCGCCGCCGGCGTCGCGGCTGCTTTTTTTTTTATCCACGTCGGCCAGTATTTGGCTGATTTATCCGCATTTAACTGACGGCAGTTCGGCGCCCCAGTCCGGCGGGTCACTGGCCGTTCGATACCGGCCGGACTGGGCGGCGCGCCGCTCGTGTGGCACCGAGGCCCGGCTGCCTTTGTCGGCCCGTCTCCGCGCCGCCGGGGTCGCACGTAACTTCATTTTCTTTTATATTTATATCTCGCCGTAGTTATAGCGCTGCGCCCCGGATACGCGAGGGAGGCGCCTGCTGATATCGGCCTGCGGTTGAATCTCCGGCTCTGTAAGCATCATTCCCCGTAAACGAGCGCCATCGCCCCGCCATCGCCCCGCTGTCACCGTCTCTTTACTGCACCACACCCGCCCCGTTCCTTCCCCTCTCTGGGTATATGTGTGTGTTTATGCGGTGGGCCGCCGCCGTCTTTCAGTTTAGCGATTATGACGGATGGAGACGTTCGGCCTCTTCCCGGATCGGGGGACGGGCGCCGCCGGGCCGTGTGTCCGCTGAAAGTGACCCTTTGAAGGAGGGCGCAAAGCCGCCTGTCTAATGAGTGAGTGGTATCTAATGATTCTGAGCCTGATTTCATTACGCCTTTACCTTCGTGTTTGTGTTCATGTGTTCTTCGATTTCGGGCTCACGGGTAAATTAAAGGTGACCGATTCAGCTGATAAACAGGCTCTCGCTGTCGTGTCACCCAGCAAAACACTGAAATACATGTATGCAAATAAATAATCCTGCAATCTCGTCAAGACACAGCAGCCCAAGGTCCCACTGATGAGCTAAGGAAAGCTAATACATTTAAGTCTTTCACTGTGGTTTAATACTTTTCCGGATGCACTTGTGGTAGATTGGTTGTGGGACCACACAAGACCAAAGTAATATCACTTCATTTGGTGTCTCTAATGAAATTCTTCTCCAGTTGTTCCGTGGAGGTATCAGATCTAACATGTCAGCTGTTTGGCATTCCTCTTCTGTCAGACCTTCATATCTGGTGTTTGTACTTCCCTGTGCGAGAGGGGGTCACCCAGCCATGACACACGGCATGAAGCTCAACAGGATGTCTGGGTTTTCTGGAGAAGCTAGTAAATCGAATTTGCATCATTCACCTTCCCAGACTGCTGCTGGTATTAACAGGCCTCGGTCGTCGCTCGCTGGACCCGACGTAGGATAATCCTGCCAGCTGTTTTGTGAATGGACTTTTAAAAGGAAGCAGAAAGCCCTTATTGCATTAGTCACACTGCCTTTACCAGACTGCAAACGGTTTGCCTGCATTTCACAACCATCTGTTAGTATCTCGCAGGAGAAAATGAGCTGGTTCCCTTTATATTAAAGCTTTGTAATCTGAGGCAGTCTTTTTGTTAAGGAAGTCATCTGTATTTTTAAAATCACACCTGAGTGTTTTGTCTTATTTAGAGTCATCATGTGGTTAAAGTTTCATACAGGATACATTGTGGCTTTAGTTAATTAGTGCGTGCAAACCGTTACATACACAATTTGTAACCTGCTTTATTTTTAAACAAAAACATCTGCTTGCTTGTTTGTGGAAGTGAATTGCATTATGGGTGAATGGCCAACAAGTGAGGCCTATATATTAATTGTAACCCCTCCCATCATTGTGACTGCCTGCTCCCACATACATTTATTTGTCCTAGGAAAGTCCCCTTCAGACACATTTCCATAGTAAATCTGAGCTTGAATAAGAGGATTTTTCTGTGGGATTTCTTCGCTCTTTTATCTATAACAAGCTAGATGAGCTGTCGGTCTTGTGCAGGGGGACAGTGGCCCTACTGTCCAGTGACTTCCTGGAGTCATACAGTGCACTGCACGCTGTACTGGGAATGTCCGACGCAACTGGGAACTTGTGAAATGACACTGCTGAGCCTTCTTTGAGCCTCTGTCCCAGCACAGGAAGTGATGTCAGCACAGGAAGTGATGTCAGCACAGGAAGTAATGTCAGCTCAGGCGATGGATGGCTGTCTTTTGATCGAAAGGGGATGTTAATGGACCACACACACAAAAAGGCTCTGGTTGGTGGCAAGGCTGCAGGACATTGTGCCTATGAACCCAGAACATGTGAGAGCTTCCACTGCGTTGAGTCACGCAGTCCTCAACAATCCTCTAGGACCTCGAGGACCACACATCTTCATAATCTCCTTTCTCTTTTCAGTAACCATGTACTTGGCTGGTTTCTCCGTGATGTGGATCCAGTTCCTGGAGATATGGAAGTGAGAGAGTGGGATGTATTTTGGGCAAAATGCCAGTTCATCCCAGCATATTGTCATACAGACACTCACACCAAGAACATTTGAGTCTCTTTAGAATGACAGCTGGTTCTAGATTTAAACGTGTAGCAAAGTATATTTTCTGAATATTTGATTTCTGAAATGCATAGTGATATATCCCATATATGCCCATAGTATTCATTTTAACTCATACACGCTCCTGCAATAATTATGTTACTATGAAGTCACCTGGCGTGTGCCTTTGGGGTCAATTTGACCTCAGGGTAGGTGTGGGAGTTGATTCCCTTGATGTACTTTTTATTGTTTTTACTCCCAAAATGCAGTACTTCGTAAATAATCAAGGTTAGTGTGCACAAAGCGTGAGATTCTGTTCTCCCTGCTATGGACTTTCTCCATACGCCCAGACTTTGCTCTCTGGGTTCATGGCCATCTGCTGAATAAGCGGTTCTGGAATTTGGGTGGGGTCTTTTTTGGATATATATATTAAAAACTGAACATCTTCGACAGAGTGGGAAATCATAGTTCCGTGATTAAATCATGAAATGCTTTGGAACACGGCTGCTGAAATTATAATTAACATATCTACTTCTAACAGGCAGACTTACAAGAAGATTTCAGTTTGAGATGTTGCTTTTGCTGATTTTGGTTTCATATTAATGAGAGGCATTATTTCTCTGGCTGTGTGCACGCGCACGCTTTTCCCGAGCCGGCCCTGACGTGCTCAGAGGAAGCAGCACGGGGAATAGCCACGTGTGAGAGAGCGCCCCCTGCTGTCACAGGGATCCCCGGGCGTGCCGGAATGCCGGCACTTGTGCAGTAAGAGGGTTTTGGAAAGGATGGATGTGAAATGTGCTGGCTTGGGGCTGCCAAGTGGGGGTTCGGGATCACAGGATGCTTAACCCCCCCCCAAACAATGCCTCCTGGGATGCATTGGGAGGGGCTCGGCAGGCATAATGCTGCGTTCCTGGTGTCGCCCAAGAGCGAACAAAACCAGGAAGGGAATCAAACTTCCCAAGTTTTCCTTTGCACAGTGAGAAAATTGACTCTACAAGGTGGGGTTGGCCGGGGGGGTGTGTGGATAATTTTCCCATAGGACCCAGAAAGCCACTTGAATTGGGAAGAACCCTTGCTAACTTAAGTACTGGGGAAGTGGCTGCCTAGGGCTTTAACAAACGCTGCAGACCCATGGCGAGGTGATGGATTGCTCTGGGGGGTGGGGTGGTTGGGGGGCACACAGGCATATGAAATATCCACAGGTCTCATGGAGTTCAGTTCCATCCAGCCGCTCCTCGAGTGGTGATGCAGCGATTGCCATTGTGAGTTCGTTTGTCGTCCGGGTGGTTAACGGACAGCTGAGGCCTGCAAAAAGCAGCACTGGATCATTCCAGTGATAGAAACTGATACTGTCCGAAGTATCCCTAAGATCGCGGCTTCACCGCGGCCCCCGTTAAAGTAACACTGCCTGATCGTGTGTGTGGGGGCAAAGGCTGTCTCCCCCACAAATCTCTGGGTATGATTAAGAAGGGGCACTATGCATGTCTTGATTGACAAAGAATGCCCCCAGATTTCTTTAAGGCTTTGTTTGTAAAAAAATTTTCCCCCCCTTTCTTCATCTTTGTGAACCTTGCCGCTGTTGTGTAAGATTTTTAGTCTAGTTAGACTAGTGAGTCAAGTTTTTTTCAAATGTGCCAGTGGTTCAGTGTATTACTGAAAGTTCACTGCATGGCCCTAAATAAAACCTGTGGGTAACTTTAGTCATCTTTGTTCATTCTTCTGTTACATGCCAGGGCAAGTTAGAGGGCCCCGTCTCTAGCATTTCTAGTTTTCTTTTTTAGACGCTGTGGTTTGAGCTGAAACAGGGAGCAGCCGACCAAAGTGCCTTCTCGACCCAGCGGCCTCACGAGCCCTGGCGTGCGTGCTGGGGAGGCAGCTTCCAGATTCCCGTGGATTTAGATTTACTTCGAAAACCATTCGGTGTGTTTCGAAGACAAAGATTTAATGTTCAATGTCATCCAGCTTTTAATTTCTCGCCTAAAGAGGTACCACGATTTGCCCGTTTGCTCGTGTGTCTAATGCGATTGCTTGAATGAAGCCAGTTCATCTGCTGCCTAATTTAACTTCCCTATCCTCAGCTGCTCCAGCTAAGTAGGAGTTGTGACTGGAGCTGCTTGGCCTGCATATGTGAGATGTCTATATAGGCCATCAGTGTGTGAGCTCCCTGGGATTCGAACCTATAATCTTTGCATTGTTGGTGCAGCGGGATACTTGCTGAGCTGCAGGAGCTCCATCCTTGGCTATGCACTATACGGGTACTGTCAAATCTAACCAACTTGGTGACACCAACTTTCACCTTGTTTTTAACTTTTAAATATAAAATACACACACCCACACACACGGAGCAAATTAACCTCTGAGCCGCTGATTTTCAGTTTGGACAAAGTGTGCACACACGGTTTAGGCACAGCGGCTGCTGATGGTCCGTGAGACCTTGCCCCGGAGAGGCACGGATGGGGAGCCGTCTGGCAGTCTTCCTTTCATGGTTTCTCGTGACCTGAACACTCTGCTCTTGAGGTGCCTCCAGCATTACCTAACAATTGAGGCATCCCAAGCAGCATTTTAAAAAAATCATTCCCTTTTCTTTCCTTTTAACCCCCTTGTTCTGTCAGGCCTTATTTTGGAAATGCAACGCAGAAAGTCTGGAGAAGGCAGTGGCGTGCGTCCATTCCGTCAGCGGGGTTCCAGCAGTCAGGAACTCTGCAACAAGTAATAAAATATAAAACAATGAATCTTCTGCTCGTTTCCTAATGCAGTGCCGGAGCGGAGCAGACAGCCCTGCTAGGCCAGCCTTATTGGGTTTCCCAGCCGGAGAACTGATTTGTTGTTTATCGTGGACTCACAAACATGAAGTCAGAAACCTGAAAATAGGGCTCCACTGGATGTGTAGTTCTAAACGATTTCGTCTTGCAAAAACATTGTTTTTTTGTTTGTTTGTTCTCCTTCAGGAAGGCTGCAGGACTTAGGGTAGTTTCATGGAGACGGCTTTGGGACCTTGGAAAAAGTGGCCGTGCTCTACTTCTGCTGTTTAGTGGAGTTGTGTGCGTGCGTGCGTGCGCGTGCGTGTGTGTGTGTGTTCTTTCCTTTTTCTTTTCCAAATGAAGTGTTTATCACTTTGAAATATCATTTGTTAGCATGTTTATCTATCCATACTGCAACCATTTTAGCCAGTGGTTCTGAACTGGTTTAATCTCAGGACCCACTTTAAGTTACTACCCACATTGGTGGTAGAAAAAAAACGAAGATTATGTGTGAACTCCATAAGTCTGGCAGTGTTTGACGGTAAAATCTTTTTTCTAAACTACACACTCTACGACCCACCAGTTCAGAAAGAGTGCTTTAGTCGGTGCTGGGTTGTGGGCTATACACATGTATGTGTTTGTCTGTTTGTATAGTTTTAACTTTTCTAGTTCTGATGGTGAGAAGCTGAACTTTAAGCCTGATTTGGCGCACAGCGACTCCGTATGATTAATTTTTGAGTATTTCACGGCCGGCTTGCTTCAACAATATAACATTCAAATATTTTCCACGTGTGAAGTACTAAGTGCTCTTTTAAAATAATAGTACGTGAGTCCAGTAAATGCTTAGGTCTGTCTTCATTACACATAGACCGAGTGAGGCTCTTCGAGCTCTATGCGTGCAGTCAATACAATGGAATTCAAAGATGTGGTCATCTGTTTCTGCCGGGAATTTATTTGAAGAGAGAAGTATTTTGGGCCGCTAGCAAGCTGTCTGACAATGAAGCACAGCTGCTCTGTATGTTAAGTATTAACGACACATGCAGCTCAGAAATGATCGGATTTGGAGCTTAATGTAGCGTGGCTGATCTCTTTTGGTTATGCACTGACAACCACCGAAAAAAGGCACAAGATGGAAAAGTGTATGGACGTGCCTGACGAAGGGGTCATTATTCACGATGAGGCTGGACCTCAAGGCAACCAACTGGAGTGGATCATGTTCCTCGATTGAACGACAGCCCCCGCGGTGTCTTGCCAAGGGCTTGGATCCTGCAGGTTTCTGTGCCCGGTGGGGGCTGGGAGATGTTTGGGTGCAGAAACGCCACTGGCATTTGGTGGAGAGCCTTCCCCACTCACACTGAAAATCTGGGATTCTGAGCTGGGCTGTAATTTTGAGGTTTCATGGAAATGACCGACTACCTTCCTCTGGAACGAGAGGCATTTTTTACCCGCAAAGACAATTTGAAAGGTGCAGTAATTAAAAGTTACTCCAAACTGTATGTGTAGGCGGGGCGATGGTTTAGCCTGGGGAATGGGGGGTGGAGTTCAGGGTGCTGGAAGGGTTCGGCTGGCCACTTGAGACTTGGGCTAGCGAACATCTCAGAGGCACATGAGAGCCTGGGGCACCTTGCCTTCTGGTTCCATAAGAATCATGGCTGCTTCGTATTGCCACAGCTCTGCCTGCGCGGTATGGCTTACTCCCCCTGGAGACAGGCTCATCTGTTCGTTTGTAACCGCTTGCTTTGTTTTGTTTTGTTTTTGTCGGTAAGTTTCATCATAGGCTTTGCCTTAAAGTTTTTTGTCTGGATAAAGTCAAGAGGGGTGGTGAAGTTCTTTTCTATGAGGAAACAATCGCTGAGCCTCAATGTTCTGATGCTGAAGAAGCTCTCTGCCAGGCTGGTTACTGGGTCGGTCGCTCTGGATGGGGCAGAGCTCGCTCTCGGCACACCAGTCAGATTGTGGAACTCGTGGCGGTCTGGAAACGCTTATTGACTTTTGTAGTTGGCCATCTCACAGGAAGACCTGTAAGATTTTGACAAGGGGTTTTTTCTGTGTGTATTTTTGGATTCCTGTGCTCCACAGTGTTGAGTCAAACTGCGTGACACAGGGCCTCAATGAGTAATCCAGCTGATGTTGTGTCCGTGTGGCTCGGTTGTGAAATTGATGACCGTCCCAAGGGAGACATAGGACTTATCCTGGGGAATAGTCTGTTCTTGGACCAGATCTGAATGGGGAATATAACTCTGCGAAGCCAGGCTGACCCTGGGAAAACGGACTTCCTAGTCTATGGAGACACTGAGGAGGAACCAGGTAAGAGCCAAGAGGTGCCTTAGGTGGTCTAGGAACTTCAGACTTCATAGTTCATGAGGTCTGTTCATAAGGTCTGCTTAAGTCGTATGGTCCATTATCTCCTATATATGGTCCTATATCTTCACCAGCAAGATGGATTTCCAGGTTTTACAATAATCAGAAACTTAATGAAAACATCAATGCTTATAGTCTTGTTTTCCTTTTCCTACTGAAATGTCGTCTTGACTCTCGTTTTGTGATGAGTATCAGAAAGATGACGACAAAAATAAGATTCGGTAATATTTCTCTTTTTTTGTGTAATGTGGCTTTTTGAAAGTGCTCATTCCCCCCCCAGCCAAGTCTGTCGCTCAGGGTGGGGCCATGAGCCGAGGAAGTAAAGTGGCAGTTAGCCAGTCCTGCCCCATTCCCAGAAAATCTTGTTCCGGAGCTCGATGAAAAGAAACACGACAGCGTCGCTTGTCTGCTTGTTTCTTTGAATTTGTCAGACTTTGTTGAGTCTGTCCTGTGCTGCAGTCTTTTTCTTGCCTTGACTAATGCGTGTTTCTGCTGGTTCTTGAAGTCTCATTACGCTATAAGCCATAATTTGAGGAATCTCATTCGGAATCTTTGCTCGTTGGTGCAAGGCGTATTGGTGAGGTTTCCAGCCTGATTTTTTTTTTTCCCCCCTGCTTTTAATTAAAAGCCAGGCATTGGGATGTAACCATATTCATATTGACCGATTTTTTTTTTAATTTTTTTTTTAAATTTTTTTTTTTTTTGGTTGCTGTCGTCTTGAAATAGTGGCTGGGCAATGAGATGTGTCTTACAAGTGGATGATCGTCAGTGGTGGACTCAAATGGTTTTTGCATATCGGATCTGTTGCTGTTGTCTGTCAGCAGACGGTGGATTGAGTTTCTTCCCGAGATTTTTTTTTTTCCCCTTCTTTGTGGTTGCTTCAGTATTTTAGGCGTATGGAACATAAAGTTCCACAGACATTGTGAATTCATTTGTCGTGGAATGAAAAGAAGCGATTATTTAAAAGACAGTATTTTAATCATTGGTACATCATTTATTCTTTTAATGTTATTATCATACTTTGTTTTGAAAACGCTGCCCGCCGAACTTTGAACAATAGATGCTGAACATTAAGCCGTTCCCTGCCATTGCGTTTCTTGCTCCGGTCGCAGGCGTTGTAGTGTCGTCTGACCGATTAGGAAACTGCAGAATCTGTTTCTGTTTTGAAGTATCCATTCTGTTGAGGTTTTTGAAATGACTCATAAATTAATTTAACATTGAATAACTTGGGCACTAGCTTCACATTTTATTACTGTAAACTCAGTTGGGGGAGGGGGGGGATGTAACGGAGGATTACATTACATGAAATTGACAAGTCCCATATATGACTGCATATTGTGAAGTAGCTATTCACTTTACCAGCAGACCTCTATAAAAACATGTGGTTCTGGTGTCGATCGTGGCTGAATGCAGAACGCTGGCGAGATATTTGTCTCACGTCACATGGGTGTTGCTTATGGTGCAAAGCTTTCCATCCCTCCAGGCCCTGTGCCAAGCCAAAGGGTGTATCTCCTAACTCCACAGTCCGGTTATTAAAAGGAGCGCTTTTTAGTTGAGAGTCTGAATCTGTGATTGTCGCAGAGATGTAGCTGTGGGGAGCTCATTTAATAATCTCGCGCTCAACACAATGGCGGTTGGTCTAGTTTGTGAAGACCCTATCATTCACTGAGCCCAGAAGGCCGATGTGTGTTATGCAGCCTGCCTGCTATGACTGCTTGATTCAGCATGCGTTCCTCTGTAAAATATGCCGATTTGCTTTCGCTGTGTGAATGCTGTGGGCCTCAAGATAATGTAGTCGGTTCAGCGAGAGGTGTCCAGGGGGGGGGGGGGGGGGGGGGGGGGGGGGGGGGGGGGGGGGGGGGGGGGGGGGGGGGG
>JAODLD010000124.1:16154193-16167790 GCA_026781065.1 Mormyrops boulengeri
CACCGGTGGTGGCAGGTGTCTGAGGCTGCGTTCTGCGTGGGCGGAAAGCCCTCCCGTCCTGCAGGGCTCATTTGTCCCACGCTTGTTTGTTCAGCAGTGTATATGGTTTTTAACCCCTGGGGGGCCACAGAAGGCCCTCGGGGGAGGGGGGGGGGGGTCACCACAGACACAGGCGGAGTTACGGGAAGAGCTGCTAACGCCTGAGAGTGTGTTGGTACCTTGAAGCTGGTTATTTTCCAAACCCCAACCGTCTGCATCGATCTGTGCCCTGAAAGCACCGTTTGGGTTGGACAGTGTCTGATTTTTCGTACCGCCATACTGTTCAGACATGGTGTTTTCAAAAGCAACGCTATTGCAGTATCTTAGAATCTTGGCAATTAAAATTCATTGTGCAAGGAAGGTCCCTCATTATAAAAATGTGCCGCAGTACACCCAAAATACCACAGTATACCATAGTATCACCGTAGCTTGTGTGCCATCTTATTTAGGAAAAGGCTTGAACCTTGCCCCCCCCCCCGGCATTCATGTTCAGCAGGCTGCGTGATACCGGCCATGTTCCGAAGGTCAATTACAAGCAACATCTGGAGGACTGATGGCCTTCCCCCAGGCGTTTCGAGATCGAGGAGCTTTCCGAAAGACGCAGAACGTCTCTGTTTCTAAGCTCTCCTCCCTTTTTCTTTGTATTTTTACTCCTCACCAGTCAGCTGTGCTTTTCCCAGGACGATGAGAAGTTCGCCGTGTAATATCGTTCGGATGCTGCCCTGGAGCGGTCCCCGCTCTTCCAGTTTGTCCCGGCCTATGGGGTCATCATCGCACTTCTCCAGCACACCACAAGCCAGTGTAGGGGTCCTCGTCCTGGAGGTCTCTGGTTAAACGCCTCTGTTGCCCTTTTTGTGTGTCTCTCAAACAAAACTTTTGGAAATAGGCAGCAATTGCTAAATTCACTTACAGGCTTTAGATAACCTTTTGTTTAGTCACTTTATTCAGGTTTTCCAAACCAGGCCAAGCAACCACAGGATCCGATACGTGACACGTCTTCCTGCATCTGACCGAAATGACCCCTTAAATGTGTTTGCATTGTGGAGGGTTAACAGACGTTGACGTGACAGCTCTCTGTTTCTCTGCAGGAACCTGGCATGCTTGCCTGCCTGCCTTAAACGCTGAAAATAATGGCTTAGCATCACTCTTTCACAAATACTTGCTGTGTGTTTATGGAACAGGTTATGCCTTTGGCCTCATTGCTTTTAGAATTGACTGGTGCTCATAAAAAGCTAAATCTACAATGATTTTTGCATTTTTGGACCTGAATGCTTTAAGCTCTTGGTTGATTTCCCTCAAGCTGGATTAGATGCACTAAGTGTCCTGCTTGCCAGCCTTAGGCACCGTGGGGCTCCTGACCTGCCCACTGGGCACACAGGCCTGCGTTCGGAGCCAGCCCCTTAAGTGAATAACATTCCCTTTAAAAAGGTTCTTTTTCCCAGTAAGGTGGATGTCAGGCTGCAGTGATGCAGGCCCTCTCTCGAGGGCGTGTGCCGGCCCAGTCTGTGAGTAATTTGGCCTGTAGTCTGAAATGACCTCACTGCACATGCAGCACTTGTTGTTTAGCCTGTGCCTTTCTGCCATAGGCGAGTCTCTGCCCCCTACAGGCCAGAATGGGAAGCGCACCATGATGCCGGGACGCCTCCCGATCGTGCCACCTGACCCGGTCCAGTACCGTCTCCTAAATGGGGACACTGGGATGGACAGTATCTACTATTCACATTGAAATGCAAACTTTCGCACATTGACTCCGTCACATGCATGAAAAGTTGGAAGCCTTCCTACAAGCACTGCAGCCAGCAGAAGTGACATTGAACTGGCAGTGTGCGCTCGCGCTTCATTCATTCTCCAGTGTGGTAATGGGGCAGGCTCCTCCTGAGCTTACAGTCAGCGGATGGCGGGTGGATGCTGGCTCGTCTTTACAGACACTGCTCTTCGCCTCCTGTCGTCCATCCAGCTCAGATCACAGAGTTACAGCCGCTTAACGCTGAGCCCCGTACATGTGTGGTGCGGATGGGAGATTGTGGATTAAATGCCACTTTTCTCTCTGCATGGATTCTCATTTCTGGGGCTGAAGTTGCGTTTTTTTTTGTGTGTGTGTGTGTGTGTGTGTGTGTGTGTGTGTGTGTGTCCTCCTTCCCATTGCTCAAACACCATCGCCTCACAATTCCATCTCCCAAACATGATGCTCCCCCCACTGCTTGTTCCATTGAGCTGATGTTTCCGACTACAGAACCCTTTGAGCGCTGTCCCAGATATCTGTTCCGTGTCGGGTTTTCATTTTCCAACGGCCCTCCCCAGTGCGGGGTCACAGTGGGCCTGGAGTCTGTCCCAGGAAACAGCGGCAGCAGGCCGGCGACGCTCTGGATGGGATGCCAGTCCATTAAAGGCTACAGCCATGAGCTCACATTTCTGTCAGTCTAGCGATACCTATTAAGCAAGAGTGCCGGTCTTTTGGATCGTCAGAGGAAACTGGAATATCTTGAAGGGAGAATGTGCAAACACAGGACACACACTGTGCTCGAAATGGGAATGAACCCACAACCCTCTGGGCTGTGAGGTTACTGAGTCATGGTGTGTATGCTGATGATGATGATGATGGTATTAATATTGCCATGCAACTGGCAGTAATTGTTCAAGGTTTGGTTGTATCAAGATAAATCACAAGGTCCCCGTGTTGCCGCTTTGCACGAATGGCTCTGCCCTGTGTCGTTAGTCTGACCCAACCTCTCTCGGCCCCCCCAGACTCCAACCGCTCCCATCTTTCCTCCTTCACCATGAAGCTGATGGACAAGTTCCACTCTCCGAAGATTAAGAGGACGCCGTCGAAGAAGGGGAAGCAGCTGCAGCCGGAAGCGGCGGTCAAGGCAGCAGAGAAGCCGGCTAACAAGGTGGGCGCGCTCTGGGGACCCAGCTCTCCCACGTCCCGCACGGCATTCCCGACCCGCCGGCATTCCCGCAGCGCGCCTGTTTGTTTGCTTTTGGCTTTTTTGTGTGTGATTGTTTCCCTTCCCCATTTCCTTTGGCCCATTGTCTGCCTGTTGTTCTGTTTTTTTTTTTGTTTTTTTTTTCCCCACGTCAGTCTGCAACAGTGGCCGCGTAGAGCTTCCTACCGCTCCAGCATTTAGCCCCCTTCCCTTCCACAAAGACGCTTCTGACTCCCCAGTCATGGACGTCTGTGTCGGGGGGTTCGATGCCACTGGTCGTTACATGCCTAATCCACACTCCCCCGGTTCGAGCCTCTGTCTTGGCAGAATAGTCCCATCCCCGTTGAATCCTTGACCCGCTGAAATGCTCAGGGGTGTCAGACAAGTGGCCGACTCTGAGCTCGGACCCAAGCCTCCCTCTCACCTTCTGACCCTGATCGCTGACCTGCCTGTTATCACCCATCTGCCTTATGTTACCTCTCATCTCTATGATAAAACTTCGTCATTGTAGTTATGTGGTTTGACTTCGTTTGGTGGCTCTGAGAGAGATGAAGCAGCAATGGAGAATATAAAATACACAATAAATTTACAAGTAGACAAAAATAACAAGTGGAATACTAGACAAAGTAAAAAAAAAAAAAAAAAGGGGTGTACTAGAAAGGGGTATTGCACGCATCATGGTAATTATATTGCACACATTATAGATGCTGTTATACAGGAGAATTATTCAACATAATTATTATGTATAATAAGTAACTGCGTCTGTCATACTAGCAAATTAGTTATTTTTTTGATGCTTCCTTGTGTAAACGTGCTGTGATAAACATTATTTTGGCTGAAATCCCAGGTGCACCCCAGCACACTAGTTTATTTCTCCATAGAGTCTCAGTTATCTCCACTCAGACTTATGGGCTGCAATCTTCTACTTCTGCTGCTCTATAGAAGGTCAGCCGGCTAGAGGAGAATGAGAAGGAAGTGGTCAGCGCCCTGCGCTACTTCAAGACCATCGTCGACAAGATGGTGGTAGACAAAAAGGTCCTGGAGATGCTGCCAGGCTCCGCCAGCAAAGTTCTGGAAGCCATCTTGCCGCTGGTCCAGGTGGAACCAAGGATACAGCACAGGTGAGCGAGTCCGTGGTGCGGATGCTCAGCGCCTGCTGTCCAAGGTCCACAGAGCCCCAATACCTTGCTAAGTTCGCTTCAGAAATCCTCCTTATCGTTTGTTTGGCATTCTAACATATAAACAGATACCAGTTCTGTTTTTGTGCTAGAAAACAAACGGAACAAAGAGAGATTCCTCAGTGGTTTGACCTTCCTTCTGCCCGGATCTGTGTGGTTTGCAGGGCTGCCCAAATGATGCCAGGACTACTCTGCAAACAGACAATGGAAGGAAATGTGTTCGAACTTATGAAAGAATCGAAAACGAAAAGTATCTTTCATGGTTTAACAGAGTTAAAGTGGCACTTCCTTTATGAATTTCACTTACATGTATATTCAATATTCTTCAAGCAATATACTCTAGGGTTAGAAGTTAAATTATAATCCTTTTGGTGATGTTTTTGGTACTGACATGTGATTTGTAGATATTTTTCCCCACAATGAAGTTCACTTTTTATCTTTATGCTGCATAAAAGGATAATTGAGCCCTAAAGCTCAGATTAATATAATCCTTCACTTCCCTGTCTGAAAATGACTCTAAATGACGCTTGCTGAGGTGTACTTCCCCCAGGGGCCTATTGTTCACCCCTTCCTCTTGCATGGGGAGTCACTCTGGTGCCCCAGCGTCTGTGGCGGGGGGGGCACTGCCTGGGTCAGCCTGGGCCCGCCTGCTCAGTCACAGCACACAGTCCAGACACATGGAAGAATCCAGCCTGGAATTCTCTGTGAGCCCCCCCCCGGGTGGGCCTGCTGCACCCAATGACAAGCTTGACTCACCCCTAGGCTGGGCAAATACCCCTCAGTCACAGGATTCTTTTTGATCCACCCCCCAGCTGCTCCAGAGAATCTCCTGCCCCACCCTACGTCAGGGCGGATCCCACTCCCTGACCAGCAAATACAGACCGTATACTCAATTATTAATCACTTTATTATATTTTAATTTTCATGTTTATAGTTAAGATACTGGCCAGTTCCCCGGTAAAGATTTTTATCTTGTTAATTTTCCTGAATGCAGGCCACAGCAGATAAGAGGACACAGTATATCTGTACAATGAGTCTACATTGGCCTTTGGGTAAACAGTCATAAACATCCATTTGATCCTTTAATTAAGAGAGTTTGTAAATGGCTGTAATGCACCATTAATCGTACCATCCTGTCAGAGGGCTGATTACCCACTTTTACTTAAGGCAGTACCTTGCTGCCACCTGGGCCTTCTCCTCACTGTGACTTTGCGACGTGCGTCACTCTCATCCAGGAGTTGGGTGATCGTCCACGCGGGCTGTCTGGGTCGATGCACCGCCTTCCCGTGTTTAGGCCGGGCCTCTCCGGAGCAGCCCTGAGTTTCAGGATGTCTGAAATCTCCATGGCATTTTTAAGACGTATGTGCCGAATGTTTGGTATCTCAGGATTCTGGTATCAGTCCTGCTGAAAAAGGAGATGTTCTTGCGAGCAGCATGTGAAGTTACTCCTCTGCCTTCCCAAAGAGAAGCCATGTATTCGCTGGATTTTGCAAATTTCTAATCTCACCTATTAATCTCACCTATTGCAATGAATTATTCAGACTTGCATCCTTCCCCCCTACAATGGTGTTGATTAATGGAGTCTGTATGATGTGTTACTTTTTGCTGTCAGTCGGAAGCATCAGGCTGAGCTAGGGAGACCCCTTGGGCAGGGGAGTGATGACAATCATGAGGACCTCCTGACGTGTCACCAACCAAGATCCCCTTTCCCTCCTTTTCAGTTCGGCCGTGACCTCCTGCCTCAACCGTGTGTACCAGAGCTTGGCCAACCTTATCCGCTGGTCCGACCAGGTCATGTTGGAGGGCGTCAACCTGGAAGACAAGGAAGCCAGTATAACCACGGTCATTAAAGCCGTGCTGGATGGGGTCAAGGTAGCCATGAAGATGTACTTCCTGTCTGACCGGTCTGAACTGCATTTGGTGCTAAAGATCGGCACTTGGGGTTGCATGTGGCTGCATGGAAATCCTGTGCGGTATAATATGATGGCATTTCTAATGCAGCACAGCAACGGCTAGTTTCATCAAGTTTGCGTCTTTGAATTCTTGGACATTTTTTGCCCATTTAGGAACTGGTGAAACTGACCATAGAGAAGCAGGAGCAGCCTTCGCCGGCGTCCCCCGTCAAGCCGGCCCCCCCTGTCAAGCCGGCCCCGCCCGTCACGGTGTCGGAGAGGTGAGCGGCCTGCAGCCGCCGCTTGACATGTACTGACAGAAACGGGTCCTTGATGTTGGGGAACAGACTCGCGCTGAAATTCAGGCTGGTCCTCCGTAAAACAGCTGTCCACCCTCCCCATTCCTCAACTGACCCCCTGACCTTTCACCCATGACCCCGACTTCTAACAGCACCCCAGAGCTGCCCCTTAATGACCGGGAGAAAGAAATCCTCACCAAGACTGCAGCTGTGACGCAGACCACTGAGACCCTGGCAGACGATGCCGACGAAGAGGTGGCCCCTCCCAAGCCCCCCCTGCCTGGGCTGAAGGTGCCCGACCACAGGTAAGGGCTGCTTTCCCTGGGGGGTCAGTGGCTGGGGTTTGTCCTGTAATCTTAATGGGCTGTGGGGTTAGGTTTCCATAGGGTCGACTGTGCAAGTTTTATTGCCTCTTGTTGATGCTGACTGATAAGATCGCTGTGCTCATGTTAAAAGGCCTCTCTGGGTATTTTGAAGCGAATGCTGGTCTGTACTGTGCCACGCCTCACCGAGGCCAGGACAGGTTAAAGATGGACGCTTCCGGAAATGCAGAAGTAGGTTTGGCGGAGGCTGAATTGCAGAAGTGCGGGTCAGGCTCCACCCCTTTCCAGGAAAGTGTTTGTCGTGGGCCCCTTATCAGATTCAGTGAGAGAGAGACGGCACGGGTATCTGCAACGACAAGACAGCGGAAAAACCGCCAGAGATGTGCGTGGAATGTGCCGGCCGATCGGCGTGCTGCGATGTGCTCTGACGTGCATTACATGAGTCACGGACTTCAAACGCCACTTTTGTGAATGGCTGTTTAGTCACTGTGCAATCAGGGGAAAAACAGAACTGCTTTTAATAACATCAGTTCAATCAGTCAAATCAATTTGTTCGTTATTTTGTTCGTTTTGATGGCAAATTAGTTTGATAGCTGACTTTTTGCTTACATTTCCATCTCTATTCCAACAGCTACACATTTCGACAGAAGTCGACAAATAGTAGCGTTTTTGTGATCGTTGTCATTCATACACTCTGTCAGGGTTCCCTAATTCCTGGGGAATTAGGGAAATCTGCAAACTGTGTTCCAGACTGGCCCCCCAGGACTGGAATTAGGGAACCCAGGTCTAAGTGCAGGAGTGACAGACGGCATTTGCGTTGCGACCTGTGGCGTGTAAAACCTGCACATTCAACAGCATCTCCTTTATCCTGTCCGAGTGATGATGACGACGGCTATTCCGAACTCTTCTTCTCAGCTGGCATTTTATCTGCTGAAATGATTATGACATACTGTTATAATACTGTGACTTGTCATTCTGTCCCTTGCTTCCGTTGTCCGTTAGGCGGGCGGAGGCACGCGCTTGCAGCACCTCCCTCGCCGAGGGTAACTTAACGATCCCGGCTGCTGTAAGCTCTCTCTGACTCCTGCAATGTGGCCCTACGTGAGCCCAATGAAGGGGTTTGGAAAGTTTCATTTAGTGCAGGTATGATTGTCTGTAACACGCAAGTGAAAGTGTATGAGCTCTTACTGGAGTGTAAAGAATGTGTGCTTTTTTTGTTAGGGGTGTGTTATAAGAATCGCCCTGCAGACGCGTATGAGTCGGGCCGCGGCTCTGCTCTCGATTTCCTCTTCCGTGCTGCTTGGGACAGTTTCTGAGAAACCTGCCTAGCTGAGAAGAAGACAGGCAGTGAGGTTGGAGGCGAGGGGTTCCTGTCGCCATGACGCCCGTTGCTCACACATGCTCCGCTGTGATGGGGGGGGGGGCCCCAGCCACTGCCCTTGTCCCTGGTGATTTCGTGATCTTTGCATCATCACTGGGCTGCCAGCCAGGCGGTGCTTGTGCAATGGAAGTGAGCTTGCTGCTGGTTTTTACCAGTTCCTGTCAGGCCTCCTGTTCCACTGAAATGGGGGTTACGGGTTTGGTGGCCTGTGTGGCCAGGAGTGGGCATCGCTGGGCATTTTGGGACCTCCCTGAGGAAAGGCCTGGAGCCTCACACGCACAGCGCTCCGCTGTCCGGGCCGCGGATGTGCCGCCTCAGGATGCGTGTGTGCCGGTTTCTGCTGGTTGCAAGTGTGACCCAAGTGGAAGCTGAGACCAAACAAAGCTCTTTGTCACCATTGCTATTTGTATCTTTGCCGTTTAGCCCCCCGGCCCTTCCGCCAAAGAAGCGCCAGTCTGCCCCTTCCCCTACCAGGGTTGCTGTAGTCGCCCCCATGAGTCGGACCACAAGTGGCACCAGCCTTCCTGTCGGCATCAACAAGCAGGTAATGTCCAACCAAATGGGCTCTGTTCTGGTTGGCCGGCGGGGCTCCCACCTGACCCAGTGCTGCTTCCCCCAGGAGTACGACATCGACTACCTGCAGCGGCGCTTCTCCGGGGGCAGCCACTCCTTCTGCGGCGAGTCCCCACACCTCTCGCCCTGCAGCAGCATGGGCAAGCTGAGCAAGTCCGACGAGCAGTTGTCGTCACTGGAGCAGGACAGTGGGCAGTGCTCACGCAACACCAGCTGCGAGACCCTGGGTAAAGCCCACTGCGCTCATAATGATCCTGCGTGTCGCTATCGGCTCTGACCAGTAGGTGATGTCGTGGTTACGGCATTCTGTGTCTACTCCAGTTTAATTGGCTTGCCTTTTACTATTGTTGGATAGTACTCACTTTCTATAAAGAAATCAGTTTCATTTTTTTAGTGAAATTTTATTTGTTTGAATCGTTTTAAATAATTTTAACAAATGTATTCCGCGTACATGTTGTTCTAATTCAAATATTATCTAAGTCAAATGTGTTATTCAAATAACTTTCGACTTGAGAGTTGCAAAGCAGTTGCTCACATAACTGACCGCTTTGTTTGACTTTCACTTTGTCGTGCGGCGCTCCTGCCCACTGTCATGTTTACACACACGCTGACACCCACCCCCACACACAAACCCGCACACCGCTGTCCCCTGGGGGGGGATGTATATCATCGCACAAACAGCACGCTTTCATATGCACACCAGCTGCGATGCTGTGATCTCTCTCTCACACACACTCTGGCGCCGAGCTGCTTTCATCTCTCAAAGGGGAGACCTGCTCTCCGTCCCCCCGCGTCCCCCGGCCCTTGGCCCCCATGACCTTTGCAATGTGCCAGACAGAGCTCTGCGCAGGACCTTGTCAAATACAGCAGCCTAAGCGTGAAGTTGCCCCACGTGTCCTGGACCAACACTGTCACCAACCTTCCTTTTTCCTCCACTTTTCCTGGAATATCGGCACACCGCATCGCCCATTACGGATGCCCTGTTCTCAATAATGCAGACACTTAATGTTTGATTTAGGAGATTTTTAAAATTCATCTAGGACACACACACACTGTCACACACTTTTCCATTGCCCTGAATTTTTGGTGTATGATTAATATCTGATATATTTTTAAACACAATATGAATGAATGGAACTACAGTGGTTAATTGTAGCTTCTGGCTGAGATTAATTACATGGATCTCTCAGAAGAGTAAATAGAGATTTCCTCAGAATAAGGAAGCATTCATTCTTGATAACCGTGGTGAGAAATTCTTTTGCCCTGTCGGTATAACCCGATGTACCCCCTTAGTTATAAAGGGTCTTGCATTTTGGGGCTGAATAGCACAGAGTTTGTTTATCTGCTCAACGAGATGAGTTGTTACTTTGTAGCTGGCCATTGGGCTGCTGGGTAACTGTTTACCCCATGTGGAGTCTGCTTTAGAGCTTCTTCTAACGAGGTGTGCAGACGCTCGCTCTCTGTTTGAAAAGACCGTAAGCTGTGAAAGCACGGCCTGTGCACGGAAGGCCTGCCAGTAATGGGGGAGGGCGAGATCACTTCCTTTGAGGAGTACTGGCTCGCTTCTTGCTCCCCGGTCTACCACAGCGGATCCTGTGTTCCTCCGGAGAGAGGCCGCCCCCTCGTCTCCTGGACCGCGTGCCGTGGATGAATGGGAACCGCGCCGCGGGATTCCTGCACCCGTGTAATCGGCGGGCAGCAAGATGGGCCGGCTCGAGGCCGGTGATGGGGAGGTGACGGTTGCCGTAGCAACCGGATGTGCATGGATGTAACCCAGTGAGCCCAAATGGAAAATGGAAAGTCTGTGACTTCTCGGTCAGACATTGAAGATTTTGTGTGTGTCTGCAGGAGGAAACATTCCTCAACGTGTGAACGATCTGACTTGGCCCAAATTTTCGTAGCATTTATTTAAAAGCTCTAACTAATCATTGCAAAATAAATAATCATGCGGCTCATTGCATTCCACAATGCGTGAGGGTCTGTGTGACTTGAGATGTGTTTGGCTTCATTCTTTTATGTGGTCTGTTCTGGTGTAACTTGGTGTGTCGGACTTTGATTCAGGTCCGTGGCTGTGATGTGGAAGCTAAGGGACAGTTACTGAATGGAGTGACAGAACCAGCATAAGTTCTTCAGTGACCATTTTTCTGCTCAGGGTCATCTGGAAATGCAGTGAGCTTTCTGTAGGCTCGGTGGCGCCGCGACTCGCCTGACGCTGTTCCCCTCCCACGCAGACAACACGGAGAGCTACGACCCTGACTACGACTTCCTGCACCAGGACTTGTCCAATGCAGAGCACCTCCCAGCCCTGTCAGCAGGGGGGTGTCTGAGTCCCCTGCCGGAGAGCCACAGCGAGTCGCCCCCGCCCGGCTTCGCGCCTCAGCCGCCTCAGCTTGGTTTCAGCGTCCCGCCCAGCCCGCAGCTTCCCCTTCAGGCTCCAGGTGGGGGCGCTCCGCCCGCGCTGCCCCAGAAGAAACGTCGTAGCACCTCGCAAGCCTCGGGCGCCCTGGACGGCTCAGGGATACGGGCCTCTTACGAGCGGCACCCATCACACTATGACAACATCACCGAGGAGGACCTGCAGCCGGTGCCGCCCTTCCCCCTCTTCACGCCCGGCTCGCCCATGCCCCAGAGCAACGGCGGGGGCTACCTGCCCGAATTCATCTCCGGCGAGACTGGTGACATCCCCGAGAGTCCGCCGCCCCTCCCCGAGAAGAAGAGCCGGCACAGTGAGTGCTCTGGGAGGGGCATGGGGGTGGCATGTGTGGAGGCGCAGGGGGGAGCGTGTGAGGATGTGGGGGGGCTGCAGGATGTATTGCATACACACATATCATACACATAAATATAACACCAGCCTTCTAGCAGACAAGGCAAAATGAGGTAATCTACCCGGAGCGAAACAGAAAGGGCACGGGGGTGGGTCGGCGGGTTTAAGATTAGGGATCAACCCCCTTGGTCAGATACGGAGTGTTTTATTTGAAGAAGCCTGGAACCGGACAACAGATAGGGGCTAAATTCTGATATTCAGCCAGGTCTTCTGCCATAGATTCATGGGTGGGGGCAGCCGGGGATTGGGTCTCACAGAATGAAATGTTTGTCTGTGAATTCTGGGAAATGTTTCACTGGTTAGAACATAGACCTCTCCCAGGCCAAGAGGAAATGACCTCCAGTGTGTGCGGAATGACTCCCCTGCTGCTGGGGGGAGGGACGCTGATGTCATCTTCTATTGATATTTAGGTTTACTAACAATGTAAAACTTACCCATGGTTATGTAGGTGAGTTAATGGCTACTGAAGGGGGCAGGAAGCTGGTAATCTGGGTGGAGTTAAAACTTCACGCTATAAATTGCTAGGATGGCAGGATGACGGTAGGGGAACAAAGCAGGTGCGTAGTTCTGATGACAAACAGCATGCATGTGCTCGGTAAGGACGGCGCGTCCTGTTTCTGAATGGCCCTGCCGACCGGCCCTTCTCTCCCCGCCTCTCCCTGCCTCGGCCCACCTTTTCTTGCATTATCCTGCCTCTCCCCATCTCATCCCACCTCTCCCCATCCTGCCCTGTCTCTCCCCACTTCCCTCACCTCTCCCCGCCTCTCTCCGTCTCTCCCCGCCTCACACCGCATCTCCCTGCCTTGCCCCGACTCTCCCCGCCTCTCTCCATCTCACCTCGCCCCGCCTCTCTCCGTCTCTCCCTGCCTCTCTCTCTCCCCACCTCACACCACATCTCCGTCTCACCGCATCTCCCATCTCTCCACCTCCCTCTCTCCCTGCCTCACACTGTCTCTCTCCACCTCTCTCCATTTCACCCTCCCTCTCACCGTATCTCCCCGCTTCCCTCACCTCACCCGTCTCCGTCTCTCCCTGCTTCACCCCGCCTCTCTCGTCTCTCCCCGCTTCTCTCCTTCTCTCCCTGCCTCCCCCTGCCTTGCCCCGTCTCTCCCTGCCTCTCTCCATCTTTCCCTGCCTCACACCGCATCTCCCCGTCTCTCCTCACCTCTCTCCATCTCACCCTCCCTCTCACCGCCTCTCACTGCATCTCCCCGTCTCTCCCTGCCTCACCCCGTCTCTCCCTGCCTCACACTCTCTCACCACCTCTCTCCATCCCTCTCCATCCCTCCCTGCCTCTCACCGCATCTCCCCGCCTTGCCCTGACTCTCCCTGCCTCTCTCCATCTCTACCCCTCTCTCCCTGCCTCACACCACATCTTCCTGTCTCTCCCCGCCTCTCTCCATCTCTCCCTCCTTCACACGCCTCTGTTTGCCTCTCCCCACCTCACACCCCTCTCCTGCTCTTTCCCTTTCTCATAGTCCTGCAGTACATGCAGTTCGTAGAGGACTACTCAGAGCCGCAGCCGTCCGTCTTCTACCAGACACCCCAGAGCGAGAGCATCTACGAGCAGCGAAACAAGCGCTTCCAGGAGGTATACGGTTTCAACGACTCCTTCAGCAGCAGCGACTCTGTGCACGAGCCCCTGCCACCGCCGGCCCTGCCGCCGAAGCAGAGGCAGCTGGTGAGTGACCAGGGGAGCCCCACCCACATCACTGCCCTGTGAGGCACGTGGGGCCTCTGATATTACACACGCCTAACATGAATCAGGTAGCATGGTGTCGCGGGCCGCGGGGGCGCGGGCGGGGGGGGGGGCCCCCCCGGCGCAGTAGAGTTTTCCCTTGTAAAGTATTTGCTGTTATTCCCGTTAGGAATCTGCGTCTGGTATGTCTGGGCTTTCTGTCAGATGTTACAGCTTTAGTCTGGGACGTCTGTGATGATTATCTCTGGATTGGTTACCCTTTTTTTGTCTGGGACGTCTCTGATGATTATCTCTGGATTGGTTACCCTTTTTCAGTCTGGGACGTCTGTGCTGATTATCTCTGGATTGGTTACCCTTTGTTTGGTCTGGGAGTCTGGTAGATAGGTAGGTAGGTAGGTAGGTAGGTAGGTAAACTTTTATTTATCCCTCGGGATGGTTCCTCCGGGAAATTCAGTTCCCAGT
>JAODLD010000124.1:16179472-16192420 GCA_026781065.1 Mormyrops boulengeri
GTGGAGTAGAGAGAAGTGGGGGGGCCCTGATCCTTTATCGCCGGCACATTAGGCATGTCGCGCGGTAACTGACACAGCCTGAAATACATTACAGCGGCCTGTACCGTAGTCATGGGATTGTTAGCATGCCTGCCCTCTGGAGAGGAGCAGAGTGGTGTGCTGGGGCGGGAAGGCACTCAGGACCGTACAGGAACCGAAGCTCAAGACTCAGGAGAAATGCCAAAGTAGGAACAGGAGAGGCGGCAGTTTATAGCCACGGACAACAAACCAGGAATGTCGCTTAGAAGGCTGGGCCGGTATGTACATACAGCCGTGTAGACGTACAGACCCAGAGCACCGACCTCTAGGGGGCAGACTCTTCGGCGCAGAGCTGCACCTGTAACTGCATCGTTGTGCTTCGGTTCCCACCCTCAAGTGCTCATGAGACATTTGTCTGAAATCAGTCAGTTTTGTTACTCAGTGTAAAAATTCTGATCCTCTGGAACGAAATCCTGGATTCTAATTCCACCTGAATCACAGGGATTAAAAGCCTCAGAAGTCTTTGTTCTAGAGAAAGACACATAAAGGTTATCCAACAGTCTGCTGTTTGGGGGAAATTGCGACTCTTCAGGGAACGCTAACTATTTGAGGGCCCTCTCTGTTCTTTCTTAATGTCTTGTCTGTTGGAAGGGAACAAGTTTGCGTTACATCTTTCATTTGAATTAAAATAACATGTCTGTCATCTTGTTTTGTTCCTGTTTTCTGTACTGCATATTTATTTCAAGGCGCAGTATCTGAGCTCTCGTTTGACTGTTTCGATGGTTGCTGCCTGCCTGACTGACTCAGTGACTGGCTCTGTAACCTGTCGTGAGTGCCGTACTCATGTTCCCATTGTTCCCTATGCCTGCCCAACTAAAACCCCTTACTGCGCCACCATGTGGTCCTGATTGTGCATTGTCCATTTACACGGTGAGTCTGTGGGTTCAGCCTGTGACGACCCAGGTTTTACCAGGCTGCCATCTGTTGCCAGGATCCCACGGGTGCTGTTGACGATATGCTGCAAGACACCAGCACGCAGGAACCGCCATCCAACGGAAAGGAGTCCCTGAATTCCGAAAGGTAAGGAGCAGTCTCTTCACTGTTCGTTTTTCGCTGCTTCCGGAAGCCTAGTGGTTAAAGGCGTGACGTTGCACCGCGCAAGTTCCAAGTCCGACCTCGTGTAACTCCCTTGAATATTGACCTTAAATGAACCAGCCCCCCCCCCCAGGAAAAATACCCAGTTGTATAAATCTGGAAATATTATTTAAAAACTTTCAAACAGAAGTCCCAGATGATAAATGTGTCCCATTAGTAAATGATACTTTAGCAGACGCTAATCAACAAGCAGTAATGATGTGATGTCCGTCACTTGTCTGCAGTAGAAGACAGAAGTCGACAGATTCGGGCCAGAGCGAGGAGGAAGTGGACGAGCTATCCCTCATTGACCACAAGGAGATCATGTACCGCATAACGCTAAAGCAGGAGGTGGGTTTGGCGTACCTTGGCGTGAACACCTAAATGCGCTTTTACCATCTCCACCAGTTCCTCCAGCTCCAACTGCAAAATGAAATTGCACTATTAAAATGATATGAATTGTATTGACATGAATCTTATTTTGAGCCTTAGAACTTGTCTGTGCTCGTACTCCTTGTGTTTGATAGTATCAGGAGAGTGTATTATTTGCTTAGTGAGTTCAGTTTGTTTCTTGGGATGGTCATGTTTTGTAATTGTAAAAAAATAATGTCACCAGTTACCTAGGTAACAAAGGAAGGTCTACCAGTTCTGGGATACGCCCGTTATTATATTTGCTTTTGCTTTGTCTTTGTATCGAGGCTCTGCTGCCCTCTGTCGGCCAGCTCTAGTAACTGCACCCAATCACGTTGCGCCTCTCGTTGGTGCCGTGTCATAGGCACACACATCTGAGTACTGTGCCAGTACACGTGCCCCTATGTAAAACTGAGCACTTGTGTTAACGAGGGAGCTTCTGCAGGATGGGGGGGTGTGGGCTGGGGGGAGGCTGTACCTTAAGGCCAAAGGAATATCTCACCCCTTTTTTCTCTCCCTCCCTCCCTTCCTCTCTTTCTCTCCTTCCCCTCCCCTCCTTCACTCACCCACTTTCATGCTCTTGACAACTCAGAACGATGATGGTCCAGATGTCCGTGCGGGATCGGGAGACATTTTATTAGTCCATGCAACCGAGACGGATCGCAAAGGTATGTGTCGCGCTCTTCCCCAGGATGTCCAGTGCTGCATGCGTCACTGCAGCTACCCCCGTATCTGCGAATTTATGCAGAAAGGGGCCGTTAAACAGGCCTCGCTGTTTGTTTTCCCGCCGGACGCTGAGGGTATTCGTAGCCAGGTACTGTATCAGACATACTGATGCTGAACTAAGTGTTTGCCTGGTGCTTTTTGGCAGCTGTGGACTGGCAATAGCTTCCTGTAAGTTTCATTTTGTCACTTTCAGTTTTGTCAGTAGACGGAAGAAAATAATAAATGGTGGAGATTTATGTCCAAACGATTCATTCGCTGTTTATTTGACAAGTTGCTTTTTCCATCTGTTTTCCTTACAGACCTTGTTTTATACTGTGAGGCCTTCCTGACAACTTATAGGACGTTTATAACCCCCGAAGACCTTATAAAGAAGCTGCACTATCGATATCCTTTTGCTGGCCAGGAGCGACCCCCTTCGCTGCCGGAGTCGAGTGGCCGGGAAGCTGCAGACTAAAGAGCCGTTAGAAAAAATATGTGCAGCCTCAGGTCATGTTTACTGGCAGAATATCTAAATAATATGGCACCTGAATTGTTTTCCCGCTGCTTTAGCAAGGACCACCATCCCCACCCCCCAGAGAGATTCTGCAAATGGAAGGGGAGCCCCAACCCCCTATTTACTGCCCAGTGTTTCACCAGACGTAGACATCTGCTTTGCATGTAGTCAACTCTCAGGATGTTTTTTGGGCTAAGAGTGGTGTCCTGGGGGACCGCTGGAAGCCACTGGCGCTTTTCTAAAAATGCCAGGTCTCCTTGACCCCATAGCACATATACCAGGTTTTGTCACAGCCCCGACACGTTCAAGAAGCGAGTCAGCAAAAACACCTTCTTCGTACTGGTTCGTGTGGTGGACGAGCTGTGGTGAGTACATATCCCAGCACTGTATGGGCCACACGCTTGGCCACGGTGCTATAATACATGGTTTCAGTAGTAATTTTTGCCGGTGTTTAGTTTTATTGCTGAAATACCACGTTTTGACCATGTTACCTGACATGCCAAAGGTCACATTTTGCAACAGTCTGAAACCTTAAGTTTCAAGTTAAATTTCAAAAGAAGTACATTTTTGAATTTAGAACCTTTGGATTATGAAAAATCATGCGGTGTTTCATGATGTTGGGTTCATAGTTCCCATGATGTGAACTCTGGAGAAGCTGCGAGTCGAGCGGCAACCTTCTCCATATCTTTGCAGCCTCGTGGAGCTGACTGACGATATACTGAAGCAGCTGATGGATCTAGTTTTCCGACTCGTGTGTAACGGGGAGCTGAGTCTGGCCCGGGTCTTGCGGAAGAACATTCTGGACAAAGTGGAGCAGAAGAAGCAGCTGCGCTATACCAACTGCCTGAAGCCGCTGGCTGCCCGCGGGGTGGCGGCAAGGTGGGGCCTGGGGGGGGGGACCTGGGCAGCCATTTAGTGTCAGCTTTGGTGTAATCAGATTGACATTTGCTGGTCCCTGGATTAGCCTTGAGTTGCGTCTGGGAACATGGAAATTGAGCGTTTTTAAAGGTCTTGATTCAGCACTATTTTGTCTTGTATGTGTTTTATGTAGATGTCGTGGCAGATTATTTTGGATTTTCTGGATGATTCTTTTCTGTTTAAAGGATGTTACAGAATCTGTTTGCAAACAAGTTTTTGTAATTTGACTCCATTTCCTTGCCAAAATGATGCAGTGTCTTTCTTTCCGGATGCAGACCTGGCACTCTTCACGACTTCCGCAGTCACGAGATCGCCGATCAGCTCACCCTCCTGGACGCGGAGCTCTTCTATAAGATTGAGGTAAAAGACACCCACCCAGCATGTCCCTGCGTCGTTCGTTGCCTCCTGCCGACATGTATAATTTTCTGACCCCCCCCCCTCTGGTCCATCTAGATCCCCGAAGTGTTGCTGTGGGCAAAGGAGCAGAATGAAGAGAAGAGTCCCAATCTGACGCAGTTCACAGAGCACTTTAACAACATGTCCTATTGGTATGTCAATATACAAGCTGTGTGGGTGGCCGTCTCCGGACGATAGGCAGGCCTTGGTAACCCTCATTTCTGTGTCCTTCAGGGTGCGTTCCATAATCATCCAGCAGGAGAAAGCCCAGGACAGGGAGAAACTGCTTCTCAAGTTTATCAAAATTATGAAGGTACCTGGTCCGATCTTGCACGCCGTCTTGAGAGTCACCTTTATTAATGACATGATATGTAAGGTGCTGTACTACAGTGTGCTAGGCTCTACAATACAGAGGCTCAGTAAACATTAGGGAGACTTTGTACTGTATCATGAATTTCCTTAAGGCTGTTTGTGCCTCAGATGCTAACAGTCTTGGAGATATACTTATCGTACTTCTCTTTTCCCCTTTTCTTTAGCATTTAAGAAAGCTGAATAATTTTAACTCCTATTTGGCAATACTGTCAGCGTTAGATTCTGCACCTATTAGAAGACTGGAATGGCAAAAACAGACTTCAGAGGTAAGTTGGTCTGGATTGGCCAGCGTGAGTTCAAGTTTGTAGCCATCAGCTTTTTAAATGCACCGCCTCTTAAAACAGACCAAAGTGTTTCCCATCCTGGTCCTCTGGGACCCACAGTAAGGAGCTGGGATGGAGCTGGAAAAACATGGACCGTATTGGGGTCCCTGAGGACCGGGTGGGGTGAGGGGTTATCACCCAAATAAGGAATCATTGTCCTGTTTTTCAGGGGTTAGAGGAGTACTGCACCTTGATTGATAGTTCCTCGTCTTTCCGGGCGTATCGGGCAGCACTGGCAGATGTTGAACCTCCTTGCATCCCATACCTGTGAGAAATCCCTCTCGTTCAGCATTGTGCTTGCAGCACCAAGTGCTAGTTGACCTTGACAAAAGAGAACCAATAATGCTTTACGGTCAAATAGATAAGTTTGATTGAAATGATTAAATCCAGTATGGATATGTAGATGTAACGCTGACTATACAGTTTATTGCACCATTAAATATGGGAGCATAGATTCTTAATCACTGGACCCATTTATTTATATAGCTACATCTTTGGATAGAGTGCTATTGATCTCTCTCTCGACTCTCCATTCCCCAGAGGGCTCATCCTGCAGGACTTGACGTTTGTCCACCTGGGGAACCCTGACCTAATAGAAGGAAAAGTCAACTTCTCCAAAAGATGGCAGCAGTTCAACATCCTGGACAGTATGAGGCGCTTCCAGCAAGTGTGAGTGTGGTTGTCATTGTACCTGGCCCTCCCTCCCCTGCCTTCAGATAACGTTTGCGGAGAATGAGTTTGGATCCCCCAGACTGTGGAGTACCTCGTTTAATATACGTGCCCTCTCTTCCCTAGACACTATGAGCTGAAGCGCAATGACGACATCGTCTCCTTCTTCAACGACTTCAGCGACCACCTGGCAGAGGAAGCTCTCTGGGAGCTGTCTTTGAAAATCAAGCCACGGAATATCACGAGACGCAAAACGGAGCGGGAGGAGAAGACCTAGGAGTGTGGAAGCATCTCTCGCTGCCTCAGAGGGCGACAGACCAGAACTAGAATAACACTCTGAGAAACAAAACAAAAAACAATCGACCGAATACAGATTTAAAAAAAACAAACTGTGACGGCAGCTAAAGAACTGGGAAATGTGTCTGTTACAGTTTACAGAACTTTTTTATTATTATTTGTTGGGAACTATGGAACTATGCCGTGTCTCAGCCTGAGCCTGGGCGGAGTGGGACGAGAGATCAGCTCGGAGCACAAAAAGCAGATGGCAACAGAAAAGATGCGGTTAAACCGAATACTATTATTATTATTATTATTTTTTACATTACGTCCTATCCATTTCAATGTGCGTGCGTCTTGTACATTGCCAACCATGTCTGGGAGTGAGCTTGGGAAGCCGAGATGTTTGCCTGTCCATGGGAGACCCCTTTATCGTGACGTGCCATCCTGAGACCCCCGCCCCGTCCTCATGGACTGTGGTTGTCTGACTGTGGACCCCCCCCCCCCCAATCTGAAAACAAGGATGACTGTCCACTAGGGTTTTGGACATAAATGACAACCCTTGGTGAAGATGGCGACGAACCTGCAAGTGGGTGGAGACGTTGTCCTAGAATAAACATGTGACAGCCAAATTTTCACAGTGGGTTTTGTTTGAAGCTTAAGCGTATGGATGATTGTGTGTGTAGATATATATATTTCTCCTTTTGTTCTTTAAAAGGGTTTCAATTTGTAAGCAGTGGATCTTACCTCCTTCCGAGTGCAACAGAAATGTGCACTAAAAAAAAAAAAGGCCTAAATGAGAAAATAGCAAAATGCTGTGATTCATGTCAACTGAGGCAAAGAAGCATTATGAGGAGTAAATGGTCAGGCAATAAGGGTGATGTTCCGTTATGGTCCACGGCCCCACAGAGTCTGTTTGGAGAAGATGCCTGAGGTGCCAATGACCTGAGCTGGGGCTGTGTGTTATGGATCAGTATCTGCTGGACTCTGATGTAAAGAGAGGGAATTCCATTTGAGGAGAATGCCCCTCATCCTGTTTCACATGGGGTAGTACATAAACTCCCAGTTACTCCTTAGGAAATTCAGCTCTGCCTATACACTCATCACACTGTGCATTCTTGCAGTCGAATAAAATATTCAGCAATATTTATATCTGTTTCAGGTTATGTATGACGTGTTCTCAGCCTGATTTTATTTTTTCTTTCCTGATATCCCTGCAACTGCCTTTACGTGTCTTCCCGTGTGAAAGCGTCGCGTCTGAAGCCTTGTGGCAACAGTCACGGTTTCAGCTGGGTCAAAAATGTCATGAATACTATTGCAAAAGTGCTAGGTCATCGCCATGCAAAAAAGAAGTTTCTCTACAGAAAAGACAAATTCGCCAGACATAGGTGAAGAGAAGTGATTCGTCACATGTACTGCGGTCTTGCTATTTGACGTTGGAAACGGTGTTATGTTGTGAAAACTGCAGGTTAACACTGAACAAGTAAAACCTTGGCTTCAGCAATGAAAATAAAATGCAACTAACCAATCTGAAGTGTGTGTGCAAGGACAAAGCCAGAGGGACGGAAGTAGACGCTGCTCACGCCTTTACGCCGGCATGCATTTGGCCTGTGTGTCTGAGAGACGGAGAGTGATTCCCTGGTCAAATCACATGTTGACCATTATTGTTTAACTTCTTCTGCAAAGACAGACAGTCTTTAAAATGTATTTATTTCTGCTCTGTAGAACATGGGGCTAAAGTTTAAGGCATTTATAATCATTCAGGTAGCTAACGTTTAGTTAGTAATATAGTATTAATCTCATACTGGAGCTCTTTTGCAGTACAGAAATACCTCTATGGAGATGTATGAAAAGTTGGTGTAGTCACTCATTCAACTCGTGTAATTTAACATTTTTAGCAGTACAATAGACGTTAGTATGTTTAAGACCCTGAATGAGGAACGCACCGGCTTAGGGACTAATCTCGTTAGAGCCATCACGATAATATATCGTCAAATAAAACTTGTGGTAAAGTGAAAGGCAGGAAGTGAGATCTCATATCTGTATATTTTTTGTTTTCACTTACCAGGCTAGTACTGCTTTGGAGCAGTAAAGGGCAATACACTGGAGCAGTTTGCCAGCTGCATTTCAGCTCTAGTTAGGTTTCATTTGCTGATTATTGACAATCCTAATGACATCGATCAGTCTTTTGGCCGTTATGGCTGAACAGTAAGCATTTTGCTTCCAGCAGAGGAAAAGATAAGTTTTCAAAAATGTCTCACTTCCCATTGAGCCCAGATTAATGGATGTTAGATATTGGTTTCTTTGTGATCACATTTATTTATTTTTTTGTTTCGCTGTATCTGGCGTACATTCCTATTACTGCAGATTAACAATGAGAAACTAGAATTGATCAGGCACTGTTTTACTTACTGTACATGTGGCATCCTTTTGCTGGTGTGCACTCCTCAGATTTGGGTTCCTACACACTTTCCATTTCAAGCTATTAAATACATTTCCAGACTGTCGGGGGGGGGAAGTTTGGCACCAGCAGCCAAACATCGCGCCCTTGCCAAGGTGCACCACTGGCCGCGACTAGACTCCAACACTTCTGTCCGCCATGTGGCTAACAACTGGCCCGTGTTCCAAAGGTCAAGCGACTTTGCATATACTTTGCATTTTGCTTCCCGTTCACAGTTGGGATCCTTCACTAAGCAGTTACAGAATTTGAGATTGGCAAGCCAAGCGGGTGGGAACTGGCATTTCCCCGTGGAAAGCATCGTGAACGGCGATGCAGTCTACATTTCTGGCTGGAGATCAAGTGCAATCAAGCACACACTCCCGACTCCTTGGTTTGGGACGTCACGCTTCAGTGTGTGTCCTGTGCACATCCAGCTACTGGTAACCAGCTTACATCGGTAAATTCAGATGTTTTTATTTTTAATACATATTCACCTGAGCAGTTTAGCCTGCTGTGTCTGTGGAGTCGACCTTTTCCATAAAAATCAACTGATGGTGCTCCTTCTCATCTCCACCCATCCAGAAGCTTCTGTGGGCCAGAAATCTCAGATTTCCGAGGCCTGTCAGCTGGGAAGAACAGCATGGTCCGCAATCCCACGCTCACACAGCCCTCACGCAGCGGGGGCCTCGGAAAATAACCCATAACAATGTAATAGAGCTTGGCTTCAGTTAACTAGTGAACCAGAAAAGAGCTTCCCTTCTGGAGCCCGTCCATGGGACACTGGGCTATTTAAATGAGCGCATGGAAAAAAATAAGCCAGTGGAAAAATCAAGTCTTTTCCAGTGTGTGGGACATAGCTTGGCTAAGCACTGTATTCATTCATATTTCTTTGCATCGTCATCAATTCTTATGGAATTCTTATGTATTGTCACTGTAATTCTCAAAAATGGAAACAAAAATCTTTATATTATTACATATTTAATTTGAAAATTGAATATACAGAATTAACTGGCACACATTCACCCATGGAAGCCTTTTGTTATTTTGTTATTTTTTTTTTAAAAAAAGTGAAAACACAATGACACTGCGATTACCGTTCTACATTAGTCAGCTGACATTCTGTACAAACACAAGTCCACGAGTAATATAATTAGCAACATCAGACAAACATCCATTATTGATGTTTTGATGTTTTTCCTGGGTGAAAATCAAAGAACAAATATTATCCCTTATACAAAGCCAAGAGATATTAACTGCTTACTACTATAAACGACCGTATTTAAGTACAATTAAGATGGGGAGCATGAAGAATATTGTAAATAAATGGAAAACTCGGGGAGGGGTTAAGTTTACCGAGTCAATTTTCTGTGCAGATTCAGAAATCCACACCTGGCACGTCATCAGAAGAAATGATTTTCGTAATCAGACAACATTCAAGGAAATTCTCTGTACATTACACTACCAGCCGGGGGCAGATTGGATTTTGGACTGGTGTCTTCTGACTGATAAATATCTCTGACCCACCATGTGAACTGCCACGTTCATTGACGCCTCGGTGCACATTTAAATTATTATGAATCCTCAAATATTATGGTCTATTTCCAAACATTGTATGGATTTGGCTGGATGTGGTAACAGGAAGACTGAGAATTACTGTGTTCCTTCATTTCTAAAGTCACTCTCTACCTTTGCCTGTGACCCGGCATCCTGATGACGGCCTGGTACCTAGGCGGTGTCAGAGCTCGCCCAGTACCTCCCCTCAGTGAGGCCGGCTACTGGGTTCCATGGAAATCCTTTTCCCTGGGAGGGTGTCTCCTTGGTCAGAGATGACCCTCTTGAACCCACGGCCGTGCACGCCTACTGAACTTCGCTGCCATTTACAAATGTCCCCACTGAGGATGTCTTGGATGTGCTGCACAATGAGATTGATGGCCACTAAAGTGAGATTGGGGAGAGGAGAAAGAGGAGGAGCAGCATGAGACGATGGACCTCTCAGTCTGAACTTAACGTTTCATTATCTGGCTCAATGAGACAATTCAAACATTCAAACGTCATGCCGCCTGAAAAAGTCTGACCTTTGAAATGACTTACCCATGTTGTCAACACCTCGAGGTATAATGACGTCAGCATATTTCTTGCTCTAGGGAAACGGTAAAGGGTCTTTAAATAGCTGTGAGGAGGTGCCCTACTTCAGATATATACAATACAGCATATTCAAATATCTCTAAGCAACCTACATGGTTTCATACCAGGTGGTGTTTCTAAATGGTCTTATATACTTAATCTTCCATACATTTATTTATTTGCCAAACAGTATAGCGCATGAACAGTAACAGGGATCCACATATACTGACTCTATAATACCGTACTTTTCGCTGTATATGGCCTTATCATTAACAGTAAGTAAATTCAAGTATTACAAAGTAACCGCCAATTGTTTATTTTGCACAGAGCAGTTACTGTAACCCGCTGCAAGTCAGTGTCTCATTACCGGCAGACAGAACTCCTCAAAAGCAGGCTTGACGAAAGTAGTGTACTGAGTCAAGATCTGCTCCAGGTCGCGGCCTCTCTTCATGTCCCTCAGAACTGAAAAATGACCAGAAGCAATGCCAGCCATAAGTCCAGCCACAGATGTTGCCAAACCAGGCAGGCTAATCTGGTGCTGAGACTGAGAATAACATGAGCCAGGAAGGAGGCAAAGTGCAGAGCCAAGCACCATCCATACCTCTCCGAGAGAGACGGACGTCAGAGTCCGTGTCCACAAAGAGTTTCATGTGGAACATGTCCCGGACCTCCTGCGTGTAGAAGACCAGGATGCCTTCGAACAGAACCACGTCGGCAGGGTACACTGTGATCCGCTCCTGCAGCCTGAACACACACACACACACACACAAACAGACAGACAGACAGACAGACACACACACACGAAATGTGAACAGAGTCTGTATGACTGCAAGGTGGTGTACCTGCAGGTTTTAATACACAGTTAGTCTTGTCTCAAAAGAGTTAATTAGTGTTTTGTCACATAAAATTCTTAATTTTATCAAGTTACCATGAACATAGACCTGACCCACCGAGAGCCGTTTTCACAAGGCACAAATGTCACTGTATAGTCGTGTTTTTTCCTCCTTACCTGGAGTGGGTGACAAAGTCATACGTTGGAACCTCAACGACCTTCCCTTCCACGATATCCTTCAGGGTTTTGTACATGAGCTCATTGTCAAAAGCATCTGTGAATCAACAATGATGATACTGTGTCAGAGAATCACCAGGAAAGGAATATTTAAATAAATGCAAGATTCTCCATGAAAAAAAATCATATTTATACTAGAAACCAAAACACAACACTATATTAGGGTTACATTTTTAGTATTATCCATTTTCAGTATAATCCATTATACAAAAAATAAGATAATGTTTTGTCAGTTCCTAAACCGGCATGCAAAAACATGAACCCATAAAATGTTATATTCTATAAATAAGTATTAATAATAAGTTCTGTCATTAATAAAACCAATCAAACAAAGCATTACTCATATAATTGCGTTTTGGTTTTTAAAAAGTACTGCTTTGAAAATCAGTCATCAACACAATCACTATGGTAAAAATGAACGCAGAACTTTTTCAGATACAGGTGTTCCTTAAACTTCTTGATGAATCCAATGCAAGTTTAAAATATCGTATGTTGAATATTAATGTAATAAATAAGTAACTACTGTCATTGAATAAGTAAATATTTGGTTACACACAGGAAAAATATACTTTATGATACGTTGTTAAACACGTATCAATAAAAAGTATCTAACTCTTTATCGCTAGCCTGGAACATCAAAATTCAAAGTTTGATGACTAACGAATGTGTATCACTATCGCACCACCATAAAGTCAAAGCATCGTAACCTGAGCAACACTTACGGTTCGGCACATTCTAAAAGTATACCTGGGTGGTCAAAGTTGTACTGGCCCTTAAGTGCTTTGGACTTCTGATCAGTGGTCAGGACCCTGTAGAAGCTGTCCTGGCTGATGATGGCGACCTTCCTCTGGCGATGGTCCACCTTGTTTTGTCCCAGCAGCTCCATGATCTTTGCGCACACAGTGGACTGGGAGACAGTAACAAGAGGCTTTCAGAACTGCATTCAGATGTACAAAACTGGGGCTGCGTGATATCACATCACAATATGAGAAATTTCCACGACTAATGTTTGAATATTTATAAAAACAAAGATGAAAATACACGGAATAAACCAATAGCCAAAAAATATCCGAAGAGAACTTTTAACTTACATACAAGTTTTAACTTACATGCTTATCTACCCGCTTCCTGCCCCCTCCCCACCTCAAAAGAAAAAGTGGTTTTATCCTCAGGTGCACAAATCTATCAGACAGATAATGCTGCAGTTTTACGCGGTTTATTAGCACTTACGTGTTATTTGTGGCCATTACATCGGTCGTACACATAGTCTGGTCCAACCGCTATCAGTGGCCATGATGCTATGGTGTTTTATGCGCAAAATACACGTGATGCGCTGTCATCGCTGCCAACGATTAACCGGGCCAGAACTGGGGCCCATTTCAAAGCAGGTTTTGTTGCTTAGCTGGATTACTTGTCGGATTTAAGGATAGCTTGGGCTAAACTAAAATGAGGATTTCAGAAGAGCAAGGACTGCACAGAGCGAGGGGTAAGGATTACGGGGGGCAGGCAACTGCTGGGGGGGGGGGGGGGTGTGTTGGCTAGTCACACTACTGTGTCTGGGGCCCAAAATTTGGTGCTA
>JAODLD010000124.1:16219031-16241125 GCA_026781065.1 Mormyrops boulengeri
GGGGAGAGGGAAGTCTGGGTTTCCCTGCTTAGACTGCTGCCCCCGCGACCCAACCCGGAACAGCGGTAGTTAATGGATGGATGGACGTATAACTAATAATGTAGTAATAAATGGTACTAAATACTGAAATGTTACATTAGCGAGTTAGGTTTCCGTGTTAAGTGCTTGTTATATTTTCAGTGTGTTATAATTAAAGTGGCAGAATTTGCATCAGATTTAATTAGAATTTAAATTTTCAATACATTAAGTCGGTTGGGTATCTGAAAGGCGGAAACGTTAAGGGCCGTGGACTCCAAAGGCTTGGGGTGGCTTGCCTGGCGATCTCCGTAGCGTGGTAATAGCTTCCCTGTCAATAAGAATGAAAACCAATGAATGGGTATATATTTATTTAAACATAACGGAAGGATTAAAGACGTCTATAGGCTGATATTTAGCTGTTAAATATGATAAAATGCTGTGGTCTTGAAGAGCTTATGCTCTTAGAAAAGGAGTTTATATCCTTCACAGAGTATGCTTTTGGAAATGGAAATTTATATCCTTCACAGAGTATGCTTTTGGAAATGGAAATTTATATCCTTCACAGAGTATGCTTTTGGAAATGGAAAAAAATCCGTCATTTTATGTCTGGAGATGGATATTTTAGTTAAAATTCTTTGGAATTTATTCACTGTTGGAGGTGTTGCATCCTTGGAGTATCCTAGCTTTTTGTTCTGGATATGATGTTCTTTGTGCTGGAAATGCCTCGTCAGTCATAAGCTCTAAATTGCTTCTTTTTTTCCCTTTATTTAACAGTGGTTAACTGAACAAAGTATGACTGTCTTTTTAAAAAGTCTTTATTTAAAAGTTAATCAAAATAAATGTTCTCTTAAGTAAATGAAAATAAAATAAATGTCCATTATGGAGCAGCATCTAAAAAATAACTGTGCTGTACTTGTATTCACATTAACAACTTACAGCTTCACGTTAGGACGTACGCGCGCGCATTTGTAGTGGCGCGGCTTCAGCCGCCCCTTTCTGAATGTTGCTCGGGGGAAACACACAAACAGACAAAGGTTCCGCATTTGCTGTATTCATTCGGTACATATACGTACCGAACCGAAAGACCCCAACCAGAAATTTTCGGTACAGATACGTGTACCATTACACTCCTACTGAAAGGTCATTCTGGTAAATGTGTATTTTAAGAGCTGAGGTGGTTTGTTTATATGGCACATTCTGTGTGGTCTGGATCAGCAAGGTGATTTTCTAAATGTCTACTCTCTCTTCTTCCTAGATCGAGATCCTGCCCCCCGAGCTGTTCCAGTGCAGGAAGCTGCGTACGCTGAACCTAGGCGGCAACTGCCTGCAGACGCTGCCATCGCGTGTCGGCGAGCTGACGGGCCTGACGCAGCTGGAGCTGAGGGGCAACCGGCTGGAGTGCCTGCCTGTGGAGCTGGGCGAGTGCCGCCTGCTCAAGAGGAGTGGCCTGGTGGTAGAGGAAGACCTCTTTAACACCCTGCCATCGGAGGTCAAAGAGCAACTCTGGAGGACCGAGAAAGAGCAGGCCTGAGCAAGCCATGACAAGTTCTAGAGGATTCTAGATTATTACTGTCCCCCCACCCCCCAGGAGGACTTTCAAGTTTGTGTGAAAGTTGTTGCAGAGGGAGGGACGGGTGGTGGTCGGCCATTAAACGATTGGCGGCATCAAAAACTAGCCAGTGAAGCTTAGCTTTTATCTTTCCATTTCAAGTATTTCTGTTATCTGTAAGCAAGACCATGTGACTGAGTTACAGATGGAGACTTGGAAGTACGAACAAAAAGCAAACCGAAAGTGAAGGTTTGAAGGGATGGATGTCGTGGTCAGAGGGGCGCCCTGCCTGATGCTCTGGGTATGGCAGCGTCATTAGGCCACCGCTTATGTATGTTGTTGGACAGTGTTTCTTAGGTGAAGGCCTCAAGGCGGTCTCCAGGGTTACCCTGCTCAGGGTACCACTTTCACGTGATCTCTCTCTGGTTTTGCATATGTGGCGGTTGGGCCACGTGGTCTGCTTTGCATTCTTGTCCGGCCAGGCAGTCGCATGCAAGAACATTCACATCTCGCTAACATCTACACTAATATCCTTGAAACACCTAAAAATGGGAAGCCTGAAACTTACCAGGGAAGACCAGTTCACAACTAATCTACATGTATGTCCAATTCAGTATGGATTTTCAGCACTACTCATGGGGGATGCCTTGTCGTAATGCATCGACCCTATACTGTTGCGATGTTCTCCATTTGTGCTGAGAACATGTCGTGGATCTGCATAGTCTGTTGGTGCACTGTTGCTATCATGGATATTTAAAAACTTATAATGAACCAAATATAACTTTTTATCCCAAGGCGTGGTTTGTATTAGGACTTCCTCCGAGAAAGGCCTCAATGTGCGTGCAATATTTTCTTACATGTTAAAAGAGCTTGAAATCCTTTGTTTTGGTTACGCATCTTTGCCTTAGGTTTAAAGGGAACTGCTACAGACGGATTTTTGCAGACCAGCTGATAATTGTTACTAAAACTGGCCTTAACGTACATGTATTATTTTGTTGGTAACTGAGGTGATATTTTCCATTTGTAAAATAAGCATTTAGATGTGTATGTTCTCAGCATTGGACTATGAGTCCATAATTTAATGCAAAAGTAATCTAGCCAATGTAACAAGGTTTTACTCATTAAAAAGAGAATAATTAGAATGAAAATGAATGCCCGTATGTAAAGGTAAAATAAGATGCGACTCAAATTGGGAAGTGCTTCATGCGTATTTTTTTAAGGCTCATTTAGGGTTAGCTTTCAGTGGGCTGAGGCGGTGTTTGTACAAGGCTGAGCCCTCTCTCTCTCTCGTAGACACCAAACAGGGCAACACCCACATTGCAAAGAGACCTTCCTTCGCTGTCCCTTGAATGGGGGGATTATTGTGAGCTGGGGAGGGGCAAGGTGGGAGTGACTGGCCTCTGAGACTGCTGCTAATCCACAGTTTCTCACAATAATTCTGTAGAATGAATGAGACTTGGATGGTCTAGGGCAGGGGTGGCCAGCAGCAGTCCTGGGGGGCCGGAGCCCTGCACATTTTTGGGTTTCCCCTCGTTTAACACTCCTGATTCAGCTGCTTGTGCTAATTATCACACAGCTCTTGAGCTGAATAATTTATGGTGGAACAGGGAAAGAATTAAGCTACACAGGCCTCCGCCCCCCAGGACTGGAGTTGGGCAGCCCTGTTCTAGGGTGTTGAGTCCATACTTTTAAAACTGAAACCACCTTTTGTCGTTTGTTTCTAAGGTAAAGCAATGATGGTATTTTTCCAGCGTTAGTTTTCTGAATTTCCAATGCTGAACACGCAGTTACATTTGCTTCACATGTATTCTCGAGAGAATGTTTCCAGAGATTGTTCTTCTAGAATCAATAATGCCAGTTTCTGGCGTCACATTTCACTCTAAATCAACAGCTCAGCAAAAACACGTTTCCAGAAAAGGGAAGTTACCTGTTTTACGCATTTGCTCATTATTTTCGTCTTCATGGGTCTGTGCAATGAACTGCGTGTTGAGACAATCAGTAGGTGCATTTAAGCTCGTTTGCATGTTGCGCCCTCTTGTGTGAGAATGGAGTAATACATTGGAAGCTTGTGTATGTCTGTCATATCTTGTATATGACTGAAGTATTTTGACCCAATAATGGTTATTTAGGCATTTGTAGATAGACCTCATCATGCCATATTAAAATGTAAAGTTATTCATTTTAACTTTCAGTGATGGCTTGTGGAAATTTGATGAAAAATACCAAGTACAACCTATTAAGATCAGTTAAAACGATGCAGTAAATTTCTGAGAAATACTCCTTCCCTCGGTATGATTGGAATTCCTGTGTTTTTATTTATTATTCCTTTTAGTCTGTTTAAAATGTGTGTCATTTACAGATTATAATGGGACCTGAGAGTTATGTGTACTCAAAGTGTAATCTAATTTAACACTTTGGAATATTTAATACCTTCATGCAAATAGGTGCAAAAATTGCATTATTTTTGTTGAGTTGTAGTACAGCCACGATATATTTAAAGACAAATGCCTTGTAAAGGGTAATTCTGTTTCTGAGGGGATGTTTGTATAAACCGGTCTTTGTCTAATATGACGAGCACTGGAAACTCTCCTTAGTGCATGAGAGATAGATGAGACTAATCTGACCTATCAGTGTTTGATGTAGTGCCGTTCCTCTGGAGGGACTTTTTAAAAAGCTGTCCACAAAAAATAAATACATTTAAAGAATTTTGTATATGCATTTTTGCCATCTTCTGAGCACCAAATCCTTGTGTCCAAAATTAAAGGGGAGAGGACTTTGAGTGTCTGGCTTCTGAGCTAAACAGTATTACCCATGTTATGGTTAGGTTGTATCGTCGTAGATTTCGTTGCTTATATGATCATTGAAATGTAACTCGGTATGTGGAGGCACACTGTTTTTTTGTCAGTAGGCTTAATGACAGCGATAGTTTGACTATCGTTAGTTCCAGAGTAAGAGATTGGGATACTCTAATGCGCGGTGTCCGCCGCCAGCTACAACGCATTCACAGGTGTAAATAGTCCCCAGAAATATTGTGGGGAAAAATGGCCCCGATCCCCCCCCCCCCCCGGCTCTATCGTACGTGTGCCACTGTCCCGTTCCCGTTGGTCGGTCCCATTAATATCATACAGTTTGACGTTTCTCACATAGCCCGTGTGTTTTTTTGTTTTTTTTTTAATGTCAACATTTCCATGTTGTGATAACAGTATTTTTCCCATGTTGCCAAAAACCTGAGTTTGAATGATTTAAATGGCTTTCTCAATGTACATGTGAACAATGTCAGTCGGCTTCTTCATTGTCAGTTCTTGTTGGGATACATATTTATGTGTAGCTTTTTTTTTTTTTTTTAACAATGTTGACTTCAAATTACAATAAACATAATAAAGCGTAGCAACATAATTTGTATTGTGTTTTTCCATCAGAATATGGTTGCTAATTTGTTTTATTGTAGATTTACTCGAAAGCCTAAATTGAGGCATGTTTGTCGGCACCTGACAGGTGACCCATCTACGGCCTCGTCTGAAAAGTTGCCGGTTTGCTTCCCATTGGGCCTGTGAGCAGAATCCCAAGCAAAGAATTTCGATGTACCTGTACTCATGGGTGTAAGTTAAGGGTGGGTGGTGACATTGTAACCCCCCAATAATGAAAACCAAGCAATGCGACCCCCTGGACCCCCTTAAATGGGTGGACACCTCACCTACCCCGGTCATCCCAAAGTTATTCCCTTTGTTATACTCTTAGGATCAACAAATAAAAGTGTTATCATGGCGGTGGTTGGAACTGCTCAGCAGGAACGTGGCGACTTTGTTCAACATGGATGCAGTTAACGAGTAATACTTTTAGAGTTTGTTGGGGTGGAAATTATGCTTCTTTGACGGTTCCTTCTAGAATTTCTGCACTAGGACTAGCACTACATACTGCTCAGTGATGTTAAGCAAATGAAAACTCAGGGCGCCCTTTTCAACAAGTGATTCTTTGCGGTAGTTAAAAAAAAAAAAGATTCCACATCTGTATGGAAGTCTCCCAACACGGAATCAGACAGTGATCTGTCGCAGGCTTTTGTTGTCCCTATGGATAGCTACCAAACCTAACCCTAACCCTAACCCTGTGCCCTACTGTCGCTGCAGTCAGTGTTGTGCTGCAATCTGTAGCCCATTCAGATCTCTATATGGCCTTTTTAAAAAAATCCATGTTTCCTGTTCTGTGACAGGGTGAGGAGTTCCGAAATCTGGAGGGACCTTGAAATACAGCCACTGCTCCATTGGATCCAGAGGAGCTGGAAGAGATAGTTCAGGTGTCTTGTCAGGATGCATCCTGGTTAAATCCTGGGCCTCTTAGGCGCCGTTGCTTTTTAAAGGCCTTGCTCTTTGCGGCTTCCTCGTTAAAGACCCCATCAGGTACACCGTGGGGGGACTGCAGTTGTAAAGTTCTAAAATACTTGCTTTTTCATAAAGATAAAATGAATGATCAACTGCTTATACTCTACAGAATTATGTACCTCCTGAAGTTTAAAGTCTAGAGCTTGTTATTGAGTAACGAAAGTTACAGTTTAATCGAATCTGATGCTGTTTTAAGCACGTGGGGGCCCCAAGTTACAAGAGGATAGTGGCTTGAGTTTAAACCAGAAGTCAGCTGGATTGTAATTCCCTATGTCGCTTCTCGTTCTGCATTTTCTCCATTTTCACATGTGTGTACGCTGCATCTCGCATCACAATGTTGTCCATATTTCCAGACAAATAGATGGGTAACGATTTATGTACTGTAAATCAGATTTCTGTGTAGTGGTAACATGCAAACATTTTTAATAGTCAGATCGTGGAACTCTCTTAAGCACCACCAATACCAGATACCCGCCCAAGGAACAGATCATTTGAATGCTTGCTCAGGAGTGGACTGGGAGAAGGATTTGAGTCCTTCACTGTAAACTGGCAAGTTCTGCTTTATATTGATAAATACAATGTATTTGTTTTTTTTACTGGTAACTGCACAGCCCAATTGCAGCTTATTGCAATAATATTGCAATTTGTATTTTCTCTTTCAAATTAAAATGAAATAATATTTAAAATTTTATTTGTCACACACCAGTTATACACAGTGAAATGTTATTGTTCATAGCAGGTCGCGATGGTGGGCGTCACCCGCACCATTATGCTCTCGGAGCGCCAGCTGAATTGCAGTGTTCTTCCAGCTTGAATACAGTCTGTCTATCATAGCAGCAGTAACAAACCAGGCCATTGTTTCATGTCGCAAAATAAAATGTTCATTTTCTTAAGGCATTGAGTCTCGATGGCTTCTGAAAGAACTAGAATTTAATTTAAGTGTAATCCAATATCCCTTTTCTCCTTTCACAAAAAGTGAAAGTACTGCCAGCGCATAAGACATTGCTGTACATACATTTATGTATAATTTGACGTGCTTGTGTGCAGCTACATGCAGAATGTTTTCTCCTCTCTCCCTTTTCAGTTGTATTTTTGGTTACTCCATCATCCGATGCTCTGGTTTCTCCCCGGGGTGTATCAAATCAAGAGACAGAACCATTATTTCCTGCCGATCCTGAGTACAGCAGAACATAAGAGCAGACTTTACTGGCATTTGAATGAATCCATGACCATCCTGAACATCATCGTGGGCCAACAAATGAAGACGGACGTGTGAATGGCCGCTGCTTTGGAGTCGGCGGTCTCTAGCCGTAGAGGAACTTAAATGACCTTGGATTTTCTTAATTGGTAAGGGGGTCCCTGGACAGGTAAAGCCGGTCCTGCTCGGAGTAGAGGACGGCACCGTTTCTTAGCACCTCCGCGATCCTCATTTATACAAGGTTTTGTAACTTCTAGTGCTTTTAATTTAAGTTTCTTGGAAATTTCCTGAAAAATACAGCTTCTGTTTATAATATATATGTCTTATCGCTCAATATGTACTTTAATAGCTGAATTAAAAAAAAAAACATTCAGTGTACAGCTGGGAGGGGGGGGTAATGCGGTATTCACAAGAAAACTAATTCTGTTTTGCGTTTGGCCGATCCTCTATGTATCTTGTAGTACAGGAGTATCCATGAAGAACCTTACTTCATCATAGGAGAACAGTACACCGTCATCACGGCGAACACCTCTTAAACATCAGTAAATCTCATTTCTCTTAAATCTCAATTCTCTTATTCAATAACAACCTCGTGATTAAACTTTAAGATTTAAATATTTAAGTACTTACAGAGCAGTGCAATGTTTTGATAAAGACAGTGTAGGCATGCGCGAAACGGCAGCGCGCATCACTAATCGGCCTCTGGGCGTCGGGCGGGGATCGTGTCCGGAAAAACAGTGAGAATATGGGCATTTTGACGGACGATCATGTTCAAAAGGTAAATGCTTTTTGCATTTTACTCGTGTCACAATTTATGTCAATTACACCCCGATATCATTTTTCTTTTAAAGACACTTAAGAATAAGACCCGTACTACACAAGAGAACCGTGCTATTACAAAACGTGTTGAACCTTCAGTTCCAGTTGCGTAATCCATGCGCATGCAGCCTGTCAAAAATATCATAATCTAAATTACATCCTATTTCATTTGTATTTACATAACCAAATTGCGCTAGAACATTAAATTCATTTATCAGTCCTTCGAACATTGTTCTTGTAATTCTGTAAACTAATCCTTTAAGTAGTCTAAAGAAAGATTTATTCCTTCAAGTCCGTATAATCTCTTGCTTGACAGTCCCTTGTCAGAATGTTATTTTCTTCGTTTCCAGTCCTTTGAGAAAGGAAACCTGCAATCACTGCATTTCCGAGAATTGCCTTTATAATCGGACATATATTTTGCAGTTATTTGTGATGGGATGCTTTCCTTGTATATGAAACGTAGACGCGCTGATTTCGCTCCGAGAAGTTTGCGTGCGCAGGACGGCGTCGTCCGGATCGGGAATATGGCTGTAATGTGGCGGGGGCTGTTCACATTTTTTAGTGAAACAAATTACACACTGCACGATTCTTTGTCTATTTTTTTTTTTTTTTGAATAACCGCACTTTTTTGGTTTCACTTGGAAATGGTTGTTGTGATGTGAAAGTATGTCCTGATTTCTTGTTATTTCATTCTGTTGTGATATTAAGTCATCATTTCATGATATTAAGAAATATTTATTTTGTGAAAGTATGTCCTGATTTCTTGACGTTGGCATTGAAATGATATTTTATGTGGTATGAATGTTACATTTTACTTTGTTGTGATCTTAAAGAAATCACTACTGGTACCTATGGTACGACACTTGCCAGGCCGTACCCACGACCTCATGTGTGCCTGTAAAGCAGCTTGTCCAAGCAGGTTCCAGGCCTCTGGCAGATTGGAGAGTGTGGTTCCTGGTACTGTAGTCTCACACCGCTGCATCACATCCCTGCACCATAAGGGTTTCTATCAGACAGTCCACTCTGCTCCCTCCGTCCCAGCAGGTGTGGGGGTCGAATATCTTTGTGAGGATGTGTCTTGCAAACCAGCATCTGATCTAGCTTTTCTCCTTGCCTCAGATAAGGATTCCCTGCACTACATGAAATATAATTTATGAGCTATAGTTACTGTCAAATATTTCAGTCACTAAACGTGTACACCATTTAGCCGAAAGGAATATGTTGAATGGAAGACACCTTTAGCCACTTTAAATGCATTAAATTGATTTGATAGCAGGTATGTATTGAGGAAAAAAAAATGCAAACAAACTGAGAGGTTAATATATAAATTAGCGGAGTCACGTGAAGCACTTGAAGGGGTCTCCGGTCTCCTGGTCTTTGAAGCTGACCACATGAACATTTTTTAGCCTTTCTCCCCCGTTAAAACAAATATTTTGATAGTGGAATGGGTTGCAGCCAGTGTACTTGCAGGATATGATGAACCTTTTATGTGTCAGTTCTGGGATGATGGGTTCCTGGTCCTGGAGGGGTTCCTGAACCCAGAGGAGTGTGATGCATTGAGGGAGAGAATGAAGGAAATCGTGGAGAAGATGGATGTCCCCAAACACTGCAGAATACAGTTCTCCACTGACCACAACGAGCAGCGAAAGACACAGGTACCTTGTAATTAATGATAGAGAACCTCAGGTGGATTCTGGGAATTAAAACATTTTTTCTTTCTTTTTCCTGCCTATCTACTGTGTATTTTAAAGATGCAGGTAAATTTACTATATCATGCTGTCAGCTTTCCCTAGTTTTACAATATAGGTAGGGAACATTTTTGTCTATTAAACCTTGTGTTAGGTGTGTATTGTGGACATCATTTTGTATGCTAAACTTCATTATGTTATAAAATTCTGTTCAGTTCAGTCTATAAAAATGACATGAAGGATCCGCATGGTTGTTCTTCATAGGGAAATGCGGATTACTTTATCACCAGTGGCGACAAGATTCGCTTCTTCTTTGAGAAGGATGTTTTAGATGATAAAGGTATACCTTATAAAAGTGTGCCCTGATTTTTAAGGAGATTAAATTCTTAAATATATTCATTCATTTTCCATACTCACTTGTCCTATTATTAAACTTAATAAGCTGTCGTCTTGAACATCTAGGTGAATGTATTGTGCCGAAGGAACTTTCTCTGAATAAAGTTGGACATGGTAAGTATTTTATAATCCTACTAAATGAATCATATGGGATTTATTTCCCTCCAGTTGTCAGTGACCTATGCTGAATAATAAAAGGCGTCTTCCCTCCTTACAGCCCTCCATGCCCATGATGCTCTGTATAAAAGCGTCACGCACTCCCCGAATGTCCAGGTAGTAAAACTAAAGCAGTGCACACAAAAAAACATGAGGATTTTCATTTTAAATATCAGTGTGATGACATCTCATTGAGTAAATTTCCTAAATGCTTTACATTTTACATTGTGTAAAAATGTAGATTTCTCTCTTTCGTTGTCACCTGTGTGTCGTACAGCGGTTTGTAGCCCTTTAGCGCTGTTTTGCACTTTTGGATTAGATGCCAAACTGCATTTTGTTCTCTGAGTACTTGTACTTTGCACAATGACAAATTTGAATCTAATCTAATTCCCCTGGAAAATCAGTCACATGTGTATCAAATATGTATGAAGTGTGTTTAAATGTATGAATTTCTTTCTTCCAGAATTTGGTTAAGAAGTTGGGTCTCGAGAATCCTGTGGTTTTGCAGAGCATGTACATATTCAAGGTACAGTGTGCAGCTACTTCTGCATTAACACCTTCTGCATAGGAACAGGAGCCAAAAGCATAAAGTGAGTTTTTAGGCCAAATCTGAGATCACTCGGCATAAAGATGCCCCCAGACTTCTGGTATCCAATCCTCCTCAATTTTTTAACTTGGCATCAGATTATACTGTTTTCCCACTAGACCTTCAGAGAGCTGTCTGATTGGTCTCTTTATGTTTTCAGCAACCTGGGATTGGTGGAGAAGGTAAGGATGCTGTCTGAGGCTGGCTGGCTCTATACTTATAACTAGGGCAGGGTGATATGCCCTAAAAACGATATCACAATATTTTCAGGGATATTAACAATATCGATATTTATCATGTTACCCTAAACGTCATATGTAGAAAACGGTGAAATATGTCAGGTGGTTTTGAGTTTTTCCGTTTACGACCCAAATTGTTTTAATGATAGCTATGGAGCGTGTGACCGGTATAACGATAAATTATGCCGACAACAGACTCAGACCTTGATGGAATTCAACTGTTAATTATGCAAGAAAAGTGTTTCAGCTGTACCACAATACTCGCATTATTCAAAGTGATGACGATACGAATGTTCATAAATACCGTACGATATTTTTTCATATCGCCCAGCCCTAGTTACAACTCAAAGAGCTTCAGTATTCAATATTTAACCTTTCCTTAGTGAATATTTACATTTTATGTGCTGGTATGATTAGTCAGCCAGAAAAACAATAACGTACTGAATTTACTTTCTTGCTGTGCTCTGGTCCATCCTGCAGTGACCCCGCATCAAGACGCCACCTTCCTGTACACAGAGCCGCTGGGACGGGTGATGGGCGCGTGGATAGCCCTGGAGGATGCCACGCAGCAGAATGGCTGCCTCTGGTTCATTCCTGGCTCACACAAAAGTAAGACTAGCCACATACACGCAGAACCACAGACCCTCCGTGCACGGGGCTACATTTCACAGCGGTTCAGGCTGGAGACCCCGCTGACTTGTCAGGAACTAGAATTACCCAGAAAAAGGCAATGATCACTAAACTGTATGACCTTTCCTTTCCTTATTCTGACGTTACCTTGCACTAGAACATTATAATCATAAACTGTAGCTGTTTTCCACTTGTTTGAATCCAAGTCATATTTTATCTGCCACCTTCTGTTAATAAAGGACGCCGTTATTAAACATCGGAATATTAAAATGCACTAGAACATGCTATAATAACCATTCTTTGCTAGATTGTACAGTGATGCAAATATCAGAGCCTTGTTATCTCTTAAAGGTTATGCAAACATGTCAAGGCCATGGTCTTGAGTTACAACGATGCGGGCTAGTTAATCGGTAAATTTGTATGACACGCCCCGAAGAACCTGTTGGCTGGCTGATACTGTGCCCCGAAGTCTAATCAATTGCATCCTGTGAATACATTTTAAACAATAGCACACATGATATAATTTCTGATATTGCAAATACATCCAAAGACAATCGAATTACAAGGATAACTTACAGCATAAAACTTAATCGTGTGAGACTTTGTATGCGATGAGATCATGCTGTTTTTTTTATTACTTTTTTTTTTAAACGCCCATCCTTCGCTTCCTCCAGATGGGATCACTCGCCGATTTGTCCGCACCCCCCAGGGGTCCAACTCCCTGACGGACTTTGTGGGACAGGAGCAGAACTATGACAGCAAGCTGTTCATTCCCACACCGGTTAAGAAAGGTGGAGATTCTCCATTTTTAACATTCCAGTGCTTTTATTCAAAGTGGCGTATTTTTACTAACTTTGAGAATTAATGAAAATGGGGAGATGGGCTTAGACACTCCAGGGTATGAAATCTCATAAGCGTCTCGGTGGAACAAACAGCCGTCACCGTGTGTGCAGAGTCAGGCTGAGCTACTGTTATGTCTTTGGATGGATGTGATTTACCTGATCTACCTGTAGGGGGATTGGTTCTGATCCATGGTGAGGTGGTCCACCAGAGTGCCCAGAACACCTCTAACGTCTCCCGTCATGCCTACGCGTTTCACATCATGGAGTCTAAGGACACACGCTGGAGTCCGGACAACTGGTGAGCGCATGGCATTGTGGGGGAAAACGAGAAACCTGGGGGAGCCTTAGCTGGGTGTAATGCCACATGTGACTTCAGACTGCAGGGGTCACTCTAATCTTAATTTTCCTAAATTTAATGGTATTCTGATAGTCATTAGATACATTGAGTTAGATAAACATCTTGAGTTGTTTTACGCATGGAAAGAACCGCATCCTGAGTTTGTGCCGTTTCTGCTTTGTCCGTTTCCCGTAGGTTACAGCCCAGCCCAGAGCTGCCTTTTCCTTCCCTCTACACCTGACACCACCAGACGTCCACATTCACTCATTCCCTATGATGATTGTAGACCTTGGTTTACTGTATACTCAGAACTAAGATTAAATAAAAAACAGTCAGTATTGAGGGCCTTTTCCAGAAGCATAAAAACATGAAGACATACCGATGCTTAACCAGTGCCCAGGCAAGCACATTCATAAAACATGCAAAATGCTTATCATCCAATACTGCAGCACGCATGTGACAAACTGGGCTGACCTGATAAGGACATTTGTATGGACACTGAATCGGTCTTGGGAACAGACGACAGACGCACACCCCTTACTTCACATCAAAGTCACATTGCACAGATACATTTTATTGTTGCTACATCCTTTCTCTTTATTTGTATTATTTGTAATTTTCATATGAAAGGAAAAATACATTTAGATACAAATACCAGAAGAAGAGAGGGTTTACTGCATATGCATGCAAGAGTAGCTGAAAATCTGGAATTAAGCAAACATTTCGATTGAGGAATGGGAGCGATCACATACGCACATCTGATTTTATCTTGACTGCAACACTGTACGACATGTCAGGAACCAGCTGAAGACCTCAGGGGCATTTTAGAAAATCATCTACTACTGTGTCCAGCTACCAGATTTTAAAATTGACTGACTGCTTTTCAGTGCATCTGCACATTAAAACATAATATGTTAATTGACAAGACCTTGTGTCCCTAACCATATCGCCACCCCATTCAGAATGCGTCATGCGTCGAGTGAATGAAGCCTGAAATGACAGGACCGTTATAATGTACACAGTCTGAATTGAGATGAGGTAGGTTACCATTAGCTAACTGTTAGCACTATGCTGAAGCATTGAAGCAAAGGCCAGCCTGAGGACAGCCATGCCACCTCTACACAAGCTGTCTGCCGATACACAGCAGCTAAATTACAGTGACCTGCATTAATACCTGTTTCTGCTCTTCTGTCTAATAATAGTAAATGTCAAATTATTGTATTTGTGATTCCAATCAACTGCATGTGGATGGTTGTAGATTAAGGCCATCAACCAAGTTTTGCTGAACAACTGGGAGATTCTGATCCAAGAAAATCTGAAATCAAATACAAAATATTAGAACAACCATGACAGATCCCTTTAGTAACCATAAGCAACATATTCCCAAAGCCCTATAAGCATAAAGATCTCAAACAAATGAACATCACTTCTTTGGTAAACATGTGCTATTCATTACTATTAATAAGGGGCCGTTAAAGTACTGTGGGTCATCCAACAGACGTTGTTATGCTATATATACACTCCACTTCAGTCCTGGGACGAGAGTACGTACCTAGATGCTAATTAGTAGACCAAGTATTGTGTTAGTCTTTGCTATAACACCCCTGTTTGTATGATTGCTAATGTGCATGTATAATAAGTGAAGTAACGTAATGAGAGGCTGACAAACCAAGCAGGGTATTCAGGAGGTACATCTGAACAGTGACATAGTAACAGTTCTAGTTTCACAAAGTCTCTATGAACAGAAAAATCATTGTGTGCAAAATATTTGAAACGATTATAACTTTGTAGCCTAGAACTTGGTGTTGTAATATAATAGCCACACTATTTTAATAGCAATCAGAAATACTGCCGGACGATAACGTGATGTAGAGCTGAACTCTGGGTAAAGATTATGGACGCTATCATCTGCATATTGGCGATGCTGACATAATCGTAGGTTGAGCAAAGTTCAGAATAATCTCATTATTAATTACATTAATTAAAGCTACTACTGTTGTACCGAGTATGAGAGTCTTTGCTGTGGGGGGATTTATATCAAGGTGGAGAAGACTGGTAGGCTGAACTAACCTTTGATAAAAGCTAGAACTGTCCAGAGTCTGGTCAACTGAAAGTGATGCTGGTGCTCAGCCAGCTGATTAAACCAGACCATGTTCAGGTTCCACCAAAAACCTGCTGACAGGGTCTCCTTAACCCTGTATGAAGAAAAGTGGAGCTCTTATTGAAGAAAGCTATGCTTCCTGCGAAATAACAGGCAACTTCTTAACGAGCTATGCGTCCAGTACAGGGCAACTTTTTAGCTGGGAATGAAAATATTGTATCACAACATGCAAAAATTAGAGTTATTTGAGTGAATACAGTTCATTTGTATGGTGCTTTTGGGTAGAACACATAAGCACCTTATCTGATACGTATGTTGACAGTGAGTTTCAGTTGTTTGAGCTTTAGACGCCGATATAATCATATGAATGAGTTTTACATAAACATAATTTAATCTCGATGCCTAATTTTTTTGTTATATTAGGCTGTAGTTAATCTATCAATTTTTAATTCTTTAAAATCTGTATTGGTATCAGAGTAATTTTCTTACCAGTCTGGCCCCAGTCCAAATTATACTTCATACCGAAGAGTGAAGCCCGTCCCTAAAGAGGCTGCCGGTATGATGCTTATATTATCTATTCAGCACTTAGACACTTTTATCCGAAGCTACATACAACTGAGAAAGCAGATCGGCCAGCCCCCGGAGCGAGTCGGGTTTGCCCCAACAGTGACATCACTCTGCCTAGCCTGGGATATAACCAGTGACCTTCTGAGCTCAGACACCGTGTCCAAAGTGCCCGGCCACATTTGACCACTGGCCATTCATTCGTACAATGTCATTGTCTCATCTCTACATTTTTCTACCATGTCTCTGACTAACACCACCTAGACTGTACACTTTTTTTGAAGGAAGGGCTATAGTGCTGGGTTGTATTTACTGTTTTAATGCTCAGGGGCAACAACCCTCCCAAAAGATCAATAAATATTCCTTCTTACTGAAAAATGAACCGTGGTCACCAGTATGTACTGCCACCTTGTGGTCATCTTAAGCATTTCCCCCTCAGAGTGCCTCACTGGTAGCAGTTCCATTCAGCTGACATGTTAGATGAGGCTGGTGCGTGTTCTGTTTCAGGCCTGCTCTTAAATCCACTAAGGGATTAAGCAGCTGTGTTTCAAGGCCTTCAACTCCTACACAGAGATCCACACACCACAATGCAAAATTCAGCGTCCCATTTAATAATTCAGTCTCTCGATGCTGCACCAGTCCCACATTATTTTCCCAGTGAATGCCGTGAGTGGTAAAAAAAAAAAAATCATACCATAAAAAAACTCAAGTACATCCTTCACTGGTGAAGTAAATGGGGCTGTTTTTAATATCATGGGTAAATAAAATTTTCCTGAAGCTGAAATCAAATTCCACATCATACTACACATTTCAGTCATACTTGTTTTAGACAGCCCATAATATAAACTGGACAGTTGTGTAGTAACTGGTCATACTTCACAACCAAATACAATAAACTTTAAAGCTTTCTTTTCTCCAAAATGGATTTGTTCAGTAGTGCAGAATAGTGCAGTCACTGTGAAAGAGAAAAGTAAAAGGACTCCTTTTTAAAACATCTAACGTTGCAAAATTTTCTGTGCAGCACCAAAAAAAAAACCCACTTCTTATTGGGATACTCTTGAAAAGCATAACTTGATTTCCCTTTTTCGAACTTGGTACATCAGCAAAGCTCTGAAAACAGATCTATCTGTAATCTTCTGTAATTCTCAGAGTGTTACCATCACCAGGCCTGTGGCCTTGCTCAGATCAAGAGGAGAATGAAGAGGTACAGTGGAAGGAGCAAGTTGTCTATCTGAGCGGTGTAGGCCTCCAGCATAGACACCAGGGTGATGGATCCCACAACCCATGCATAGCTGGCATTCAGGTTGACGGCCTCGTCGAAGATGAGGAAAATCGCCACGGCAATGATCTGGGCAAAGACGGATGTGGCTGTACCTTCCACGGTCTTCTTTGTCCCGGGCCACCGGATTTCCCCCATGGTGCTGCCAAAAATCGAGGCCACAGTGTCCCCCACACCTACCGCCAGGACGCCGGCATAGGGCACTAGACCCCCGGCCCCAGGCAGGCTCCCTTTCGGGGCACAAGGTCCCGGGAAGAGCCAGATGGGCAGGGACATGCCCAGGAGCAGGTAGATGTGTGTGAGGATGAGGGGCCCCGAGTCGCGTTCATCCAGGAAAAGCGTAAGCAGCTGCCGTAGGACCTGCCCCAGCGGACGGATTCGGAAATACCTCACGTACTCCAAGAGCAGGAAGACAGCGAGGCAGGTCGCCGAGGCCACGTGGAGCAGCTGTCGATCGTACATTAATCCCGGCACGTAGGTGGCGACCACAATAAGGTGGAAATACTTCCTGACCACCGTCGAGGCCTGGTGCTTTTTGGAGCCAAATGCCCTCTTGTAGTTCTGGTGCAAGACAACCATGGAGGCCAGGGCAGCCAGTAGGATCCAATAGGCCAGCAGGTAGAATCGCGTCTGGCTGTGCGTGAGGAAGTCCAGCAGCCACATGATCGGATGCCTGCGGATGAGCAGTGAGAGCCAGGGAACGATGATGCCCAGGCCCAGCACGGCCGACATGGTGTAGAAGAACACGGCGGAGACCCAGGTCTCGGACTCCATGAAGCAGAAGAGCACGGCAAAGATGACGCCCAAGAGTAGCGTTCCCACCAGGACCACGGGGAGGAAATAGTTGACGGGATCGCCCTTCACCTCAGCCAGGTTGAGCGAGCGCTTGATGAGCTGGTTGATGATGAAGCTGATGCCTCCCACCATGATGAGGGCCTCTCCGGGCGTGAAGCAGCGGGGAAGCAAGTACAGCATGATCAAGCTGAGGTAGACGAAGATCAGGAGGACCTCCAGCACCTCGATGACCTCGGACACCGTCAGGGTCTTCTTGGTGATGTATATGACGCCGCTGCCGGCGATGCCAGCGATGATGCACGTGTTGGTCGGCACGGGCCGTGTGATGCCGAGGGCAATCAGCGAGAGGAAGAGCGAAAGCATCATGCCGGTGACTGTGACCACCATGGAGAAGCGCTCGAAGTACACATTGCCGGAAGACACGCAACGCTCCGTCAAGGCCAGTCCCAGCAGGGGAATAACCATGCAGGCCGACAGGATGCCGCTGTTCGCTGATGGCCGGAATTGGAAGACCGCCCCACCGGACTGCAACAGCCGGTCCCATTTCTGCTGCACATAGAAAGCCTGGATGGCCAAAGCGATGCAACACCAAGACAGCTGGTTCCAGACCACTAGGTGCACACAAAGGACGATGGCAAACACTACGAGTGACTCCACGATCACTGGATTGCTAAGCATGATTGCAGGGGGGGCAGGGTGGGGCACTGTATCCAATACGTATCTCAAAAATATGTCTAAGGTCTCCAAAGCTGTCAGGTTTGTTCCCTTTCAGAATTTAACATCGTCTACCCAACATATCTGTCCACGTGACCTATGAACGAAAACAGAACAAGACAAACAATTATCAGCTGCTACTCAGGGAAATGGAACTTACATTTTATTCTTTTCTAGGGAGCCTGTTTTGGGTTTTAATACATTGACACTTCTTTATAATAGTAGATGATTAAAAGTAAACGGAACCGATTAATTACTCTAACGATGAAAAGTTAAATTCAAAATTCAGGTTGAAGGTCAATTATACGATTTCTCTTTGGTAAGCTTGCGAAAGATTGGGTGTAGTAATGTTCTTGGCCCTGGAAGATTGATTTGCAATCGTTAATTCTGTTACAGTAAGTTGGGCAATAAAATATTACCTTTTACATGGATAGAAAAATGTTTTTACAATAACTTAATATGCTGATGAATCAGACTACAAACTATATCCCCTGACTAATACGACCGTTAGCGATAAAAAACTTCTGGCCTTTTTCAAAATCGGAACGAGCCCCAAAACTAATAAATATGAATAAAATATTAGCAATGTGCAAATTACATGTAACATTACTGCGATACATTTACATTTTACTTTTGCGACGTAAAACAAAATGTAAGATTCAGAGAACTCTTAGGATTTGTGTGGCTGTTATACCTCTTTAAAAATGACAAGTAAACAAGAGTCGTGGAGCATCGATTGCATTCTGGTGCTCATGTGTCAGGTCAATATTAAACATATGAAGACCATGTAGATACCACCGTTCGCATATAGTCCCCAAGCAAAACAACACCATTCAGTTATTTAATATTTTATATTTTCAGTGTAGCGGGAAATAACGAAGCAAAACTAATAAATGATTATGGTCAAAATATTTCAAAAATTGTCTCATCTCGATAGCACAGTGGAAGTATTAAGTATGAGGTGGCAAAATGCCTACCAGCAGCTGAGATTCCTGTCGAAATGCTAAAGAGTCGTTTCAACGAAAAGATCAGGTCAATATGTCATTTGAATGGTAAGACGATTTACGTATTACATTGAATGAATGAATGAATGGACGGAATAAAGTTTAATACATGCCATGCAGCGAAAGCAATAAATGAAGTGGAATACGCTATTAGTTTGTACTGACTCACCCATCTCGAAAATACGAAAACCTTCCTTATCCGTCTTCTCGTATATGATGTTGAGTCAGTTTTTTTTTGTTCAGACGGCCGTCCACTTCGCAAACCTACGCGGTGGCCATGACAGTAAGACCACGTGACTCGGAAACCGAACGACACTACAGTAGCGATCGCTTACGTGCATTTTTTCCGCTACGTCTGGTGCTGTCACACTATTCAGCCAGTGCAGTGACACACAAAACCCGGAAATGCCGCAATTAGCGGCAAACGCTCACTTTTGCACATCGACGGAAGGCGCGACGCTGGCCACGTGACAGTGGTGCGCGCAGTGAAGGGTCACGTGTTGGGGGAGAAGATGGCGGATTCGGAGATGTGTGTCAGGTAATTGAAAGAAAAATATTAACTCCTTTTATATGATTATTGTTACATAAGACAGTTTGTTTGCGAGCACACATCGTTTAGACTAATATTTTTAAGTTACTTTCGTTATGTTGGATACTCCGGAATCTTTAAAGACTTCTACATACCATCTTGGTTTTTAGTGGAGGGAACGCGTGTGTAGACTGTTCAACACTAAAACCAATTTGTAGCGCTTTTTTAAGTTTCGTAATTATACATTAAATAAATTTCTCAAAACCCCCTTCCAAATATGTGTCTGTGTTATTGTCTTTTACTTGAAAAAGTTCTTTAGCTAGCGAGGTGAAAATGTTATTCCGGTAATAGCGACAACTTGATTCTAGAGTTGACGAAGTGTGCTTTAAACACAAGGGTCCCCCCTGAAACACCCATTTTAATATTGTTGTCCTTTAATGCAGTAAACCAAACACATATTTATTTCATGAAGTCAGGTAAATGTATCATTGCACATAATGTGGCCATATAATGTCAGTAATAGCAGAATGAATCAGCACTGAACATGGTTATTTAAGTTCATGTTTGTATTTTTATAGGAGCAGCAGAGAGTTGTGGACCATTTTGTTGGGGCGATCAGCTTTGAGAGAGCCGGTCTGTATACTGCTGTCTATCATTATTATTTGAACGTGTTGGTCTTTCTCTGGGTATAACAGTGATACACATTCAAGCAATACAGAAAACTGTGAGTTAGAATGTTTTACAGTTTGATTGAAAATAACTTTTGATTTGCAGGCCCAGATTGAAGCCGAACTGGGAAGGAACTGGGAGCGATTGCTTTTCGGATTGTGCTACTACAAGCCTCCCAGGTATAGTGTGAAACATTCATTCATTCATCCATCCATCCCCACTTGTTCTGTGTAGGGTTGCAGAGCCTATCCTGAAAGCTACGGGCGCAAGGCAGGGAATAACCCAGGATGGGGTGCCAACCCATTGTAACAGTATGAAACAAAATAGTTTATAATGATGGTCAAGAGTACTGCAGACTAAGTCTAAATGTATAATATTGCAAAATACATCGACTGTTGGTGTTTATTCTTTTTTGTTAAATGCTCAGAATGAGTTTATTCTTTTGCAGCTCCTCCTCTGCCGATAAACTGAAAGCAGATAAGGACATCGCTCAGCCCCTGAAGGATTTTGGTCTGAGAATCAGCAAATTGCTGGCAAGTTCCTCTGGAAGATACAGTTGACTAAGAGTCGTTGGTAGTTACAGGATAAACCTTGCCTGAGCTCATTGGTGCTGCATTTCAGGGTCTGGATGAACTTCAGAGCGTGCAGATTCTTCAGTGTTACTTACAGGAAGATTACAGAGGAACCCGCAATGCCTTGAAGGTAGAAGCATAATATTATGGAATAAGTGTGTAACTTGTTTGGAGGTCGACCTTCGTATGGCTGAAAATTCTTACCTGCCCTGTTATATAAAAATATCTTTCTGTTGGTTCCTTTTACATCATCCCCCCAGTGGTTTTTCAGCCACAGCACTTTTGTATTTATGATAGAGGATGCGGATAAGCAGCTGAAACCTAAGAAGGGCATCTGTACTTGTATATAGTCCATAGTGTTGTTGAGTAGCGCCTCTTGCAGCACGCAGGTGTTTTAAGCTGTCTACACTGCACTGCAAAACTGTACACCAAACGCATGCAGGTGTTTTAAGCCGTCTACACTGCACTGCAAAACTCTACACCAAACGCATGCAGGTGTTTTAAGCCGTCTGCACTGCACTGCAAAATGCTACACCAAACACATGCAGGTGTTTCCTTCTATTTTTATTTCCTGTGAGGCATTTGTGTGCAGATGTTTAATATATGCAGTGTTCCGTGTAAAGTTGTTCTAATGTTCCATCTTATTTTCCCAGTCTCTCCTTCAGGATGAGAGGCAAAGCCAGACCCTCTTATTGAAGGTGAGTATTTCTCAGTCCTAGATACAAACCTTTGACATTTATTAATAAGGTTGCTTTTCATCTCCACTTGCTTGGATTCTTGTAATGCTGTCCTGTGTGACCTTCCCATAAAATCCACAAGACAGTTCCTGCTCATCCATAATGCTGCTGCTAGGATGCTAAGTAGGTCAAAGAAGAGCAAACACATCTCTCCAGTCCTTCACTCCGTACATCACTCCAGTCCTTCACTCCGCACATCACTCCAGTCCTTCACTCCGTACATCACTCCAGTCCTTCACTCCGCACATCACTCCAGTCCTTCACTCCGCACATCACTCCAGTCCTTCACTCCGTAC
>JAODLD010000124.1:16253517-16263852 GCA_026781065.1 Mormyrops boulengeri
TGCCGGCGAGGGAGCCATGAGGGGAACGGGGATGCCGGCGAGGGGGCTTGAGCTGAATGGGGCGCCGGCGAGGGAGCCATGAGCGGAACGGGGATGCCGGCGAGGGAGCCATGAGCGGAACGGGGATGCCGGCGAGGGAGCCATGAGCGGAACGGGGCGTCGGCGAGGGGGCTTGAGCTGAATGGGGCGTCGGCGAGGGAGCCATGAGGGGAACAGGGATGCCGGCGAGGGAGCCATGAGGGGAACGGGGCATCGGCGAGCGGGTTTTACGGTAATAGGATGCTGGCAGGTTAGAACTGCTGAGCCATGTCTGGCAATGCCCCGGAAAATAAATGAGACCTGGGGAATGGAAACTCTCATTCAGCCAAGCACAACATGAGCAGGGCCTGCGGTGCATGTGTGAATGAAACTGGAATATTTCTGGAAAGGGTGCTGGAAATTCAGACGCCAGTGGTGGCTGTTTGGGGAACGGTTATCCGCATGAGACCTTCAGGTGTATTTTCAGGGCTTTATGTGGAAACACGAGTCAAATGAAACTGTACCTTTGTACACAAACAAGAAATCCTGTGTGCCAATCTCAGCTGTTAGGAGAATAATGATACTTTATTCATTGCTGTGGGGAAATTCTCTCTACCTACCCCATCTTACACTCCATGACACGCAGACACATACAAATACAGGTGAGAACAAGCTTGGGGTTTACAGCACAGGGTCAGCGAGTATGTAGCACCCCTGGAACTGGGGTGTAAGGGCCCTGATCCAGGGTTGAGGGTGGCATCAGTCTGTTGAGCCTATGACCTCCCGGTCAAGTCTTAACCCAAGAGCCACGCACCATGCCAAAATGCCTGTTCAACTTTTGTTCCTTATCTTACAAAATAAGTATTTTTAATAAATCTGCATTCTTGAGTAAAGCATATACAACTGAAGAATAAAGACTTAGAGACTAAAGAATAAAATGTAATAACATTTGTAATTGCATTTTGAATAGCCTATGAAGCTTGCTGTTTCTTTGGCCTGACCTAGTGTAGTGTGATGTATAACGTGTGCCCCACCTCCCAGGGGGCCGCGGCTGTGGCCAGTGCTGGTGTGATCCAGAGCGTCTGCCTGCCTCTGCTTAGTGTGTACGAGATGAGTGCAAACGGAGCCTCACAGGTAAGGATTCTCGCGGACCCGCCTTGCCGTCACACTCTGGTACCAGCTGAGCTGTTCAACAGGCACGTTTCTCTTCCCCCCCCCCCTCCAGAACCTGGGCTTCTCCCGGAAGTCTCAGGACACGCCATCCTGGCCGGGGGTGTACCGCCTCTGCCTGTCCCTCATGGAGAGCCTGCTCAAGACGCTACGCTATGACTTTGTTAATGAAGCATTAGACTTCGTGGGTGTCCACCAAGAGAGGATACTCCAGGTATACACTGCTTGTACACTTTGAGCTAGACTAGCATAGGGACACTGTATGAAGTCAGGGTAGCACAACTCAATGTCTGGTTAGTGTAGTATAGTGTGTAAGCACTCAGGGACTATGTCTAGTTAGCATAGCGAGCATAACTGCATAGTGTGTGAGTACTATAAGGACAATGTGCAGTTAGCATAGCGAGTATGAGTAATATAGGGACTGTACGTGGTTAGTGTAGTAAGCATAACAGCATATTCCGTGAGTACTATAGGGACTATATACGATTAGCATAGAGTATAACAGTATATTCTGAGAGTACTGTAGGAACTATGTGCGGTTAGCATAACAAGTATGAGTAATATAGGGACTGTATGTGGCTAGCGTAGTGAGCGTAGCAGCATATTCTGTGAGTTCTGTAGGGACTATGTGCATTTAGCATAGGTAGCATAACAGCATAGTGGTGTAACTACAATATGGACTGTATCGACAATATGTTAGCATAAGCCTGCCTGTTTCTCCCTCAGTGCCTGAATGCTGTGCGGACAGTGCAGAGCCTGGCCTGTCTGGATGAAGCGGACCACACCGTAGGCTTTCTCCTTCAGCTCTCCAGCTTTTGCAAGGAGTGGCAGTTTCACCTCCCTCAGCTGCTAAGGGATGTGCAGGTAGGCTTAGCGACCCGCCCCTCGTTAGCTTAGCGACCCGCCCCTCGTTAGCTTAGCGACCTGTCCACGTATTGGGTCGTTACTTATTAACTGTCAAGTTGCGCTAAATTACATCAAGATGGGTCTGTGAGTGCCTTTGTTCATCATTTACCCTGCAGGTTAACCTGTGTTACTTGTGCCAGACCTGTACGTACCTCCTACACAGCAAAAAGATGCTCCATCATTACCTACAGGTAAGGGGGCTCTGTTTTTATGTCACTTCATATGAAGACATATTACAGTATTTAAGGTACTGGACGTAAATTAGCCTTCTGTATCACTGCAGCCTGATTCATAATTTTTAAAGTGTATTCCTTCTAATAAAAGCTCATCATAACTACATCTCTCGAAGCAAACTTTGGTTTCCTTGTCTGGCAATACAGAGCTTGTGTATTTACAGTACAGCAGTTTATGATACAGTTCATGGTGTTTCACCTTTGCCTCCCTCGTGCTGCAGACTAAGAACGGTGACATGCTGCCCCCCGGGCCCCTCCCCCGAAGCCAGCGTGCGCCTCAGACTCCGTCTAAGCAGGTGGGGGGGGCGGCCTCAGGTTCGACCTCTGCTTCGACCTCAACGTCGTCATCGGCGACGTCCTCGGCGGGCTCGGCCCCAGGAGGCGGTGAGCGGGAGGAGGCGGAGCAGAAGGCCCTGCTGGCGGTGCAGTGCAGCCTGCTGAAGATCCTCAGCAAGACCCTGGCCACGCTGCAGCACTTCACGCCCGACTGCTGCCAGATCCTGCTGGACCAGGTAGCCCTCAGGCTGGTGATGTGACGAACACATCTCGCTGCCCCGCAATGTTGGGCAATGTTTGACGTCAATGTGAACCTCAAAATTCTTTCCAAGTTTTTAAAGCCAATTTGCTGCTTAAAATGTTACATGAATGATGATTGAACACATTGTGTCATTTTCCCACAGAAACAGGTCTCGTATGAGATAGATTTGTACATTTCTTACTGGTGTCAAGCGCGTTCTGTTTCCCGTTTAGTCCCTGGACCTGGCGGAATACCCCACCCTCTTTGTACTGAGCTTCACTGCGCCTGCCTTCGACTCTGACGTTGCGCCTTCGTTCGGGACGCTGCTCGCCACCATCAATGTGGCGCTAAGCATGCTGGGAGAGGTGAGACTGGCAGCATTTCCTACTTAAAAACCAGTGGTATTCTGAGCTAGTTTACAGGTTTAGTAATGTTAGTTAAGGGATCCCCCCCATGCTGATTATAATCCCATCTGGCATTTCTAGGTTGAGAAGAAAAAGGAGCCGGCTTCCCTAAGCGTAGGGACCTTTGCGTCATCTGAGGAAGTTCAGGCTCTCAAGTAAGACCATCATAGAATGGTTATATTCGGTACGCCGTGTTATCTGTCCACCGCTGGCTAAATCTGGACCCCCATCCCCCATCCAGGTCTCTGCTGATGTTCACCATGGAGAATTGCTTCTATGTATTAATCTCCCAAGCGGTGCGTTACCTGAAGGACCCCAGCGTGCACCTGAGGGACAAGCAGCGGATGAAACAGGAGCTGAGCTCAGAGCTGGTAACTTCACTGCTCCCTAGTGCTATTCTTCCCTGTTTATCTACTGCTCCCTAGTGCTATTCCTCCCTGTTTATCAGAGACTTCTTTATTGTTTAGTGCTTGTTGTCTGAGGGATAAGGCGTCTTCACGTCATCCTTACGTCCCTCTTCCTCCAGAGCACACTGCTGTCCGGCTTATCTCGCTATTTCCGACGGGGGTCCCCTTCGTCTCCAGCCAGTGGGCTGCTCCCCTCTCCTCAGAGCAAGCCCCCCACGCCGGGGGCCAAGGCAGTGCCCGAGGGCCAGGAGCCCTTTCTCCAGCTGGTGCAAGCCTTTGTCCGACACGTACAAAGATAGGCGACTGTCGCCCCCTGCTGGATGGCATTTAGCTGCATTCTCATCTCCGGATACTGGAAGTCAGTGTTGTGTTTAAAGGTCACAATTTCCTTTAAAAATCACTGTAAATCCCCTGATGGGATTCAAAGCAGCTTTTCACCTTTGACAGGTACTTAACCTAGGTCAGGGGTCTTCAGCTCTGGTCCTGGAGAGCCTGCCATTCTGCCTGACTTCTGATGAGCCATACCGGTTCCTAGTATTTACCTGAGAACCAGGTGTAGCTCATCAGAAGCCAGGTAGGAAAGAAAACCTACTGAACAGTAGCTCTCCAGGACCGGAGTTGGAGACTCCTGGTCTAGTATATAGTCACACCAGTGACTAGCAATGTGTAACCAACACTGACAAAGAATGGTGACTTTTCAAGTTATCAGCAGAATTCAGTGAAGAGAAGGTTGAAGAACTGACAGCACTGTTGCAGTGTCTGGAATGCCGGTTTGACATTTGGGGGATTGTGTGCCATTTGTTTTCTGGTTTTTGTAAGCAGCCAGACTTCTTAAAAATTTGATTTTTAATTTTTTTTTTTTTTTTTTTTTTTTTTTTTACAGTATAAGGCAATCACTGGTTCTGCCGACCCCAGTGCTGTAATTTTTCCCTCCCAGTACTTGAGGCAGCACAGTAACGTATTGCAAGACCTTTGTTTCTGTTGGGTTTATTGCAAACTGACATCAAACTTGAAACGCAGAATGATAGTAAGACCAAATGTAGTCGCATCTGTGGCTATCAGCTCCCCCTCTAAGGGTATTTTTCATTACTGTTATCCAGTTCTTAACCAACCGTTACTGACCAGCCATAGAAATACTAGGAAAGTTTTATACAAAGGAACAGAGGACATTTTTGGGAATCTGGAGAATGTTTCCCTCACAGGCCTTTATGTGTGTTGGATTAGTCTCAAAAATCGGAGTGTTTTAGTTTAAAGGGTATGTACATTTTTAAGTGGCTTTGATTACGAGTTACCAGCATCTCTGCACTGTGGGCTTCTGGGTAATGAATGAAGTCATGCTTGGGGAAGTACAGTGTGTGGGGCTGCCATTATGCTAACCTGCTTTATGGCCCCCCGTATAGTATCAAAGGGATGTTTCAATTAAGAGCCGTGTCTGTCTCACTGCCCCTTTCCACTCCCGGCTCCCCGCTCCCGACTCCCGGCTCCCGACTCCCGGCCAGTCCTAAAGGCACTTACACCTAGTTTTATAGGTTTTACTCTGGTCCACTGATGACTAGGCATCTTTGTGAGAGTTCTGTTGATGGTTGGATTGTTCAGAGCCATGTATGTGTTGCCATGGGTATTTGATCTATATAAAGTATGTAAGCATGTTACAAATAAATATAAAAATTTTAGTACTTCACACAAGTATGTCCCTTTTGCTAAATGTATTTGTGTAGTGATTTCTGTGAGCTGGGGTGCCGTCTTGTGTATGTACTCTTACTATTACAATTGTACTGTATTGAAGGCCTCTGTATACAATATTTGGAAGCATTCAAGATTTGTACTTTTGAGGTATTTGTCAGGATATAGGTTGTTTATACTGAAATAAACTTTTTTTTAAGAACACACTTTGCCATATTTCAGGATCACATTGATCAGAATCTTAACTTACAACACCTGATTCCCCTTCCAATGAAAATGTTAAATGTAAAAGGATAAATTGCAAGATTTACCCTAGTTTGTTTACTGCACTATTTTATACAAAAGTAGGTGACAAATGTCTACTCAAGCTTTCATAATCATTACCAAGTTCTCTGCTTGCAATGCTGCATTCCAGCCAGGTGTATTTCTAACTGGGTGTGATTGAGATTGATTATGAAAATCAAGAACTGAAACATTTTATTCATCAGGCTGAAAGTGTCCCTCTTTAGATGTTGGTTTAAAGATGAGTGAGAATTGCATTAACTGGTTCTTTTCAAATTTTCTGACTTTTTTCATGTAAAAATGTTTCAGGTTCTATGTTTCAAAAATGCATAACCGTTCGTACCCATTGACCGACTATGGAAAGGTTCTATAACTGTTCATATGTACTGTAATATGCACTCAACATGAAACGCAGGCTAAAGGAATGGCAAACAAACATCTAAATACAATTAAACATTTAATGTACGTATTTTACATACATTTTTGTCTAAAAAAAACCACTATCCAAGTATGGGCCATGGTGTGTACTGGGATTGCGAAAATAGATGTGTGTCAAATTGGCCTCCAAATTAAAAGGAAAAAAAAAAATCACACTTCTATGTTTTACATATAAAAAGAACTTTAAAAGCTAAATACAGATTCAATATTTACAAACAGGAAACCTTTACATTATTGCTTTATAATGACTTACAGCAAACATATTAAAATAGGTCACAAGTAAAGGTGCAAGCGCTGCCTTATTTTCAAAGGCACTTCTGAAACTGTACCTCAGCATTATTACAAAAGTAAAAACAGCAGGTTCACAACAGGGGACTTTGCTTAGCAGGAAAGAGAGGAACTTGAGGTGTGACTGTGTTGCTCAGCTGCTGAATTGGAGTGTCTTGCAGAATGAGAGATGGACAGACACTGCCACACCCCCCACACCTGAGGGAGCTCTACCCATTGGCCGGGACCTCCTGGGAAAGACGAGTCATTTGTGCCTGGATTTTCCATATACTTTTTGTTTTTTCCATACATCAAAAACAAATGCAAACTACTGCAATTATAGAACATATGTTCAAAAATCAAAGTACAGCATTCTTTGGTACAGGATGCGTTTACCCTGGATGCATTTACCCTGACCTGCAGCATGAAGCGCATGCTTGCAGCATGCACCTCATGGCACAGTAATGCAGCTGAAGACTCCACAATGGAAACAACCTCAATGCTCAAATTACAAACCATGCATGGAAGGGACCTCCAGATTTAAAAACTGACCTTCAGTTGGTCCTGGTAAGCCTTTAAGGCCAAAAAGTGTACAATAGTTTGTCTGTAATCCCTCATACAAAAACAGATGCCATGTCAAGGGGGACAAAATAAAATTATCACAAGAAAAACTCATAGTAAAATCTTCATAAAACTTATAATAGGGACATTAAAAACATTAGTTAAAAAAAAAAAGAAGTCGTCATAAATATTGACTCAAACTATAATAATTAAACAAAATTGAATGTCATAGTTATTGAAATCTATGCAAAATTCAATAACTCACCTCTAAGTTACCTCTGGCTCTCTTCAGTACATCGTGGGTTAATGACACTATGAGGGAAGCATTGAAAACTACAATGAAATGTAAATGTCTCGTACTGAAATTACTTTTGTTAAGTATAAACACCAAGCGCATACGTGATTTACGTTCACTTACACTGCTCAATGATGACCTTCTCCATTCCCTCCTTCAGCTGGTTGGTGGTACGAAGTCTCTTCACTGCCCCCAACAGTAACCTCTCTTGTTCGCTTAACTTGGCCTTGAGTCGTGCGATTTCACTCTTTAAAGCCTCGTCCTGTATTTTGAAATGAGAAGGACCACAATTAAACAATGAAAAGCATCTGCATGGCTTGATTGATAAGGCCAGAAAAGCCCAACCGAGTCTGGGCTCTGTGGAGGCACCTGATGGCCCTCAGTGCAGGAGCAGGTTGGAATGGAAACTCTCCACAACAGCTTAAGCAGGCGAGCAGCTTCCTCCAAGACCTGCTGCATCGTGTTGATGTTTGTAGAAAAGCCTTTGAGCAGCTGCTGATCTAGAACCTGACAAATAGGTAAGAGGTAAGTTTGTGATGAGCTAGTCGGCTATCTTGCCTCCTCTTCACATCCGTCGCACCTTCACGGGAGACTTAGGGCATTTTTCCACTGCATCAGATGCCGTGATTTTGGTACTTCGAGAAAGTTGTATAAATTTGGCGTAACTTTATGCTTAATTAATTCGTTTAGCTGAGCACGCCACATGCAACTGTTTCGGTATATCATGGTAGCATACTGAAGTCACAGAGAAGGAAGGAACAGCTCATCAGCCACAGCATCTTTTAAAAGAGGAGATACTGTGGTTAAACACGGTAAAAGACGTTGGCAAGTGGTGATACTTTTTGCAGTTCGATACATTTTTTATGTTAAATATAGTTTTCATTCGTATTTCATTCCACAAACTATTTTCTTTTATTTAGTGTCCGTTTTTTCATCTCACTTTTAGTTTACGATAACAGCACTGGTCCCCAGGAATGCCAACTCTCACGCATTCCAACTCTTCTCTTATTCCATTATAAACCTAAAATTAGCCACATGAACTTTGGGGTAGTTTGCAAACCATACAGACTTTTAAGGTAATAAAACTGTTACATACTTTTACAATTTCGCAAATGTAAAATCTCATGCCAGCCAGGTGACCAAAGTTGATAACCCTGAGTCCCAATAAGTCCGGCACGCACAAACGCGCACGCTGGTGCCGTCAATCAACATAGAATAGGCCCATATTTTGGCCTAAACATTTTCTCAAACACCTAATTCAATGTAAATTCTTAGGCAGTAGGCAGACAAGCAGACAACATATGGTTTTAATGATGAGTGTTTAGTAGTTACAGGACGAAAAGATCTCCGTACCAAGACAAACAGACAACACTTTTGCTAGTTTTGCCTACTCTGGCGGTCCATCATCCAGAATAGCGCCTGGGCGTTTCCTCTTCAGGTGCTCATGCGTAGCGCTAGTGCCCCTGTAGTATGACATCGCAGTCTGCACGGTGTGCAAGCCACCTTTTTGTTTGGTTATAATTACGGAGTGGTATTAAACGATTCATTTGTTATAATGGAGCATTTTAGAAATCATAAAGGTAATTTATTTAAAATCATAAAAAAAAAACAATGGGTCAATTTAAATATTGATTATGACGCATTTTTAGAGTCTACATCAGGGCGATTCAAATCACGGTCCTCGAGGTCCGAGCCCTGCTGATTTTCCAGCCTTCCTTTACCTGTGAGCCAGGTGTGAAGCCTGTGGCCAATCAGAATCAGTAATTATTAAACTAACTACTGGGACAACTGAAAACACGGCCTGGATTTGAATAGGGGGGGGTCTACATGAATGACTACGTCGGCTAATCGTGGCAGCCCTAGTATATTCAACAAAATACTTTTTAAGTTCTTGTCTCGTCAGCCAGATCTCTTTCTTGTATATGTTCTTACAACCAAAGCGCTTTTTTTTTTTTTTTTTTACTTTGTTTATCATTATTTTCTGAGTTTGCAACTGTTTTCAAGGCAGCGGTTGTATTGTTTTTCAGCGGCAGGCTATTTGCATAACCAATCAATAAATAAAGCATTTCAAGTTCCACCCCAAAGTACCAAAGAAGTACCCCAGAAGGTTTGACACTTTCGGTACTGGTACTTGACCGGAAGTCAATGGAAAAGCGAAAGTTGGTGCGGTGGAAAGGTGCCCTTACTGCGGATTTTGAGTCCTGCTTGGACAGAGCGTGGAGACACTCCTGAAGGTGCTGTTCCATCCTGCCAATCAACTTCCTTCCCTCGGAAATCTGCTTGCGCAGGGCATTGTGGTCCTCGATGAGGCCAAAGACGTGCCGACCATTTTTATTGGCCCAAAGGTGGTGGCCGGGGACTAGCCGGGCTGGTTTTGTGGAGGTGCTTCCACTGCTCTGAGACGTACAACCTGAACCCCTCCTCACCTCCCCACTGACATCTGAAATCAGAACAGTCAGCAAACTTTTTTTTTTTTTTTTTTTTACAGCAACACTAAAACTTTCCACTCTAACTTCCATATTTCTTAACCAGTAAAACATTGCTATTTTAAAAACTGGTCTGCAAAGAGCTATTTTGGGCTCCTTTACTTCTACCAGTGGAAATCAAGCTTTGTGTAACAAACCAGAAAGGACATCTGAGGAAACCCTGACAGACGGAAGGGTCAAGTCACCGACATCTTGGGCTGAGGATTCATCTGAAAGATACACCATGGCTTAGCAGTGAGTCAGCGGCGCCGGCCTGACACGGCAAGATGTTATCGCGGCTGCTCCATACCTCCCCCACGGCCGTGGCAGGGGGGCCTCGACTCCGAAGACAGAAGGTAGTTGATGTTGATGGTGGAGGGGGAGGCGTCGTGCTGGGTGGATCCTCTCAGCAGCTGCTCCTCCAGCTTCTGCCGTAGGGCGTTGTTGGTGTGAATACTCCTCTCCAACTGGAGCCGGAGATGCCGGATCTCAGAGAGGAGCTCGTTTAGGTCCAGGGTCGCAGCACCCGGAGCCGGCGCTTCCTGGGAGAGATCTGACACGGACAGGCAGAAAAGTACGATCATGTCAATGGTAACCATCTCCAAACTGACTGTTCACCTTCATACTTATTCCTGATTAAGATCAAAGCACAGTAACAAAAAATGGGGGGGGGGGGGGGGTTGGGATGC
>JAODLD010000124.1:16263862-16286260 GCA_026781065.1 Mormyrops boulengeri
CCCAAAACCCCACCCCCCCCCCCACCCCCCCCCCCCCCCCCCCCCCCCCGCCGCGCCCCCCCCCCCCCGGGACGCAATTCCTGTGAACGGAAGGTCACTAGTTCAAATCCCACAGTCAGCAGTGTGGTGTCACTGCCGGGCCCTTAAGGTGGGCCCTCGGCCGATCCAGGGACGGTGAGACCCTGCATTCAAAAGTAAAAATGTGCACTGCTTTGGAAATAAGTGGCGGCTAAATAAGTATTTTCTGTATCATCATATGATAAAAGCCAGTTACACAACTATGTGTTTCTATGTACAGTTTCATTACACAAGGTAATGAAAGAAGAAAGAAAGTGAAAATAAACACATCTTCATGACAGGTGAAGGTCTGGGGAAAATAAGACAGACAAATCAAACTGTATCACTTCAGAAGCATAACAATCTCATGGAAAATAAGAGGAAATGACTATCACCATTGTTAAACACCTGACATGAGTTTTTGAAAGAGCTTTAGCATAAAACCTGCACTTATTAGGTGTAACACCAGACCGGCAGGCTAATGCTACTAATACTACAGGTAACAGTATTAGTAAGTAACAGTAACAGTATTAATAAAATATACTTTGACAAAAGATCCATTACCGCTTTGTACAGTAAAACTGGTAATAGCGACTAATATTGTCTATTTTTGTTTGCTAAACATTATATTACTCTGAAACAAACTAAAGTAAATTCTTTGCACTTCATATACAAAAACATATATCCAGTCATTTTACATCATTTTAACCTCAAACCAAAACATTATTTCATGAACATTTTTGATATTTATTGCCTCTGTCAAAGGGCACTGACTGAAGTCAAACTGGATAAGCATTAACAAATTCATTGCTCCTGAGCAGACACACACTAAGGTCGCCGATGAATGTTTCTGGTGAGCCAGAAAGCCAGATGACGAGACATAAAGAGCCAATGAAATAAAATGTTCTTTTTTACTACTTTGGCAAAAAGTTCAGTGTATGTACACTAAATACCTACAGGAACATTAAACACATGATAAAGTTAATACATATATTTTGTATCGAAATGACTGAATTTGCCAGGAAATAGCAGATGAGCTACACTGTAGTTTAGGTCACTAATGACTGCCGGTTCATGTCCTTATAAGTGTCTGCTAGATAAATAACATGGACATGTCCCAGAAGGGACCCCCCCGACTGGACTTTCCATAAAAGCAGGGCTGTTCTGTTAAGATATTTAAGCTTCACAGGTGGCTTAAAGCTCTGTGTTTACATTATATTTTAGCAGGAGCTTTTATCCAGGGCAGTGCAGAATAGAAAAAGTGAGGTCAGCCGGTTCCTGGGGACACTGGGGGTTAAGAGCCATGCTCAGGAGGTGCCGGTGACATCACTCTGCCGTCCAGACCCACAGAGCCACTCGCCACCCCCCAAACCAGGAAAAACCGCACTTGTGCCACACACCGTGCTGTCTGTCAGCCGCAGCCCTCATCTGCTGGCTGACCTGCAGCTCCACGCGCAGCGACTTCAGGAGGTGCTGGCTGTCCGTCAGCTGCTGTCGCTGCACGCTCATCTCTGCCTGTAACCTGTGATGACAGATGGGGGGCGGGGTTACCATACGGGGGGGGAGGGGGTCACACGCCCGGCACGTCGGAGGGCACCTGCCTGTGCATCTCGTCGCGGCCGCGCCGAACGGACTCCTGTAGCCGCCGGTTCTCCTCTGTGGTGCCGCTCAGCCGGCTGTGTGTGCGGACGCTCTCCCGCTTATGCTCCTCCAGCTCGCTCCTCAGCGCCTCCAGCCTGGCCGTCCTCCTGGCCAGAGACTCACGCAGCTTCTCACTCTCCCTCTGCTTGTCTGTCGCAGGACAGGAGTCGCACATTCAGCCCCAAAACTGGGTGTCTGCTGATAAGCTCAGACCCACCAATCAGGTGGTTAACGGTTTCTCTGTCTTACTTCATCACACTTATAAGTCTTAGTATTTATATTGTATTTATTATTTTATTGTCCTTTGCACTATGACTGATGAGAATGAAACTTCAGATAAGTGCATGACGTCAAGCATTACCACCTGCTATGGGACTGACCTCTGGAGGCGGCACTCAGCTGCTCCTTCAGGGCCTGGTTCTGGCTCCGGAGGAATCGGATCTCGCTCGCCAGCTGGCTCTGCTCCTCAGCCCCATGGATGAAGATATTTGTTGCTGCTGAACATTAAAATAGAAGCCAGCAGAGGCACATTAATGAAGATTAACTTACACTGTTTGGAACAGAGGCCAGGCAGGACTCTCCCTGTACCCGGGCCGGCGCGGGACTCGCTCGGCATGTACCTGGGTCTCTCTCGGCCTCGGCAAGCCTGCGCTCCAGCTGCTCCCGGAGCCGGTCATTGGTACGGATCGTCTCCTCGAGGCGTAACCTCAGGCGACGGACTTCCTGAAGGTGCTCGGCCAGAAGCTCTGCAGGGGGAGTGCAGGGGTCAGTACTGCAGAGGTCTCAAAGCGGGCCGTGGCGTCCCTCTGGACCTTGGCTGAAACACGAGGCCCCCACAGCCGCCCCACCTGGACTCATGGCCACGGTCTGAACCCGGGAAGCTTCTGGCTCCGCAGCTCGCTCTGCTGCATCAGGGGTCCGCTTCAGGGGAGATGGCTCAGGCTGGACCTCATCCTTCTGGGCCAGGATGGAGCAGTGCAGGTCCAGCTCGCTGCGTAGCGTCTCATTCAGCTGTTCGCTGCTCCTCAGCTGTTCCAGCAGCCGGCTGTTCTCCCTGCGCAGGCCGTGCAGACGAGTCTCCAGCTCCGCTCCACCTCCTGAGAGATGGAAACCACAGCGTGCAGAGGCAGCACTGAGCATCATGGGTGCACATGGTCTGTAGACCCCTGCAGTCAAGTCAATGTCAATTCCAGAACATTCTATCTTCTGGTACATTTATACAAGTTTTAAAAATGAAGCTGTATCAGATCTGCAACAGAGGTCAGAGTTCAAGCATCCCTATTATCAAAAAAACAAAAAAGTTGAGCAACTGAAATGTATGAGGCAGCATTTTGCAGTGACAACATATACAGGAAGCCTGTCAAGACCAGAGGAACAGCAATAAGCAGAATTTCAGCAGATTTTATAAGCAGATTTTTCCTTTTTTTTTTACCTGGTGTGATATGCTTTCTGGATGCTGCAAAAGCAACGTTGTCATGGTGACGCAGTGCAGAGTCCACAGCAGATACAGATGCAGTGCTTGTGGCTGCGAGGCCTGTAGCAGAGACCCAGAAGAGACTGAGATTCATCCTGTCTGTGGGGCTGAGAGACACCCCAGGGAGCTCAGAGAGAGAGCTGGCAGTCAGGCGAATCCACAGTGTGCCTGACTACAGAATATACGGTAATATTCATCCTGTCTGTGGGGCTGAGAGACACCCCAGTGAGCTCAGACACAGAACTGGCAGTCAGGCGAATCCACAGTGTGCCTGAGTACAGAATATACGGTAATGTTCGCACTGGTAACAAACCACAAAAACACTAACATTTGACAGGCAATTATTTCCCCCGTCCAGACTCCTGCTCATGTAGCATAAACATGCATGTTACAGTGACTGGCTACACAAACAGACGCTTCCTCTGCAAATACAACAGAAAGTCCACCATGCCCTTCTTTAAATTGGGTGATAATGCATTTTTCCTGATAGCCAGCAGATAGTCTGGAGGTCATTGATCTAAAATGTAACATGTTGGACATGTGCATTGTCAAAATTTAGTTTTGGTTTACACATGCACAAAAAGGTTACATCGAGTTATTAATCAGACTTATTTTCTGGTAAATAATAAATGTAAAAAGCTAATTCCTAACATAAACACCTGTATTTTTCCATCACTGCCAATGTATCTCTGCAAAATAACACCAATTAACACAACATCCTAAGCAATTAATACACATCTAGACAGTTCCCATGACACGGAATCAAAAAAAATAAATAACAAATAAAAAAAAAAGAAATTTTATATGATCCAGTGATAAATTTCCCCAAGAAACCACTTAACAGCTGGATATAACAGGATGACCCGAACATGGTACCTGAGCCGCTCTCCTTCCACGCCTTTTTCCACCGTCCACGCAAACGACTTTTCTGTATGGCTTTTGCCTCATGTTTGTCCATTTCCTGGTACAGCTTGGTACCGAGCCTGTGAGCTAGCTATTTACCTGTCTGCACATGAACCTCTCACACACCTGCGATACACCATTGCACACAGAGAGCCACTCTCTCTGCTTTGGGAACACTATTAAATTGGATACACGTGATTAATAATTCATGTAAGTGTTTGGGTAACTGTATACCTGCCCTATCACTGTCCTACATCTTAGTGCTACATGTCACTTGATTTTGAGAAGAATGGGCATTAGTGGAGTACCAGTGTCATCATAATTACCCCGACCGATAGGGGGTGCCACATCCAGGCAATGAGACCAAAGACAAAACATTTATTATTTGTATCCAAACAAATCTTTTGTGTTCTTTGTCTTTCATCTTACATGATTCACTGGCTGTGTAGGTGATTTTACTTTTCAGTTTTGCTGAAACACATGCTAGTCAAGCCCATCCATACGGCCAGCCTTGGGAAAATGTACCTTGAAGTAAGCGGCTGACACCGTGTGTCTGAAGCGTGATGGAGCCGGCGCCGTCGGGAGGCCCGTGGCCAAAGGGCGACTCGGCACTGTACAGCGGCGGCCTGTCGCTGGGAGAGCCCCTGTCGGACAGCTCGGGCGCAGAGCTGTGGTGACTGCTGGGGGAACGGCCTCGTAGCTGCCTCTGCAGGCCTTGGATTAGCTGCTTTTTCTCATGTAGCTCCTGGGACAGCCTGCAGCAGATTCAGAGCGTCAGAGGAGGGATCTGCACAGGACTAGCACAGGACTAGCACAGGACTAGCACAGGACTAGCACAGGACTAGCACAGGACTAGCCAGTGCCATGAAGAGACCAGGGCAATGTCAGAGACACAGGCCACTCTAGGCCCCATTAGGGGGTTTTGGACACCCTCATAATGTGTCTCATTACTCTGAAATTATTATTCTAAATCCTCTCCTTGAGGGCTGAGCCCCCCCAAGGGTCAGATACTAGAATGGGCCCTGGTTAGAGCGATGTTAAATAATTAACACCTGAGCTGCCATTTCCTGCATTACAGGGCCGATACAGACTATGGAAAAGCAAAGGGCATAATTAGCCAAAGTGCAGATGTTTCAGTCCATGCTGGACTTTCATCAGGCTGGGTCACTCTGCGTATGAGTTACTGTATCGATGCACCTGACCATGACATTCTTCCCATAGTCTGTATCGGCCCTGTAATGTAGGAAATAGACAGACTTTAAATCCAGACTCCATGTCTGAATTCCCTTTGTTCTCTGCATGCCAGTCCTTCCTTGCTGAACGTATGTATACAAGATTAAAATGCTCTGACAAATCGTCTTACTGAATCAGGAACTGTTTCTAATGGAAAGGTATAATTAATGTGTGCTTTCTTATAATTGGTTTAATGTTTTCATCAAGAGTTAAAGTGACTCTCCTTCTCATTCATTATGGTCATTAGGTCAGCACATTAATGTAGAAAGCCGCTTTGGATGGACACTTTTCCTAAGCCTAGACGGCTCATTCTCCAAGATTTACAGAGAAAAAAAAATGTGCCAATAACAACATTAGCACTCTGAGCACCAAGCAGATAAGTAATAGCTTTGCTGCACGCTACTGCATTTTTCCTACAGTCACTAGACACCAGTAAACTAAAAAATGAGTATCTGGCAAACTGCAAAGACAGACTAAACAAAGGCAGGCAGCACGAGCATGCTCTCACTCCAGCGCCAATCCCAAGATGCAAGACTCACAGATCCAGCTGTTCCTTAGTGACTTCGGCTAAGTTCTGGTTCTGCTGCACAAGATATCTCATCTGCTGCTGGAGCTGTTCCCTTTCACCCCCTAACTGAGATCGCAGGGAGCTATCGGAGCGGTCAAGTGAGAGACATGGGGCCTCTCTGCAAGTTCAGACAACCCTTTGAATGGTGCCATAGAAACAGAAATTCCTATTCTAAACACACTACAAATACAAAGTCCAAGAAGGGACAAAAAGCGCGGGCAGAGAAAAACCTGATGGGAACAAACCGGGTGCCCTACAATTCATATGGGGGTAACAAAAATATACTCTTACTTAATGTATTAAATAACCACAAAATACTTTTGTTCATGATTTGAACTTGATTAGTAACCGTGGTACTAGTAAGTTACTAAGGAATTGTATTGTAAAGTGTTACCTAGCCTGTGTCTCTCCGAAGAGAAACGGTCTGACAAAGTTCTACTTCAGACATTCTGCACCCCGGGGATCACTGGGTAGGCCAGCACTGCATGCGAGGTGACAGCTGGTGTCAGGCGCGGTAGCACTTTACAGTACGGTTACTTAGTAACTTAGTAGTAGCTCAGTTACTACCCAAGTACAAATCATGAACAAATATAGTTATTACAGTTAATAATAGTTATAGTAATATAGTTAAAATATAGTTAATTAATACATTAAGTAAGAGCTAGTTCATGATTAAGTGTATAATATATTATTCATCCCCCTCGAAGTGTTACCCAGATCATCAATTAATTTAGTTTGAGTAAATCCAAATTTTAACCACTTTCAAAATTTAAACTCATTGAACCACTATATTTAAATGACCTCCCAGCTCCCTTGTGTCTAGCTATTGATTAAATATATAACTGTTACAAAATGGGCAGGATTTTTTATTCCCCAAAGCACAAAAGTTAAATGTTATTCTTAACTTTGGAAATAAAAAAATCACCACATTAAAAGCCACTTTGTTGTGCTGTTCTTAAACAACATTAAGCATTAATAAAAAAATCTCCAGAGGGGAAAGTGGTACAGTGCTACCAAAATGAAAGTGGGGAGGGAGAGAGGGAGAGAGGGAGGGAGGGAGGGAGAGCTCTGTGCTTCAACATAATGGGGTGCAGTGAGAGAGAGATGGAGTCAGAAACGATTGTACAAGACAGGGAACATCGAAAAGTCACGGTCCCACCTCTGTGCCAGGTCAAGAACGGCTCTATCTTCATTGTCCAAATGTTTGTCTCCTACAAGACAGTGCAGAAGATTGACTATGAAAGCCTTGTCTTTCTCAATCAGTTCCAGCTCATTACCGTTCTCCCTCAGCTTGAAGGGTAATTACATAGATGGTATAATCGATTTGGTGCTAAGCACCATGGGAAACTCCTCCGGTAATAGCATTGCTTGCATGTGACCCACAGGTGTTAATTTCTGGAGGTCATCAGAAACAGCTGTTGCTGTCCGACTGTTTAATAATTTGCCAAATAGAATGTTACCAGGAAACGCTTAGGGGAGCGTAAAGCGGACCGCCTGGGAAGAGCGTACCGTTCTCTAGCCGTTCCTCTAGCCTCTCCAGCACGGTCAGGCTCTTGTCCAGCTGCTCGCGGAAGACATCTTCCGCGTGGTGGTCTACGTCGCCGGCCTGGAGCAGTTCCTCGAACGCCCTGCCGAGCTCCGCCAGCTGCAGGCGCTGCAGTGCGCCAAGTTCCCGGCTCTCCTTGATCTGCCGCCGGAGCTGGGACAGCTCCCTGGCCTGGGACTGCACCAGAGAGTCCATCCTGCGGGAAACGCCGGAGGCGACGCCAGAGCGCCCATGAGCCATGAGCGTGTGAGCCAGACAGGCCAGCACGCCGAAGGACCCCCAATGGACAATAACTACTGCCCCATTTCCGGTCCTGGGGGGGGGGGGCCGTCTGCAACACAGTTTGCAAATTCCCCTGCTCAAACACACCTACTAAACGTGGCAGTAAGGTAGTGAGCTGAATAAGGTGTCTGACCAGAATCGGGGAACCCGGATCTACAGGAAAACCGATCATCTAAACCAAAAACGCACAAACAAAACAAGCAGCCTTCAAACCACGGAGTACGACTCGGGAAACAATTACATTCAATTACATTTTAAAAACACCATTTTCTCAGCAGATCCTTTTATCCTGTTCAACTTATTTTCTACATCCATTTTCCACTAAACATGATGCTGATTAGTCTGCCTAATGGTATAAAACAGGAGTGTGTGTTTTATAAGGATGTCCTGGACACCATGGCACCCCACCTTCATTTTATATTTAACAGTGCTGTTCTGATACTTTCGATTCACTTCAAAGTTGCCTGATCAAATTACTACAACAAGGGTGAGGATCAGAATGGTGGTATCTGATTACATTTTTAAAATTACAGTTTTTCTCAGTCACTTTGGTCAGATTCCTCAAATCATCCTTAACATTTGCAAAACTAAGTGCATTTCTTGAAACAATTTGTACAAACAGCACCACATGATGGACTGATTACCTGCAAAAGCCTGTAACTTTCTCAAAATCCTTAGGTTATCCCTCAAAAGTAAATATTTATGTCAATGAACTTGTCAGAGCCACCAGAACAAGTCCTTGTGTCATTGTTCATGATCAAGATGGTCAAAATGCTTCGCCATGTTGTCAATGTAATGGCGTTCTCTGTATTTTCCAACATAAACTATGGCTAAGGTTTTAATGACAATGACTGAAAATGCACGAAGTTGTACTTTTTCTGTATGACGTATATCAATTTCAACAGTACAAATTTACACATACTGTAACACACACTGAAATACACATGTACACACTGTAAGCATGCATACATGTGTGTGCTACAGAATACGCATAGTATGTCATATAAAGTGTATTTACTGTATACTACAAAATGCAAGTGGAGTACTGTAATATGACACTATACATTTTATTGTGCTAAATTAGAAATTAAGTTAAGTTTTGCTATGTAATTTAGCTTTTACCTAATTAATATTAGCTAACTTGCTAACGTTAATTAGGTGCAAGGACTGCTAAGTACACTTAGTTATACTGTGTGTGTGTGTGTGTGTGTGTGTGTGTGTGTGTGTGTGTACTCTCCTTAACATAATTAAAAAAGTGGAAAATAAGGTTAATGTTAGCAAGTTAGCTAACGTTAATTAGGTAAAAGCTAAATTGCATAGCAAAGCTTAACTTCCTTTCTAATTTAGCACAATAAAATGTATAGTGCGGCACAAACAACATCAACACTTACACTTTGTTAATCTTGTTCTTGGATCCACTAAAAATTAGTTAGTGGGTAGTGAATGTCCAGTACCACTGTTAATTAATGTCTGTGGCACTGACCTGTCAGTCAAAAAGTTATTAGCCAATGGGGACGCGCCCCTGAAAAAACCCGCCCACGCGAGAAGTTTGTGTCAGAACTATAAACAAAAAGTCAGGCAGCGCAAGCGAAGGAGCACATTATGAATAGACCAATCATGTTTGCAAGTTATAAATTTTACTTTTGAGATGACATTTCTTTTTAGTGAGTTCTATTTCTTTTCGAAGCCTTGTTTTTGCTTGATGTTAAAGTTTTGCTTGATAATATTGGCACAAATCTGATTCCATAGACTAACATGTCATAAACAATTGAAACTGTAGGAATTAGCAAATGATCGTACATAACTATTTGCAATTTGACCAAAAGAATAAGACTCTGCATTTATGATGTGCACAAGTGACTCGATGTGGAGGTTGGACAAGTCGGGATGAGAATTTCATTTCTGATCTGAAAAATGTACCAAAGCGACTGAGAAAAACTGTAAATTAACCTGTTGTGGTTAATATCACAAGTTACCCACAGAGACAAAGTAGATGTTCTAGGTGGAAGATTACGTAAACATCTAGGGGTCTTACAGCTTTGGAGTTTCCCATTTATGATGTGCAGAATGAATCATTTTTTAAGTAAAGCTGCAAACATGCGAGTAATTTACCGTGCTGGTGAAGCTGATCTACTTCGAAACTGAATTTGTTGCAGCTGTTCTGCCAAATTCTTGTTACAGTTCCTCTCTTTCTCCAGCTCAGTGCTAAGGTTGGTGATATGCTCCTTCATCATCTGCTTCTCGTCTTCATCTTGGCTTAGGATCGTGCCCTCAGAAGAGAGGTCCTCTTCATAACCAATACTGCGTCTCTCCTCCTTGGTCAGCTCTCGGCTATGTTTTTCCAAGTCAGAAACGAAGGCCAGGAGATTGCTTGACTGGGAGGTCCGATGCAGGAGATGCTGACTGATTCTCTGGTGGGTTTCCAACTGCCCTTTTAGCTCCAGAACTTGCTGCTTCAGGTGCTCTGGGTTGTCTGTGACTCCGTAGTCTTCAAACATCTGCAAGTTCTTCAAGCTGAACTTTGGGGAACTGAGGGTAGGTGAGCTTGGGTATGATGTACTAGAGCTCGTGTTGAGGTGCTCCGTGGAGGAGAAGTTACCATGGATCTGCCCAAGCAGTGAAGGGATGCTTGTACCTCTGGCATGATGCAAGTCCTGATCATTGTCTACAGTACCTGAATTAGAACACATTGGTAATACAATTTCAGTAGTACAGAAAAAATTCTAGACCTTTTTGCAAAGAGAGTTAGAATGTAAAGGGGATCAGAAGCAGGGCCATGCCAAAGACCGGGGCTCAAGCATGCAGGAATACAGATGAAAAAGGTTCACATAAATGAACACCACAATTCAACAGGGGCAGTTAAGTTATACAAGAACCGTATCTCAACAGCCTCACGGCGAGAACTGCACTCCAGAGTTAATTGGCAGCAAAAGCTCGGTGGACAATGTCATGCCAAGGACCAAAATTGTGGATTAGTTAACATGCAGCAAGCATGCTGTCTACCTGAGCTACTGTTCTCCTCCCTATCCATTTCGTTTTCACTCTTTCCACTCGTTTCATAACCCAGGTCCTGTAAATCCACCTGTACCTCTTTGTCATCTTGTCCCAGAGCCATCGCTACGGGCGACACATGGAGGTTAGTGGAACTCTTTCAGTTGAAGGCTGAAGATGCATCTCACTGCACTTCTTACATGCTCAGGTTTTCAAACGTTTACATCATGGTTTATTTAAAGTCTTCTTTGCTCACTTCTTATAAACATAAGCTTTTTTCCTGAACGCTGTACTGAACTCATTAAAATGACAATGTGCGCATACCAACTTAAGAAAAAGTCGCAATTACAGCAAAGTCGCAATTACCCTTTCCGAAAACAGTTTTTTCCCCCATGGTGAACCCATGGCTATGGTGTATGAGACCATTACGCCTCTTTCAGCCACCCATTTCAGGAAAATGTTTCTCCATTCGCTACTTCTTACATCAGAACATCATACCAATTCAGCACATAAGATTCAGGTTCTCCCCTTAGAATTTATATTATAAAAATAGCACTACAAATAAAATTCAACAAAACATGGAGACAGTATTAAAGTCATCACAATCCAGGATCCCAAAAGGAGTACTCAAAAAACTAACTGAATATTATGCTGGATAATTATTCAGGAGTCATGGATAGCTTTAGAATGTAGCAGTCTATCACATTCTTAAACCACAAATAAATACATAAAATATGATAAAATATATCAATATGTCTTCACAGTATATCCTTTAAGCGTGTAAATACATACAGAGAACCATTTTCTCTAAAATCTATAACCTTATTAAGGGACAGGAACCTGATATTCACTGAAGTGTGTGTATAAGTCAGTAGAAACATTTCTGCTGACGGTCCATAAAATAATGTTAAGCTGTACAGCTTTTAAATTGATCTTCCTACCTTTTTGGTTTCCATCTTGTTTCTCCTGGATGGATTTCTGCATAGCGATGATCTCCTGAGCCGCGGCCAGCTTCTCCTCAAGTTCTTTGCACGTGTGTTCTCTCTCTCCAAGTGCCTTATGCAGGTTTTCCAGCTTCTCTGGAAGATCTGTGGTTTTTGGACTTGATTTGCCTATTCTCAGCTCATTCTGATACTGCTTATTTTGTGTCTTGAGCTTTTCTAGGGCCTTCCGAAGTTCTGAGATCACCTGAGCACTTCCTGTTAGAGCCTGCTGAAGACTGCTTATGTTCTGATACAGGTCCACGTGGTGGCCCTCATGGTAAGCTGTTCTCAGCTTCTGAGTACAGTACTCTAGATAATGTTCTTGCCACTCAGCCTTGTCTTGAAAAACTTTTTGAAGTCTTTGTAGCTCCTGCTCAAGGCTCTCTTTACTAACTGGCTTCTCTGCGGAGTTACCATGAGTGTAGCAAGCATTGAGTGAGGCTAAGGCTGACCCGGCAGTGAAAAGACACTCTGCAAGCTGCCTTATTATTTGATCTTGCTTTTCATGGTCCTTAGAGTGCTTATCAATATGCTGGTTTTGTGTCCCACATTTTGAGCACTTGTCCATTTTAATCTGACCCCCCTGAGCTTCTCGCTGTTGTTGTTCTGAAAGCTTTTTAACATCCTTCAGTTGTCTGTATGTGGCTGAGTTACTATCTACTAAGTCTTGCTCAGTAGTACTACCGCTGGTGGGCCCTGGTATGGCTCCCCGTTCCGATGCAATGAGTCTGTCCCGCAGTGCGGCGTTTCGCTGATCCTGTTCCCACAGCGCCTCCTGCAGCTGATCAATCTGCCGCTGCATATCTGAGGCAGAGTCCTGAGGATCTACTACCCCAGGCTTCGACTGATCCACAGACGCACCGATCTGCTGAAGAACATTCTCAAGCTTGTGCAGCAACCCTTGGGGATCACTGCAGCTGATCTGTGTGTCTGCACTAGCCCTGCCTGCTGGGAAAGCACTCAGAGAGCCTAGGGCAGACTCTGCGACATGAAGGCAACCCAACAGCTGCTTGTTCAGTGCCTCCTTTTCCTGAAGCATTCTCTGAAGCTCCCTGTGGTGGCCGTGGAGGTCAGACTGAAGAACGTGGTCATTTTTTCCTTCCTTATCCATGTTACAGGCGGTAAGATACTCTATTGTGGATTCTGCAGCTTGTAAGGCTTCAACAAACTCTCTGTTCAGCTCATCTTTCTCCAAGAGCATTGCCTGTAACTCCTCACACTTTGCAGCCTTCTCCTGGAGCTGGCTAATCACACGTTCTTTCTCCTGACATTCGTAGTGGAGTAACTCCAACTGACTGAGGAGTTCAGTGCCCGTCATCTGCTTGGCTGTAAAGCTTCCAACCTTCTGGATGTCTTCTGCAGACCCCGGACAGTCTGGCCTCAGTGTGAATTCTTCCTGATCAGAAGCCCAAGGCTGAGGCTGCCCAAGACGTTTTTTCTCCATCTCCAGGACCTCCTCTGTTAAGAACTGCAGCTCTATATTAGTAGCTTGACTTTTAACAACCACCTTTTCATGCCTTATGGGAACAGGGAGGCGTGATTTTCCAGCCTATCAAATAGATCAAATAGAGAGCTATAATTAATAACAACGTTCAGTCGCAGATTCATATCAGAAACGGGTCGTATGGAGGTGACATACTCACAGCAGGTCTCAGCGCTTTGTGCTGAGCTGGACTGCCAGCGGCGTCCTTTGACGTGGGGATTATCGGCTGGGATACCTTTCGGTGTGCCGCCTCCTTCTGCAGGCTCTCAGCTCGCCTCTTGGAGGATCCCAGCTCTGCCTTCAGCCGCTCGATCTCTCTCGCCATGTTCACTATCAGATCCGGGTTAAAAGTGGCCCCACCCTCAGCAGCCGAGTTGAGCTCCAGCTGATCCTTAAGCACTTTTATGATCTTGCGTTGGCTCACTGCCTCAGACTTCATCTTTTCCACCATTTTCTGAAGATCTCTCTTGCTGTCACTTTCTCCTGAGCTGTCTGCGCTTTCTTTGGACTCCTCACACTGCTCCTTCTTCAGGAGGCCCCTCAAAGCAGCATTCTCAGCTTGCAGTCTCAAAATCTCCTCCCTGAAGCACAAAGCAATTTCAACCATATATCTAATTACCAAAGTAGATTATAAATCTTACACACAAATATATTTTGGAAAAAGTATGTTTCTGATTGATTTTTCTCCTTGCTTTCTTGATCACACCGATCTTTCACATATAACGTTCTACTATATTGTACTAGAACCCCATGAATATTCACCTAATACACTCGTATTGCCTACATAATGCATTAATCTCACCATGGCTATGGCTGTCTGGTGTTCAGAACAGAACGGAACAGAATGGAACAGAACGGAACAGGCTGTTCACGGCCCTGTCTCACCTGAGCTGAGTCACAGAAGACAGTCTTCTCTCCTTGAGGAGCGACAGGATCTCCATATCCCTGCTCAGACCCTCCTGGCGCCTGTCACGCTTACGTTTGGCGGCATTAAGCTGCCCTCCCTTGCTCTGGGCCTGGGAAATCCCGCTACTTTGATGCTCTGCTACCGATCTTTCCTTAGATCTGTCTCCATCACAAGACTGGGCATGCTCATCGCTTGACTGAAAATTTTCCAGTAGAAGAAGAAAACATATTATCAGCTACCCAACATCCATGGCACTTAATACCAACTCATCAGCATCACACATCTTACATTCAGTGCCTCCCCCCTCCCCATTCGCTCACCTGATGCCAAGCAGCTTGCTGATCCTCCTCACTAAGTCCAGAGGTCTTGCTACTGTGAGCAACTTCATCTAGATTCTTCTCGAGATGCTACAGTAATGGAATGGAGCGTGACACACATGGCTTTGTAAAAGAAAAGGCAGTGATGGAATGCAATTCATAAAACACCTCACGAGAAAAGCTGCATGACATGTACATAATGCAACAGAAACAATAAATCTGTTTAATGGAACAAAAAGATAAGAGAACAGGGATTAGTTAACAGATGTTGCACTGAAGTGAAAGACAATTGTTACCGACAGAATTGAACAGAAATTTAAGTGACCAAAACCGATCTGATCTCAGACAGAAAGAGCACCTTATTCTCAGAAGCAAGCTGAAACACATCTTCATCTTCCTTGATATCTGCTCTGCTGACTGGCGAGGCCGTTTTGTGATGATCTTCATTTGGTGCTTGCAGTCGTTTGATATAATCCCTTAGTTCAAGGATCTGAGAAAATAGAAATATATAAACTAGCCTTGACCTCGATGCTCAGAAAAAAAAAAAAAAACTTGACAATTAATGACTGGGAAAATGTAACGACGATGAAGTCATTTGATGAATGACTTGGGTGACACACCATTTGTCGGAGTTCTGGCACTGAAAGATGACCCAGTTCCTCATCTAGTCTGTCTTCTACACAGATGCTCAAGTAGGATGTCTGATCGGCCAAAAAGCTAAAGGTGTCAGCTAAAAAAGAACCAATTAAACAAATCAGTCAAATCAAGTTTATTGGGTCACAGCAAAGAAGAATGTGCTACAACAGAACGCATTCTGGGAAACACCTTACCAGTGTCGCTGGTGCCGCCCACCCCGCCTCCGCGATTCTGGATGGCGCCAAGGCGGGCTTGCAGGGACGCATTCCATCGCTGGGCATCTTCCAGCTGCTGTCTCACACTCTCCAGTTCCTTAGGGTCGACTGCTTCTGCCTGAGACTCACTCCCTAAAGACCAGACCGGGCAGGAGTAGAGGACAAACTCAATCAGAAATACAGCAAACCACCATAATAACAGAAAGTTCAGCTCACACTTTTACTGCAGGGATGCCTTCAGAATGTGTTAGTTTATTTGCAAGTGAATCTCAAAAAACTATTTATTTATTATCATAAGAGCCAGAGAAGAATACAGAGAATGTGAATTGACACTTTCCCAACCCTGTAATGTTTAATTTGATAATCATAACAATAAATCCTCAATCACACAATAAACAGTGCAGAAATGAGTGCACATTGTAGTTCCATAGATAACTCATTCCTAAATAAAACCAACTAACACGCAAGTAACTCAAAGAGTCCATGTGAAATTCTACCTGCTGTTGCATATAGCTAAATGGAGCAATGGATGATGGAAGGCTAACTTAATTACAGCTTTAAAACAAACTAATTAAATCACAATGACACACATGCAGATAAACTTGTGCTTTGGAATAAATCCAGCACTGAGTTTGGATTTCTCTTGAAACTGAAAAGGTGTTGCTGAATGAAAAAGTACCGAAATATAGTAAAATGATTGTTGTCATGAGATCACTCAAGCCACTCCTGACTACCAGTAGTATAAATAGCCAGTGAAGTACATTCAGATATTTAGCTATTTATACGCCTCCCTGGGAAGAGGTGAGGAAAGGGCATTGAGAGTGACAGAAACCCTGACAGGATTACAGGCACTGGAATTAACTGCCAGAATCTACACACAGCCTCTGCTGGGAGCAAGTCGCATTTTATAGAATATGTGTAACCTATATGCTGATAGGTGGCAATGCATAAGGGCATGTGTGAGGCCAGACGGCCGCAGCCTTATTTTTAGATATAAAAATAAAAATGACTAACAAGAATGTCACTTACGAAAACGTACTTGGTGTAACAGTGATCTTCAGTAAACTAAGCTTATTTTCTTACATTATTGAAAGGTTTCGCAGTTTATCTGCAAATTGATGCGGCCAGGTTTATAATGATACTTGGAATGTAACTGTTTGAGTTTGGTTACGAGGACTCGTGGAACAGCACTATGATGTCATGACGACGTATTTTACAGGAAAATATGAACAAGGAGGCTTTGATGATGGAGATGCAGATGATGAGGAAGATGGTCCATAAGACAGACAGACAGACAGACAGCAAAAGGGGAATGCAGACCTGCAAAACAAAAGGGCAGCAAGGAAACAAAACACAGGCATGCAGGAAGCAGGCAGGACACACGACAGATGATAGGGCAGGAAACAAAGAATGAATCTATCATGGCCACTTCAGCAAGACTGCCGAGAAGCAGTAAACAGGGGTGCACACCGTGCTGAATTCCTATGAAGATGAGGGTGTAATCAGCTGGTGAAGCAGACACAACCTGCAGAGGGCGCCAGATAGCCCTGGCCGGCCCCTACGCATGGGACTCCCCGGATACCGCACCTTCTCTCTGCTTGGCGCGCTGCAGCTCTGTCTCCAGGTCCCGCCGCAGCTCCTCGTTGTTTTGCACACCCTCCTCCAACTGCTGACGCAGTAGCTGCACAGTGTCCATTTCCCTCTGCAGGGCGTGCAGGCGCTGGGCACTGTGTCGCACACGGGGCAGGGGGCAGAGAGAGGGCTCACAGAAACATGCACTCACACCTCCTTCACAGGCATTTCTGATGGGACTACCTGGACCCGTATAATGTACCGTTTATAAATGGCACTCAAATAAAATTAGTATTTTCGGAATTACACTGCCCTGCGCAGGCAGAATACAGTAACCACGGTGACACTGAGCTGAGCCAAAGGGCTTCAAAGTTTTTTGTATGTGCAGCAGGTAGGTAAAAGGTGAGATGTTTTCTTCAAAGCCAAACAGAACTCAAATAAGATATTTTGCAGCAAGATAAAACAAAACCATAGAGACCTGACTTCAGCCCGAACTCAATTTTGATGAAATATGCAGTCATGGCTTTTGCTTTTATATAGCAGTAGAACCGATAATACCGGCATCCTGGACTAGTTTAGGGGCATTTAAAGACGACCAGCGAAAGTGATCTGGGAACAGCCTGGCCAAAGACAGACGCATGAGAGAGTTGTGCTGCAGTACCTGTCTGATTCTTTAACGGTCCTCACCAAGCTGGAGTAGAGCTGCTGTTCGGCCTTTAGGGCCCGGTTCAGGGCCTCATGCTCAGAGAGCAGCGTTGACAGGGCGGGCACGACCTGGGCAAAACCACATCAGTTATTTACAGCAACAGCAATCGACAACAGTAACAGGCCAACTTTGGAACTGCACAAGCCTGATAAGTTGAAAATGCCAAATTTTGTACCTCCTGCTGGCTGTTCCCACCAATGATGGTTCTCTCTCTCTGTGGGAGCCCAGGAAGGGATCTCTCTTCCTTTGGTTCAGCTACCCGAGCCTGGAGATCAGACACTTCACGGTCCCTTGGCTTTCCTAGACGGTCATGGAGACCCTGCCAGCCGACACAAAAGTCCATATAAACACCTAAGATTGTACCAATCTCTGTGGAGACAAGGATCTATTAAGAGTTTACTCTAGTCCAACAGAGGGCAAAACCACAACATTAACAGCAACTGAAGAATTCTTGCATAATCGTCCACTTACAGCACACACTCCCCTCCGTATTCTGTGGTTTGCCAGACAAACACGAAAGCTACTTGACTGCATGTGAATCCTCGATATCTTTAGGGAGACTCATTAGCCATGCAAGTCGAGATCCAGCAGTAAATAATCACCCGGATAATCTCGTCCTTTGTCTGTAGCACAGCTGTTAGGGACTCGATGTTGGCGGCCTGGCCTTCATTTTGGCTCCTGAGATCTGCCAGCGTGGACCGCAGCTCAGCCAATTCAACCTGGAAGAGACGAGTGGCCCCTCAGTGTGCACTATAAATCAAAAGGCCATTTAACAATGCCATCATTCATTCTGGAGGCTTGTTTTGATTTTACTCCCAAACTGCCAAGACTGCAGCAGGTCACCCGCTATCACCTTCAGCTCACTGTCTTCCTTCAAGGCTCTGTTCAGGGCTTCTGTCATCTGTCCTAGCTCCTTCTTCAGAGTCACAGCGCTCTTCATCACTTCAATCTTCCCTGGGTCTGAGTCTTCGTTTTTCTTCAAAAGCACAGCTGTTCGGCAAGAGGGACGAACAGGACGGCCACCCCGAGTTACAGTCGCTTCTCAGAGAGGGACAGCGCGGCTAACGCCAAGACGCCGCCAGGTGGGCATGCTCACCCTCCTCCTCGTGCAGACGCTCCTGTAACACCTGGACGGTCTGTTTCAGCTCCACCACCTGCGGCACGGCCACCTCCGTCAGTCTCAGCTCTGCCAAGAACTTCTCTCTCTCCTGGCCACTCTCCATCAGTTTCTAATACATAAGAAAAAAAGATTGCGTCATGAGAGAGGACATCTAGCACATTCTGTTTTATACTTGATAGTCATCTCTCTATAACGTATCTATCATTTTTAAAAGCATTACTGTAGCTAGAGCATAACTAATCTATAAACTATAACAGTTTAACAGTCAAAATGAGGCTGTCTAGGATATTTTGCATAGTATAACGTGTTTACAAAGAACGGCACAGAAAGCCACTGTGTAGACTGGCTCATTCTGAGCTCACATACTTACATCAGAACCTCTTATAATGGCCGGATGTTTGAGACGAACAGGAAAAGCCTGGTGAGGTGGACACACTCACGCTTATTACGGTGTCCTTTTCGGCCAGCAGGCCTCTAAGCTCCGCAGTCACCAGGCCCTTCGCGTGTGCAACCGCCGAGCTCTGCTTCTCCGCCTCACAGAGCTGCTGCTGCTTCTCAGCGAGCTGCTCCTTCAGGTCTCGCACTTCCTGGGTACGTTCAGCCAGGAGGCGCTTATAGTGCTCAGCAGAATCCTTCAAAGGAGGAAGAACACTCTGCCAGTCAGCTCCATGCCTTCAGCGTAAATGAGGAAAGCAGAGAGGGGCTCTGACTGCTCAGGAAAATCGATTAGAGCTGATGGTAACGTCACACATTACCTTGAGGAGTTGGTCCTTGCTGCTGATGGTCTTCAGAAGTCCCTCCGCAGTGCTCTCGTTGTCCGACACCAATCTCTCTCGGTCCCTCATGACTTCAGCCAGCAAGGCCTCGGCCACCTCCAGCTGCTGGCCGAGCTGCTCGGATACGGAGCCGCTCTGTGTCTTGCTGAGGAGGGTGCGGTTCATCTCCTGAGAATGGAGCATGGCTGTCAAGAGGAGCACCGCTTTGGTAACATCCTGTCATGAAATGGGCGAGACACTCCAGCTTACATCCAAATCCTTGGATTTCCCCTCAAGCGCTTGCTGCAGCTGAGAGATGATGGCGTCTTTTTCCCGAAGGGTGCGAGAAAGGTTCTCCTCCATCTCCTGCTTGGCCCTCTGCTGATCTTTGAAGCTCTTGGCCAGGTGCTGGAGCTCAACGTCCTTCTCCTTAATCACAGAATCAAAACTCTGGGGAGAAGGACAGCAGAGATTCAGCCAGGGAGACCGGCCAGGAGAGTGCTGAAGAGCAGGTACCCGCGGAGCGCCTAACCTACATTAATCGTCTCCTCGTTGTGCGACAGAAGGTTGTTCAGTCTTTCTAGGTCCCGTTCCCTTTCACGCAAAGACAGATGGAGCTGGTGAATCTCATTGTCCTTCTCTTCAATGGCAGCAAACTTCTCATCTAGGGCTTGCTGCAGAAAAGGTAACATGATAGACCTTGGCTTTACACAACCGCGCCACAAAAATTAGGTATGTATACAGGGGCGGCGCCACAGGGGTACTGGCCCCAGGTGAACGCTTATTGGCCCCCAGAGTGTCCCCTCCCCTGTCACTCACTGATTTAAAACATATCATTGGCTAATAAGGCTGGCCCCTCAGTATAAATTATGGCCCCTCGTATGGCCTCCCCCAAATAAATCCTCGAATTGCTCCTGTACGTCAGCAAACTTTCATGGAATATTGCCAAAAAAACGAAACAACTGAATTCACCAACTTTCACGAAATATAACGCTTATGAACATGCACAAAACAATGCACAAAGCATGTTTATCTCAACTAAAATTTCAGTCTCTGCTATCTTTGAAAATACAAAATCACACTGAAGCAACATAACCTGCATTTCTGAAGATCAAAACTAATACTGGGCACAGACTTCACTTTCGTAAATACACTCCTCACATGAAATAAAAGGTACTGTGTTGGAGATCGTTAACCACAAACGCTCCAGCCTCTTGGGAACACGCCTAGATGTGGCTGGAAGGTTCACCTGCAGAGCGTTCTCCTTCTCCCTGAGACGTTCACGCAGCTTGGTGAGCATGTCTGCGCCTCCCCCGGGGCTTCGCCTCTGCTCCTGATCTTTGATCATGTTCATATACTCCTGCAATCAGAGAGCGATGTCACGAGGGGCTCCATTTCCAGCCGGCCCCGCTAGCCCTGCCGTTTCTCTAATAAGTATCACCTGTAGCTGCTGCTCCTTGTCGTTGAGGCTGCAGGTGAGGCGCTGGATGGTGACCTCGTGGCCCTGCAGCGCCCTCTGGCTCTCGCTAAGGAGGCTCTGGTAGTGCTGTTCCAGGGCGCTCTCCCTCTCCCCCAGCTCCCCCTTCAGCTTCTTCAGCTGGTTTTGGAGGTCCTGCCAAGGAAAGCACGCAGATCAGCCCAGAAACGGCGAGGTCCGAATGCTCACTGCCAGTCCAACACAAATAAATAAAGGAGAAAGAAAACACAAAGCTTTACTTAAGGAGAGGTGCCCATTATAAAATAAGGAAGTCACGCCCATCCCTGTGTTATTTTTCCTAGGTTATCTGCCCGTTGTTCCATATGCAGGACTGGCCTAAATTAGAACTGGATCCATGGTTTGGGTGGTTTTCTAGAGCACCCCGGGGACCTGACTGGTCACCGTTCAGCGGTGCTCTCGCACGCGGCAACACGGGACGCCACCCACATTGACTGCTTTGTCTCCTTTCTTCTTCAGCTGCTGCAGCTCCTCCAGATCCTGCTCCAGCCGCTCCTTGGCTTGCCGCACGTCCCCCAGATCCTGCTCCCGAAGCTGAACAGCTCGCTGGAGCTTTTGAGCCTCCAGCACCTTGCCGTGGTGTTCCAGCTGTAGCTTCTCCAGCTCTGCCTGCTTATCCATCAGAAGATTCTGATGCTCCTCTGCACCCTGGAGGGGGCGTGGGGGGTACACACACAGATCACCCTATTAGAATATGCTGTTGGGTGCTAAATATAGTCTGAAAGCTTTCTACATGAAGAAACACATTTCTTATCATAAGCCACATTTTTAAAGCCCGGCACATTCACTTAATCTTCATCAAGGAAAGACAAACTTGCCTGGTATTTCTGGATCTGGGCCTTGTGTGCAGCCTCACGGGCCTTGGCCAAGGCCGCATCACGGTCCTCAATCTCATGGCAGAGCTCCTCCATCTTTTCGACAGAGGGGGGCGAGGCATTACTCGAGGTCAGGAGATGAAATGAATCGCAGTGTATTTATTCAGGCTTCGCTACAATCAGTCACCTCCTTGTCCTTCTGCTTCAGGAGCAGACTCAGACCTTGGATCGTTCTGTCTCGTTTCAGACCGTTCTTCTTCTCCGAGGCCAGCTCCACCTCGCTTTCCTCTAGCTTCCCATGCAGAATCTGAAAAGCAGACGAGACAATCACTTAGGGTCTTGTGAGACGAGGCAACCATCAGACAGGCTGTACAAATCGCCATTCTCTGCCAGAATGCACACCTTGTTTTCGTTCTCTTTATCTTCTAGAGTCTTGGTCAGATTCTTGATGGTAGCCCTGGTGCTGTTCAGGTCTTCTGTTATCTGCTTGGTAAGAGCTTCCATCTTAGCTATGTCATTCTGTTTTTCCGCAAAGTTCTGAAAGGACATTTAACATAAATGTGAATATTGATAGAAACAACAAAAGCACAGTAACAAAATAATAAGGTCCCACAAGGTCTTATAAAGACATAAAAAGACAAACACAGGCACAAAACTGCTCGCATGTTAATACAGATGCAGCCTTGTGAAGCACATGGC
>JAODLD010000124.1:16286360-16300164 GCA_026781065.1 Mormyrops boulengeri
TTGTGATCAGGTTCTCTCAGCTTTAAGGACTGTGTTCTGGGCTTGTGATCAGGTTCTCTCAGCTTTAAGGACTGTGTTCTGGGCTTGTGATCAGGTTCTCTCAGCTTTAAGGACTGTGTACTCATCATTAAATGCATCTGTCAGATTTTGTAAAAAATCCCATTCTGCAGCCAACTGGTTTCTGACTTTTCCGCCTGACTCTGAGCTGAAGCAGTACCGGACACTGGTGCCAAGGAGAAGGATCTCGTAAGGATGGGTATCTTGCTCTTCGGCTGTGATAAGAGGGGCCTTCTCGAGATGCTTCGAAGACGACTGAGGACGTCTGAGATGATGGAAGTAAAAGGGCTTCCCTGTAGATGCCCTCTCCTTCCCTGTAGATGCCCTCTCCTGAATCTGGCCACAGGATCAGGAGGAGCGGGTTCAGGGCTGTCCCCTTTGGCCTTCTGCACTGCAGATCCTGAGGGTCCAGGAAGGGAGAGGGACTGGGAACATTCCGAGGTTAAAGACTGAATGGAGGAGGAGCGCTCTTGGTACGCGGCTGACATCTGCTGCTCCAGCTCCATGTGCATGCTTTGGAAGGGCAGAGATGTCGGCTTTGGGCAGGAGCCTCCTGTTGGAGCCTCGGTTTCTGATACCAGTGCCACCTTGGACAGCTGGTCATCACAGCTTCTTGCAGGTGAGAGCTGCTTCTCTGAAACTGACCCCTCCGAAGTGATTTCAACTTCAGTGCTGGTCCTGGATGGGCTCCTAGCGGGTGCATCTTCCCCTTCAGCCGCCACCACGCAGTCATTGTTTCCTGTACTAGCGGGCGATGCACCGTATCAGGTTCTACCGATGACTAGGCGGCGCTCCAGCACACACTCCAGCATGTGGGCACACTTGCCGCAGAGGAACTCGCAGCGGCTGTCACACGCCACCTGTAGCTTCGTCCTCCCCAAGGGGCTGAATATCCAGCGGCAGTGGCTGCCACGAAGGAGGCCACTGCAGACTCAGCAGGTGTCCGGCATGCTTACGGGCCAGCCGCACCCGGTGTCACGTAGGGATCTCCGAAGGGACGCTAGCCGTGTCTCCCCAGACATTGTTGGAAGCAGAATGGGCAGCTAGTAGGGCAAGTCCTGCGCTAAATCCGGTAATCCCATCGCACTGGCTTGATAGGCACGCTTGCACCCAATCGTCGGTGGATAACGTAACCGGCATTACAGCGCTGACCCCTGTAATCTCCTTGTGACACAACAGCCACCCCTTCGGACCGCTGCGTGTCACTGACAAAAGCGACTAGATGATCGCCTTTAGCCGCAAGCCATACATCAGATGGCGCCACCTGTCTGGCTTCAGCCATAATATTTTGAGACTGTAGGTCAAAGCCCTGACATCTCCCCATCAGAAACACTGCAGCAAACGAAATAAAATCTGTTATGTTTTGCTTATGGCAAGATATTTTAACTTGTTCATGGAACTTGAATGATTTACATATTGACCTCAATTGAAAAACTTGCATAACTGCATAAAAATGTGAGTTTTGGACTCCTACCAAAACAAGGTCTGGTTTCACCAACAATCCTCTCCACTCAAAATACTTCAATAATTCATTCCATATAACCTGCTTACAAAATTCTCTTCAACTACAGTATTTTTTGTAAGCAAGGACACATCCAGCAGTTTTCAATAATTTCTCCTTAAATACCCCAGTGATTTCACTGCCAGAGAAGGCCCAAGAAGATTACAGAGATTAGAACAAAACCAAAAAAGTGAAGGTACACCAAAGTTCAAAATGCATGTAACATTGTGCTATTTTATATGACTACCTAAATTTCCCTCTGGATAAATGAAGTATCTCTCTCTATCTATCTATTTTCATTTTCTTTTAAACCACTGATTTTGATGAGGGGAGTAGATGCTCTATCTACTCAATCTGAGACAGTTTCCAAAACACGGCTCCCTGGCCAGCAGAGGCAGTCAGACAGGAGCACAGCCTCCTTTTAGAGCGAGCAGAGGAGCACAACATCCGAGACATGGCTCCCTGGCCAGCAGAGGCAGTCAGACAGGAGCATAGCCTCCTTTTAGAGCGAGCAGAGGAGCACAACATCCGAGACACGGAAGCAAACAGGGCTCATGCTGAACAGAAAAAGAAGATGTTGCATGTGTTCTTTGTTCAAATTTGTTATCAGTAGGTGTCCCTCGGATGACATCTGTTCTGTGCCATTGTGAACGGGATTACACAAGAGATAGTGACAAACATACTAAAGCAGGAAGAGGAGATATTGTGGATAAACTAGGTAAAAAGATATTGGGGCTTATCATTATCATTGGTGGTGTGGCGGTACTTTTTGCTAAAGTATTTTTGGTAAATGTAGTTTTCATTTTTATTTCAGTTCACAGATTATTTTCTTTTATTTAGCGTCCGTATTTGTTTCAGTTTACGATAATAAATCTGGCGCCAACAGGCTCAATGAGCATGAACACACGCTGGCACCGTCAAGCACCATAGAATAAGCCCTAATTGTAGCCTGGCTGTTTTCTCAAACAATTATTCAATGGAGATTCTAAGGTAACAGGCAGATAACTTTATGGCTTTAATAATGAGTGTATTTAGCAGCTACAAGGACCAAAGATATTAAAAAGCTCTCGATACTGATGGTAATTCAATAAACAAATAAAATATTTATGCTGACACATTTTCAGTGTCAACGTCATCAACTAAGTGGATTAACTGCGGCAGCCCTACTGAACAGTGACACGGCCTCAGGCCAGAGCACCACGGACGAGCCCTATCCCCCCAGCGTCCTAGCTGACCCGTCACACAGTTGCCTGGTTACTCAAGCCCTCTGACAGACAGACATTTATTTCCCTTCAGTAACGAGCACACACTTTGGATCACTGATTAACAAATGAATCCCCTCCAAACTAACCTGTAGTTCTCTTTCATTTTTCACCTTCTCACGCCCAAGTTCCTCTTTGAGAGTCTTTGGGGGGGGGGAGAACACCGTGTGTCAACAATACAGACAAAAGTCCACATTACAAAAAACATTCAACTAAAGGTCATACTTTGCATTCAACAAAAAAAACATACATTTTCTATTAAAAAGACCAACTGGATCATCTCTGTTAGTTTAACATGAGTTGCAGCGGAGCCTCACTGCAGTTACTAAACCATTTAAGATGTACTTTGTGATGGACGCCCACAGGTTAATGCGGCGTCCATGTAAACAGCCAGTATAAATGACTTAATGTGTTTTTGCAGAGTTTGCTTTGCATTTATGCTCACATTTAATCGATCTGGACAGTAGGGCACCCCCACTGTCTCTTTCTCAAAAACCAGCAATTGTAAGGGCCTCAGTGATTAAAGCTTCAGTTTAAACTATCGTGTTTTGTTTATGAATGTCCTTCACACATGGTCAAAATAAAATGTCAAACGATCCTTTGTTTCCAAACATCTCTCTGTTACGCAGCACAGAATGGCTTCCTCAGCTCTTTTGCACCTTCTGTAAATCGTACAGGCGTTTAAAAAGCAGAAGGGCAAACGCACACCTGCAGCTCCGTGTCCTTCTGAGTGACGACTTCAGTCAGGTCTCTCGTGTGCGCAGAGGCAGGTTGGCTCTCTCTGCCTTCATCAGCGATGGCCTTCCGTAGCTGCGCAACCTCTGCGTCCCGGGTCTTCAGGGACAGTTTCAGCTGCTCAATAACACTACGGCAAACAAAAAAAATGGGAACCCCAAAAGAAGATTTTCAAAAAAAGAATCTACACCAACAGTAGTGATAACACGCCATCTAGCAGCGAGCCAAGCCGTTCTGGCTTTTCTATAGCACAAACAGACGTGTGGCTGGTCTTACCCATCCTTCTCCTGCAGGACATGGTGCACATCCTGGGCGGGGGCAGGTGTAAAGGTGCTGGACAGGCTGAATGCGAGAAGCTGCTTCTCCATGTCTATGTTTCGCACCTTCTCCTGCTCTGCCACAGCTGCCATCTTCTCAGCCTCCTCTTCAGCTGCCTTCAAACTCTGAGTTACAAAGGATCCACAAGAAGCTGATGAATCGGACGTGAGGACGCGTGCGGCAGCAAAGCCTAATTACCACAGGCTACCTCACACACCTAAAAGATTCAACCCCAGCCTTAGTGCAACATCAAAAGAAGAAACACAGCCTTTTATATCGGGTATCGAAAAGCCCATCGCCCACCGTTTAGCTGTGCCTGTAGTCAGCACAGATTACCTCCTCTAACTGCTGGATCTTCTTATTGAAAGAGTCTCGCAGCCGCTCCGCCTCTCTCTTGGCCTGCTCTTTCAGACGCAGAATATCCCCCGATTCCTTCCCGGCCAAGTTCTCGACAGCTTTCCTTTAAATAAATTTTAAAAAAGCACACTGACCTCTAAGCAATAATGTGAACATAACATATATTCTCCCCACAAGGTGTCTGATTATACATCTTGCATACTTTAAATGGTTTCAAATGGAAGCCCTTCACGTTTGGCTCTATGTGAGAGCAGTGGTGCACTTACGAGGCTGAGACAAGAAGGTCCTGCTTTTCGGACAGCTCTCGCTTCAGTGACTCCACCTCCACCTTCAGCTCAATATTCTGACAAAAACCATAATGATCATATAATCTCTGACATCAGAAGTACAACTTCATTATACAAGTAACAGTCTGAAGGCAAACAGTCTTCTGGTGCAATGGCTTACAAAATTCACAGATGGTGATAAACCCTCTCTCCCTAACTTCAAATAGAAAATTGTCGTTTTTTTTGTTTTTTTTTTAATTGTGGGGGCATGTCATACAAGTCTCAAGTCTGATGTAGTTTTGCATTTTAACTTAACTTCCACCTCAGCTGTGCACCAAGCTATTGGAGCTAAGGCAATTAGTCCTGTTAATTTGCTGATTGTGTGCGCCCTGGCTTATTCAGCAAACTTAGATGTAGTATATTAAACTTAAACTTTATTAGAAACAAACACCAATAAATTTCTCCTGAAAAAGTATAGAATTTACTATTCTTTTGCACAGTAATTAAGGGATCATTTTCACTGCATCTCAGTGGTGATAGCAATAGGTTATGCACAATTATACAGTTCAGAAAGCAAATTATTCCAGGAGAATGTCCAGTCACCGTCTTGTATACATCCTCGGTCGAGTCAAATTTCTGTTGTGCACGCTCTTCCATAAAGTAAATGCGAAGCTTCAGGTTGAAGTTCTCTTTCTTCAGATTAGTGATTTGCTGAAAAAAGACAAAACGGAATGTTTTATTTGGTCGAGTTAGTGCTGAGTTGGCACGCAGAAGGCTTTCTACGGTAACTCCCATCAGCCCCGAGTGTACACGCCACGTGGAAGCTCAAATTACAGGAGAACACATCGCGCGTTGTGCAGTGTGGCCCAGTCCCAGGCCCGTGCTGCGTAATTCAGCATCATCTCCCTCGGAAGGCTAATGAATTGCAGACCCGGGAGGCTGCCTGGTGTGGAGGAGGGGAGATGGAGGCAGCAGACTGTGTACCATTGTTCTCTGGCTGATTTTATAGGCCACATCTGGGCTATTGGGTGACGGCCCCACTCCGCAAGACCAACCCGCAACTGACACTGACATCATGCCGCAAAGTGACAGACAAAGGGAGAAAAATGGATCTACTGAGACAACATTCAAGTTATGAATATGCTCATAAATGTGACCTAAGAGGACAGCACGTCAGTTTATTATGTCACAAAATGACATAAACAAGGAACCAATTCACAAAAAGTAAAGGCAGAATTAACTGTCTTCTTCTCGTTTAACTATTAAAAATTAATAAAAGGTGAATACTAGTATACTATGTCATGTAAAACTGGAGCCATAAAAATAAATTCAATACATTCAAGGCTATAAGTATTTTAGAAAATATCTCTTTAGTGAGTCACAGAACATTGTTTGGTTTCTGCATACTGGTGAGCTGTTTACTACCCAGTCTAAGGGAGTCAGGCCAATTTTAACTGGCAAAAAAACAACACACACCATCAAGTGCTACCAACTTTTGGTTTCAGTTTTGAAAGACAAAAAAAAAAACCTTCTTTGGCTTGTATCCACTTACATTTTCATAATCTTTCATGGTGTGAGCTTTAACTGGTGACACTCGCTCTCCGGGAAACACGAGTTCTAGGAAGAAAGAGAATGTGAAATAAAAAAAAAAATTAAACCTTCTTCAGTTACATACATTGACACTCTCCGTTGCTTAATTATTTAACTTTACTTAGTACCTTAGAATTAGGCAGAAACCGACTACACTTCCAAAGGTAGTGATTAATGATACAGATATACACCACATCAGCCAAATTTAACATGTGCTACCCGCATGACACTTTGAAGAAGCTATATAAACTGAGCTCACTACTTCCAATTACAGGCACTGATACCATCTTGAGTTGACAAAGTGGCATAAATTCAAGTCCATATATAAAACAAATAAGCTACCGGTACCACATTTGCATTAATACATAAAGGGACAGTTCAGAACTGGAACTCACAAAGAAAAGCAACCATGCAAAATGTGGTCAATTTATCAGTCACGTTAAAGCATGTAGCCAATAAATGTAAAGCAGTCACATTAAAAACATACAGTATAATATTTCAGAATTTAGACGCATCCACACTATCACAAAGCAGGAAAGAAAACTGAAAAGGTGGATGGATTTTATTAGTCTGAAGAACTTTTCTTAATTTATCTTATTACGACTTCACTGTTAGTTGCCAACAAGACAGCAGAACTTCAGGATACCCCAGACACATGTTGTACAGAAACAAGCAGCTGGTTTTTCATACAGGCAAACTTCTGACTTTTGAAAACAATAAAGCCACGGTTTGTATGACAATGCAGCACAAAAACAGAAACAGAAAACTGCAAGACTAGATAGAAAGACAAGCATTATGATTTCATTCACATTTACAATATACTAAGAGAACTAATAACTAAAAACTGAAAGTCTGATTTACGCCGATACTGAATGTCATCATTGCAGGTATATTACTAAACCACAGACAAAAGGAATCTAGTGATAGATAAACACCTCTACCTGCCATGGTGTCCACAGGAAGATGACCGTCGTCTGCCATCTCATCGAGTCTGGACAAGCCAGTGCTGAAACAATATGATTGCGTCATTAACTTTCAACTTGCTTAAAATTAACTCATTACCATTTGGTTGACCACAGAATAAACCATGCACTATAATTATTTCCCCCTCTTATATGTATAAATACACATTACAGTCAACTATGTTACTGTAAAGTAAATTCAGGAGAATAATTTTAAAGTCATATATATTGAATAGGAAAAAAAAACATTTCTGACTAGTATTTAACATTCCGGTAAGGTTCACACACCCGTTACTAGCAGAATTCTTATTGTCAATGTCCTGCAGAATGGCTAAGCATGCAGTCACTGTTTAACAAGCAGTCATTGTGATCTCTATAAATCAAAGGCATTTCAGAGCCAAGGAAGATTCGCACAGTTCAGTGTCAGTATACGGCACAGCTCCATTTTAGATCCTTCGACAAGAAGCAGTACTCCCTTGCATGACGGCCCCCCCTTCAGCATCACAAGGCCAAGAGCAGCAATAAGGTCGCCAACACTTTTTAATTATTCTCCTCCGTCTCAGACTTTTAGCTCTGCAAACACAAGAATGATCACTTCCTTCCGCTTTTCTACGACAGCTTCACTCAATGCTCTTCCTGCCTTCTACCCATAATCCACTGCAAGAGCTTAACAGGAAACAAAAACTAAACAAGCAATATCTGATTCATCTCCAATTAAAAATAAAGTGATGCTGATAATATCAATACTGCATACTTTAGTTATTGATCACCAATCCAGCTAAATGAAAGTCATCACTTTCAGAATGCTTTAATTAAATCCAGTATTAACACAAAAAAATTCCACCCACATAACAATATTCTGCACAACTGCACAGATTGCTGAATATTATCAGAGTTTAGTGCATCTTGACCATTCATGACAAAGTGTTGACCATCCGTTGAGACCCTTAAGCTGTCAACTAGTTTCCCTAAAGGAAGGCAAGGCTTTCTATTCCAAATGCTCGACATAACAAATTAAGAAAATTAATTATTTTAAGAAAAATAATAAATAACCTGAAAAGTCTGTTACAAAATCTCACAACACAAATTACCTTTAGCACACTGACAAGCTTTACCAGAAGGTACCATGATGGTTGGTTGGGTGTTTCACCCTTTCTCCATACCAGGAACCATCGGGGTCACAGATCACCCACAACTAGACCATCCCAATCTCATTCAGACATTTAGTGTCTGGTGAAACACTGAATCATCATGCAGTTGACAGGTTCCCTCTTTACAATTTGCCCAATGCTGCTTATATGTTTCACTTTGCCACACGCTTCACTTTCTCAATGGGGACCTAAAAGGCATCATTACAGTGAGAATGACATCTGTAATGTGTAAAAAATAAACTGAGCACCATGACAGAAAGTAGCACATGGAAGCTTTCAGAACAGACAGGGTGCACTTTGGAACTGTCATAGGACAAGAGACATGAAGGATGGGCACTGCAGATATGTAACTGATTTTATGGATGTTTAGGCCCAACGTGACGCGATGGTTGGGGGTCAGTGCCAAAATAAAGAACATGCCAGTATGTACACACAAAGTGAGAACCCTAATTGATTGGCTGAAGAGTCCTCACACCTGGGTTAGAACAGCTGACCTAAAGGTTATTCCAAAAACCTGCATAGATTGCCCACACCTGCTATAGATCCTAAGTCAACCACATGAAAATATCAACAATCAGAATGTTCAGATCATATGTCTGCCCCTTCTATAAAAGGCCATACATCTCTTATCACATCACATTCTAAAAGTGACCCTCCTCCCCCAAAGTAAAACTGAATGGAAAAAAAGAACAACATTTCAGGCAACATTCCCAAAATGCTTAATTACTTTGCAGCTGATTAATCAGACCAATCAGATGAGCTACAATCATCACCAGCCAAATGTGAGCCATCACTTGTAAATAAATACAGTTAAGGAGGCACATTGACTGGCCACGTTTCCATGGCCATATAATGTCTACGCATGTGTGAAATTAATTACATTGTGGATAAATACAGCTTGCTGTTAATTACCTGTTACAGCATACAGAAAATGTCGATCTTTGTAGGCTATATGTAGCGTTTATCTGACCGAATACATGTGAAATTTAAATAAAATAGGGCAAAACAAAACCTGAGAAAAGCATTAAAACAACATCATCTGAAGGCACCATCAGGTGAAACTATACCTATTATACCGTCTCGTTATTTGGTTTTTCCTAAATACAAAGCGTGTATCGCACAACGGTAGCTATGGTGCTGCCATTGTGCCAATACATACGCCACACCGAACAGGCATTATTAGCCGAGTGTCAATTGTACATTAAACCATTTATAAGAAGACTTCAGAAACATCTAGGACAACTTCATAGAGAACCAGTTATCTCAGGTTTCAGGATAAGGTAACACACACCACCCTTATCATTAATGCATTGGGGTACAGCAATAGCCATCTGGCTCCTCAGCTCAAAACACTGAGGTTCATTACAGGGCAGCGAAGTAACCGACATAAGAGACAGACAACATTATTATGATCAGAACCTGAACTGATGCTGTGATAGAAGTTAGCATGGTGCTTAAGGTACAGGGCTTATTGGTGTCAGATACAAGAAGGGTCCCGTCTGTGCCCTTCAGCTCCGTACCGAAAATATCCAGCTGTGTAAATGGAGAAGGAACAGCTAAACTACACAAATGGCTGTGAATAAAATATTTGGCAAGTAAAACTCTAATGAAATTTGATTTGATCACCCAGTGTATATTTACGAACCATCTTAATAGACTTGCAAAGAGTCAAAAGTTAAATGATACTAAACTAATTTCTTAAAGGTCTTCACAGGCCAGCATTAGCTGCCACAGAACCATCACTCTCTGCGTGACAATGCAATGAGGATCACCCTTTTAACACTAACAGTAATGCATATTCTTAAATTAATAGGTTAGGGGCTAAATTTATCTCCAAACACATGTCACTGACATTTGTGATTTGAAAAAAGAAAGGAATTATCCTTCAGATAGACGATAAAGGAATATTTGTCATTATATGTGGTGTTATACAGACAGTTATATATTTTAAAATGTTTGTATCTATTTAAAAACTACATACCAGGCAGATATTTCAAGAGGTAGTAAAGAACAAGCTGAAACTTGCCAGTTAGCTTATTTTAAAATTTTAATACTTCCCAAACTAAAGCGGCAACTACACCCCACCAAATATCACACTACTTACAGCGACTACATGCGCATGTAAGTGACTTAAATCATTTAAAAGTCAGTAATATCAAAAACAGCATGCCAGACATCACTAATCGTTATCTACACCTACAGGTACGATGGGGAAGCGGTGATCTCACGACTAAGGCTTACCTCTCTATACCGTCAATAGTTTAGCGAGATCCGTCAAGGACAGAAGACTGACATTATTATTATTGTTGTTGTGAAGATAATAGTGCACGTTTGCACAAAGTCAATAACCTTAAATTGATAGAACAGTTTCTAATACAATGGCAGGCTGAACATCCGGCTTCCCGGTGAACTGATTACCAGGCAGCACAGGCAAGCTAATTTTAGAGCATCGTTAGTTGTTCTCAACATAAAAAAACGAAGGATTTAATTGGTGTAGAGAGCTAACGAGCACTAGCGGGGATTGCTACAGGCCAGTTATTCTGACTTATTAGACTTTGGCAGCGACACAACATAACAAGTCAGCTATATATAGAGTATGACACTGCCTGTGGTTCAGTGTTGTTTTCCCATTCAACGCATACGTGGATTTTGACAGCATTTACACCGCGTGTCAATGTTCCGAATTAGAAAAATATTATCCGAATAAACAAAAGTCTTTCGTTAATAACCCGTGTAATCCTTCGACTTATATACCCACTATTTTTTTTAAATAAAAATACAATAGGACATTTAACACTGTGACTTTTAAACAGCCCTCAAAAAAAAAAATCCCAACCACGTATTTTAACTTGATACGTAAGAATATATTCTAAAATTAAATGTCCACTGTCTAAAAAAAGTAAGTAAAGGACCTCAAAACATTAAGTGTTAATCGCCTTGTACCGTTTCCAGGGACTCTAAATAGCTACCACGTTGTAAAGCTATTCCGTTTAAGAAGCCGAAGGTTAAGATTTAAACAGATACACCTCCGTACACGATATTTACATCACTAATGTGAAGGAGGAATTCAAACCTTTTAGTAACAATTATATGACCCCGACCGTTGTGTTTGGCTAACGGAGTGTCACAAAGCTTTGTCGCTTACCTCCCGTTCATGTCTATAGGTAGACTTGGATCTTCCCCCAGGACGGAATCCATTGCTGATATATTTTACGTGTTTACCAGTTAGACCGTACCCGTGTTTAATTAGTACCGCATATTTCGTGGGATGTTTCCCAAAGCTTAAAACATAAGGTAAAAATTCAAAGCGATTGCTACTACCGCCATTTTACCATGTGTGACGTAGCCATCGGTGCAACGTTGGAAGCCACGGGTGGTGCCGACAGGACACGCCCACAAAGTCGAGTACTGCGCGGCGATTGGCTGCCAGAACGTCTTTCAGACGTTGGACGTGGTTTTGAAAAGGTTACGTCAGTGGCGCGCAGCAGCCTGCGCTGTCCAGGGGGATGATGGGGGGGGGGAGTCGTCTCCGTAAATGGGCCAGCGGAACGTAGCAGTTCGTCTTTATGTTGCCCGTATATGGGATAGTTCGGGTTAATTCAGTCGGCTATGGTAAGGAGTTGTTGTAAGGGGTCTGACAGCACAAAAATCTAACGCCAAAAACATTTTAAAACCCTGAAGTTAAAAGGTCCCCACAAAGAACCCATATAACGTGTGTACAGTAAGTGGTTGTCATCTAGATTTGGTCTCCAGAAATGCACAAAAATCGGACTCTGAACCTTGTCTACGAACAATCCTGCCATTTTTTTTTTGCTGTTTAGCTTTTAGCAGGATACATAACGTGATCGATATGAAGATAATTGGCTTTTTATGGTTTCTTTTTTTAAATGTTTAATGGTAAAGTACGTTGATAACTAATGGCAACGCGTTTTTGCAGCATTTTCCTTTTTCACGGTAAGCAGTAAACAAATCAGAATTAAAATTCCCAGCGCGCCTCGTTAACTTCCCGTCTGGCTCGAAAACTGCTTTAAACCAGTTTTTTGTGTTAAATTATGTAAAGGTTCCCTGCCTTGCGCCCATAGCCAAAGGCTCCGGACCCTCCGCGACCCTCACCATCTTCACTGCTCAAGGATATTGGATGTTCGATACTCGGAAAAACGGCGAGTTTGCAGAAATCTAGTTGACAGTTGTCAAGGAGAAACCGAATTAATCTTAGAATCATTAATACGCGCGATTACTACCATTATATACCATTATATCACCCGTCTGCATCGGGCCCCGCCATCTAGGTCGGCGATTCTCGACCATTGGGTCGCGACCCAAATTTGGGTAAGTTCTGAAACGGTCTCGAGACTGTGCTGTAAGTATAAGCTTTTTAAAACTAGCAAGCACCTTTAATTTGAACCTATACTTGATACAATGTCGCGACTGAGCTGGCATGGTAAAAATTGGGTTGCGGTGGAAAACAGGTTAAGAACCACTGCCCTGTGAGGCCCTGCTCCAAATTAAAGTTGCTTAGATGATGATAGGATAAATACCCATAAGATATTACATAATTTATTATTATTTTAACTGATTGCGTCCTTTGGCTAAATGAGGGGAAGGGTCTGTCTGCGGATTGCAAGGCAGGGTCGGATCCTGTAGTGCCATAGCTTCTAAGAGGTGTGTCTTCTACTTTTCTAAACCGCACGGTGATGAAGTACTGCACATCTCTTGAAAGCCTTAGCCTTCCGTAGACATGTTGATAACTAGGCTAACTCAACAACGCCAAACACTGCTTATTTTATTGGATAAAGTCTACAAGTTAAAGCCTAATACATGTATCATTACTTTTGTCCTCAGTTTGTTTATGGATTGAGAGTCCAGTTGATGCTAAACTTCTCTATTTTGTTTCACTATTTGCATTTATGTTCCAATGTCCATGTTTGTGAACAAGGTCAGACATATTAGGTCAAATATGTTTCCTTTCCCTGCCACCCTCATGATACTCTCTCACAGCTTACGGTTTGGGGTACTTTCCATCCCATCAAAATATCACCAATTTGGTAAGCAAAATGAAACCCTCCTCAGGCCCTTTAGAAGTTTTGCCATGTTTTATACTGTTCAGCCAATCTTTCCATTTACAGTAATGTAATGTTTTTGATAAATGTGTAACATTTTTCTGGGCACAAAATCCAAAAATGGAATTCAAAGACACACTCATATGCTAATATGCAAAAAATGTTGAATTTTAATCCGTCCATCTATCTTCACTGCAATCTTATTGGATAAGAGGTTACTGAAATGAAGGGTCACCTGGAACCAATGACAGAGGAATACCTTTGGCAAGAACCCAAACATCAGGTCACCCAGCCTATCAGAGGGCACACACTCTGGGACACCAGTTCACCCAGCCTATCACAGGGCACACACTCTGGGACACCAGTTCACCCAGCCTATCAGAGGGCACACACTCTGGGACGCCAGTTCACCCAGCCTTTCACAGGGCTCACACTCTGGGACACCAGTTCACCCAGCCTTTCACAGGGCTCACACTCTGGGACACCAGTTCACCCAGCCTATCACAGGGCTCACACTCTGGGACACCAGTTCACCCAGCCTATCA
>JAODLD010000124.1:16300264-16318200 GCA_026781065.1 Mormyrops boulengeri
CAGGGCGCACACTCTGGGACACCATGTCACCCAGCCTATCACAGGGCACACACTCTGGGACACCAGTTCACCCAGCCTATCACAGGGCACACACTCTGGGACACCATGTCACCCAGCCTATCACAGGGCGCACACTCTGGGACACCATGTCACCCAGCCTATCACAGGGCACACACTCTGGGACACCAGTTCACCCAGCCCTTCACAGGGCACACACTCTGGGACACCAGTTCACCCAGCCTATCACAGGGTGCACACTCTGGGACACCATGTCACCCAGCCTATCACAGGGCACACACTCTGGGACACCAGTTCACCCAGCATATCACAGGGTACACACTCTGGGACACAAGGTCACCTAAGCGCACATCTTTGGACTACGGGAGGAAGTACTCATGCATCACAGAGGCACACATGCTGAGTTGAAGGCTGAAACTGAACCCCCTAGCGTAGCCACCATGCGGGGAGAGACATGAAAACACCTTCCAGTTGATTTCCTGAGCATCCCAGTATGTGGTCATGATGGCCCTGGTCATCTCCAGTCATGGTCACACTTTTTTTTACACCGTAGGTATGATATTATTCTCAAATTGGGAATAGTTATTTCACAAAACATGCAACTTCCTTCCCTTAAATTTCCTGTATATTGTTTTTTTATTCATCACCACTAGATAAATAGCCTTGTTTGAGTTATAAAAGTCTATTTTATAAACCTCCAGAGGACCAAAACATCAATATCGAATTATGATATTTTTATGAAAGAGTAGTAAACACTCCAGTACTGGTGTAGATCTCAAATATTTATTGAACATCTGAACATAGTTAATGCAAGACAGGTATTGGAAATGGCATATACGAGAAATGGTAACGAATGTGGGCAAACGATGACATCATTCTGCTTCTTCAGATTTCAATGATTTGGTTTTTTTAGCTGATGTTTCACATACAGACACAGAAGTCAATTCCCAAAGAAGACACATAACAGCAACCGATCCCTCCCAAATGAGTGTATAAGTGTGAGGTATTCTGAGCTCAACTTACTAGTGAATTTGACATGGAACGTTCACATATCGTTAATACCTTTCTTTAAAAATCATAATAATAGCATAGAACACAGTCCCCGTACAGTACAGTTTGATTATCATATAGAAAAATACAATGGAAAACAAACAAACAAACAAACAAAAATATTGCAAATAAATTTGTTCTCTGGAGCTCCACATTTACACATAAAATAAAAATCTATAAACTCCAAGACCAGTTGGGAAACTGATACATAATGTTATTAAAAAGGACTCTTGCCTTAATAAAGAGAACCTTGTAAGGTTTACAACATTTCGACAATTAAATAACATTAAATTAGCAAGAAGGGATCCACTGTATACAACAAAGCTTGCATAATTATACACATTTGTTTTAAAAAGCTTACTATTGAAAACTAAATTTTCACTAATATCTTTAGATATTAATTACAGCTATAAGGGGATTTGTACAAAAGAACAGAAATAACATTGTTTAAAAATGCTTTTGAACCCCAAGGTGTTTGGATGCAACATGTTAACTGAAATGATTTTTCTTTTTTTTAAATGTTTATATAAAAATATTCCCTTTAGAACACAGTAGGCACCTAAATGAATGCCATTTTTGCTGAATAGTGCAAAAACTGGCTTCAAAAGACAAACCTACCACAGTCTTCATCTTCATGTTAGCTGGAGGAGCACCAGGTTAGCATCTTTTGTGTTTTTTTTTTGTTCTTGATTTATTGAGGATTTTCCCCGAGCACCATGGATGAGAGTTGGGAGGTAGACCGATCCTATGACACCTGTCCAGACCCACATATGCTTTCCTGCGACAAAGACCCACACCAGGAAGATGTGGATGCTGAGAGGCCTGGGGCATGGCTTGGGCAGGCTAGCAAGCTCTCTCAAATGCTCTGATGATGCCTTCTCAAGAGCTAGTAGGGCATATCCATCCCTGCATCTCCCAAACTTTTAAGCACACATGTACGGTAAGGAGAGACACGGGTGAATTTACCTGTCCATGGCCCATGTGGGTACACATGTAATGAGATCACAAACAGGCAGCCACTGACTTCACCAGTCTACACAAATACTGCTAGACCTCCATGTAAAGGATAGGAACAAGAGCTAGACTTGGAGGACAAGACATACATCAATGAAACAGTACCCCTGAATCGCCTAGAAAAATAATCGCCAAAAAGAAAAATATCAAGACTCCTCTTTCATTTCTATTGCACTTGAAGATTTTTTTTACACAAGATTGAAATGTGAAAAGTTATGTAATGGGGATAACTATATATGTACAGACATGTACAGCTGTTCCCAGTTACTTTAATTCCTCTTTTTAATAAGATGTAGATCCTTGGTACTTAAAATTCATGATACAAATAAGTTATCATATTGTCCAAGAAAGATTATTTGGCAGATTTTCCTCCAACTATCTGTGACGTCCAGGACTTGGAAAAAGTTCCTGAAATGCACAAAGAACTTCATTTCCGCAATGTCACCCATGTGCGAGAAATCCTGACTCCTCAGAAAATCCCGACTCTCCTCAGAAGTCGCCCCAGTGCCCCGTCACCCAGGCCCACATGTCTGCTTGACGTAGTGTCAGAGAATGCTGAAAAGCAGGAAGAGGATTTTTTTTTTTTTTTCTCCATGGGGGGGTTCCTACTTCCTCTTGGCCCAGGGAGAGGCCCTCTGCCTGGTCACAGCCTCCTACAGGAAGCAGACAGGCCCTACCTCCAGGTGGCAGTGTGTCCCAGGCTTGGTATCTGGCAGATTGTACACCTTTACAATGGGGAGCAGATTGGGGTCTTGGGTACGGAACACAAAATGAGTCTGATGCCAGCGTCCATCTTTAATCTGAAAGGGAGAGCGACATCGTTATAGAGATCGCGGACGCTTGGATGGATCGTTCTGGTATTGGAGTTTGGGCAGGGTTAGGTTTAGGGTTAGGGTTAGCAGTTACATGATTCCATATAGCTATTAGGCTTTTGCATTTAGGCTTATATATCGAAAACGGAAGGAAGGACAACGCTACTTCATTCATTCATCTTCTGACTGCTCAGCCACAAGAGGGCCGTGAGAAGCCTGGTGAATCTCCCCAGGCCGCACAGGGCAGAGAGCAGCCTGACCGGCATGTTAGTCCATCACAGGGCGCACACACACTCATACTCTCTCATTATGGGTAATTCAGATATGCCAGTGTGCCTGCCTGTGTAAGGGAACCAGAGGAAACCCAACAGTGGGATTTAAACCCCCAACCCCAGAGGTACAAGGAAACAGTGCTACCCACGGTACTTGCTATTGGAAGACCACAGAACCCCACAATATTCAGGCAAATATTATGCAGTGTGCTGTACATCGCTGGTACAGAGGGTAATGTTATTACACGAGATTGAATAAAAGTGTTTTAGTCCAGAATGTACTTTTTTGCCTTGTGTTTCTTAAATTAATTTGTGAATTATTGCTAATGTAACCAAATAAACAGAAAAATTTTATACACACACATACAAAATGATTTATTTATTTGTTTGCTTGTTTCCCCAAAAGGGCACTCAGGAGAAAATCAGACATACCCAGCAATCGTCTCGAAGAACTTCAGGTCTCACTGCCCCGCCTATATCATTGGTCTGGCCATTCCAAGCCTTAAAACGCACAGAATTCTGGGAAGGTTCTTCAGAAGCACCAGATCTCCACACTGGCATATTCAGGCAGTGGATGGTGATGTGCTGCACAGCCTCAGAACTCAGCAGGTGCAGGAAGTTTATCTGGACTCGGCCCGCAGCGATCTCCAACTTCATGTCCACGAATAACAAAATCAGATAAATGAACAGTTAGACTAACCATCATGGTACGTGGACAGCATGCTGAAACTGATATACAGGCGCTCCTCGACTTACTTACGACTGGGATATGTTTCAATGAACCCATTGTAGGTAGAAAATATCTCAAGTCGAATATCAGTATGATATGATAAATAAATAAATGACTACTGTCACTGAGTAAGTAAATACTGTAACCAACTAAATAACAGTAATGGAAAAGTAAATAAATTAATACAAGTGTATTTGTATATATCTGTATTTGAAAAAAACACAGTGCGATATGTTGTTAAACACTGTATGAGGTGTTTACGATCGTGATCGCTTCAGAGACTGGGAATGTGGCTACGTGGAGGCTGCCATTGGCCAGCATCATTAGGAAGAATGGTACGGTGTATCGCTAGTTCAAAGTTTGGTGACTACTGAATGCGCGTTGAATCGCAACATCGTGACATCAAAATATCATAAGTCAAACCATTGCAAAGCAAAGAGCATCTGTGTTTTCAAAGACAATTCATTCATTAAAAAAATACTACCTTTGAAACAGTCAGCGGTCTCAAACAAGTCTGTCCACCACTAGTGAAACTGCAGGTCACTTCGATGGCGTCTGAGGCACATCCCAAATTTGGATCCACCCAGTAAGTACCTGAGATATTAAACAAGACACTTTGGATGCATACATGTCTTCTGTTCAGCATAGACAGTCCAAAACAAGCAAACATGGACTCTAAAACTGTGTCGTATAGAGGAGCTGTACAGCAATAGCGCAGGGCGGTAAGACAGAAAGCCAGACGCACCGTCGTTCTGCCTTTGCTCACAGTCCTTGAGGTCTCGACAGATACGGGCAGGATTGTCTTGGGTGCCTGCTGGATTCTTGAGTCTATGCACCAGGTTAGTGAGGTAGTGGAGGGTCTTAAAGATCTCTGTTCCCTGGTCCAGCATGGGAAGGTCCATACCCTGGTGATTTTGCTGGATGGAGAACAGACAGAGATCGCAGTGCTTGACGTGTCGCAGAGGCTACCTTTTCAGCTATCGCAGACTGATATAACCCTTATTCAACAGGCCCCAATTTCATGCCTACCAAACCTTTGTACAACCCAAGTACATAATTACAGGTATTAAGCAGTCATATCGGCTTCTCCTTTTCATAAAGAGATCATGTGTTAGTTTCTTTGCCAGATGCGGCTTGCACTAAGAACACCGCCTCAAATCCAGGTACAGTAACTGCAGCAATCATGAAATATACCTCTTTCCTGAGTGCAGTGTTTGTTTCGATGAACACTTGAAATGCAGCCTCAAGAGTTTCATGTTCCTGAGTAACATAAAAATGACACAATGCAAACATACTGCTCATATTATAATATTACAAAACATCACAGTAACAATGTGTCTGATTTGATTACTAAATGCATTTAAAGAACTATCAATAGTACTACATCTTTTTGGTACATATTTCTCTTAGCAGGAAAGCTTTGTGTAAACGTGAGTGAGAAAGAAAACAGGACTACAGCTGGCTATATTGCGTATTTCACAGCTTTTATTTCCTGCGATATTGATTTACATCAGGGATGAGCAATCTTATCCAGAAAGGGCCGTTGTGTGTGTGGGTTTTTGCTGAAACTTACTAATTACATTGCTTATTAGAGGGCTGATTGGCTGAAGAGTCCTCACACCTGGTTTGAGCACCTGACCTAAAGGTTATCCCAAAAACCTCCACACACACCGGCCCTTTGCGGATAAGTTTGCCCACCCCTGATTTACATTTTTAATTGTAATTTAAAATGAATTTGGAAGAAAATTTATTTTCTATTGCTAACAATACAACAGCCAGTAGCTGTACTGACATTTACAGGGATATGAATGACATAAAGGACAGGAACTTACGAATGCCAGGGGAATTCCTGGGGGACCCTTAATATCAATGAAAACACAATGATTACAAAACATTTCATGCAACGGACTTGGTGACAAGCTCTAAAAGCCACTTTGTCACTGAACTATTTTATGGCATGACTAATCCTTACAAACTGCAAGCCCATCGTTACAAAGACTGACTTTCACATTGGGAACATGCTAATATATCAATCAAAAGCTTCCATATTGTATGTACAGTAGATAATGGACATTTAAGGAGGTCAGAGAACTTACTGGAGGTCCAGGGGGGCCACGTGGTCCAGGAGGCCCCTATAGTCATTTAAAATAATAATATACTTTAATATGTAAATTGAGACCACCTTAAATAATTCTCTAATCTATTTACAGTATAATCTTAACCACAGAAGCCTGTGTTTTATACATCACCCTTGAACATTTAATACATATTTACTTAAGAGTAAATTCATAATTAGTTAATAATATTAGGTACAAAACATACCTTTGGGCCTTGGACACCCTGTTGAGTAGAATAAAACACAATAGATTTAAACACCCCTGCATTACTGTTGTAATCCAGTGTTTATTATGCAAACTATGATGCAAATATTTGAACACAGAGGCCATCATTAAATCTTCCCTTAATCCGCTAATATAGTACAGTATACACTACTGCTATTGATAAGGCAGCAGAATCATAGATATACTGACCATCTCCCCTCGACTGCCTTTGTCTCCCTTAGGTCCCTAAAAGAAAAACAGAATTTTATTTATAATTTACATGTATATCTATATTAGGTACCTGAACGGATGTATGTGAGATACCTACTGGACTTCCACTGGGCCCAATTATTCCAGTTGGACCTACGACACCTTGCTTCCCCTAAAAATGGAGGAGAGAGATTAGGTCACTCTAGCACTTAGTATTGTTTTCCAGGCTTATCACATGCAAATCGTCATGGAAATATGAGCCTACGACTTTTGTATTGTTAGCACAATGCTCTACTGGTTGAGCTACGACAACAAGGCTCACAATCCACAGACATTCTTTAGCTGACATGCGGCATGCCGCTCAGATCATTTTTACACCCTTCCAATAGTATGCATTCTTGCTCACCATCAAACCTTGTGGACCCCTGGGTCCCTGTATTCCTACTGGCCCCACATCCCCAGGAGGCCCCTAGAAACAGTATGGCAACATTAGCCAGGCAAGGTAGAACAACTGTTTATCCCAACAGGCAAACCCACACGACGTGTGAAACGTTCCGTTGCATGTGTAGACCTCTTTTGTTTTGTATAATAAAAACTTTATTTAGGCATGAAAATCTGAAGCCAATACCTGTAGAATTGTATTTCTTAAACATTTTGGAATAAAATATGCCACTTTTCACCAATATTTAAGCAGGCCACTGAAAAAGTGCATTTAATTTAATTCATCTCAAGGTATATGCTACTAGGAAACAGCATTGCCCGCTGAACACTGCCGTCTTTATTTTCTTTATTATTTTTATTCATTAAAAAAACAGCCTTATATATTAATAATAATTTGACATCAGCTTAATGCTTTTAAGTAATGGTAAATGGTAAATGGACTGCATTTATATAGTGCTTTTTTCCAAAGCGCTTTACAATTTGCCTCACATTCACCCATTCACACTCACATTCATACACATTCATAATAATTGTTATACTGACATAGGAATCATATTTAACAGCGAGGGTTATTCTCCATTCTCATTCCAGCTTCTTATGACAGGCTTTCTCGTGAATTAACGATGACAGAAAATAGTCTAAACAAACCAACAAAAAAGAATTTAAACAGTAATAGTCTATATCTCCTCATGTTCAAAAGTGCCACCTACTGAATGTGGTCAACATCCCAGGAAACGAAAGAAGCAATATTTACTGCGGATTCCTTTTAGAAATTAAAAATAGACACACATTGATTATTGACATATATCTGTGATATATTTTAGTTTATGGGCATCCATTCATCTGCCATAGTTGCGAATCTAATATAGGCTGTAAAGATACATTAAGTTTTTATATAAAATCACATGATTAACTATATGTGCAGCCATCACTTTGTAACAAAGTAGTTTTGTTATTCTGCTTTATCTATATACGGAGTCTTAATTTCTGCTAGTGGACAACTACCAACCTACAACTATATATAACTATATATAAATAACTATAACTATATACAGTTATAGTTATATATAGACAACTATATATAAATAAATAAATAAATATGCCAGAAATTGCTTAAAGTCTACAGAGCAGCGTCTGCAAGTACTAGCTCTCATTTTTGTACAGAGGCATGATGGGAAGTTCGGGGATCCTAGCAGAGCTGGCCACTGCAGTAAAGTGGGATTGCCAAGGCCGCCAGGCACTGACCTGGATTCAATTTTGCAAGTTTTATTTGTCTTTTAACATAAAAGAAATAGAGAATAGTAGAAATGTATTCCCTGAGGGTGGCATTCTAAAATGGCACCGCAGACACTAACATTGTTTAATCCTCAGGGATGAAAACCTGCCATCAAATAAAACCTATTTCAAAATAAATGGAAATCTCAGACTAGCAGGGAAATGTGTCTTCATTAAAAACCCAGAGATGCCCAGGCACCACAGCAAGGAAGAAAAAGATGGTCCTATCTGTCTGATGTTTCGCCGCACCCCTTAATCGCTCGTCCTCCATGCTGATCCAAATAAAGAGCTTCCCCCTCTACTGTTTTTAACTGCGCCTCTCATTTTGTCCCTGAGCAGAGTTAGATTTGCCGGTATGCCGCTGTTATTTGTGCAATAATCATTTCACCAGTGCAATCTAATAAGAACAGAGTCATCTCGGTGGCACACAGCTTCTACTTGGAAGAGGTAACAGGGAAGCAAAACTCTGATAAGGATAGCAGATTGGCCAGAAGACAACAGAAGGTGCAGCTAATGAGGACAGTGTTTGTCAGGCAGAGCAGAGGGTGGCCACAGCACTGGGACAGCTGACCAGAGGAGGAAAGTCCAGAAAGTATAAATCCAGACCAAGGTTTTGTTCCAACCAGCCACTTGAGTACTCTGTGACTGTGACTCTTTATACTCAACTGGTTGGTTGGAACAAAACCTTGGTCTGGATTTGTACTCTCTGGACCTGAACTATCCTTCCAGCTCTGCAGCTGACACACTTAAAAAGACAAATGGGAAAATATGTTTGGTGTTAGACTGCAAGTTTGTTTGGGAGGAACAGATCCAACGAATATAAGCTGTCCATCACCAGTATGGCGCTGGAATAGAACTGGCCGATAAGGTGGCGATCATCTCAAATCACGCTCCACAAATACCCTCTTGTTATTTCTCCAGGGTTAGGAATGACCTGAGCACTCTCAGAACGACAGATAAACCAAATAAGAGACAAACATTTCCCACTATAAACATGAAGCTTATTTAAGCTTCTGGACAGGATATGCCTGTATGGAAGATCTGAACCACCTCTCTGAACGGAGCAGTTTAATCTGTTCTCACCTCCATAACCCCAGAGCAGAATAATAAAGCAATAATAAAGCAATAAGTGACAACTGTGCTGAAAGCAAACATAAACTGATTTAGTGTTAAGTCTAAAAATCCCCAGATGGTCAAATTCCCAATTAATAAGCTGAAAGATACCTGAACGTTTGCCAGAACAGATAGCATTTGGAAAACGGCACTTAACGTGAGGAGAGATTCATCTGTCATCATCATTTTTCAGGGGAGCCTACAGAGGCTGGGTATGTCATGTGCTTTAAAAGGTGCATCTAGAACCTTGTCATTTTATACACTCAACATCTTTTTGTTCCGTCTCTTGCATAGACACCATATTACTTTGCAGAAGGCAAACTGCACGTCACTATTGAGAGATGTTTTGTGGTAACTGAAACACATTTTTCACAGGCGATCACAACCGTACTCAGATTATTCGGCCTTAAGGGGTTTATGGTGTAAATGTGGAGGACAGTGGAGTTTACAGGGTGTCACAGAACTTAAACTGGGACACAGACAAGATCTTCCATAAATGAGACAATATGAACATAGCTTCGGTATTAAGAACAGATACTACCTTTGGGCCAAATACGCCAAGAATCCCAGGGAATCCAGGGTCTCCACTATCGCCCTTAAATAAAAAACAGAGAAGGAAAACAAAGAGTTTCAAAACAGCAGAAAGAGCTGAGAGCTTCATAAGGCAATCATAATGCATAATAAACATGGCTATAATGTGGTATGGCTTTTTGTAAGTATTCACATCCATGTTTATAATACTTGATGAATACATTAAAATGCATTCTGAATGTGTTTATAAATGATTAAAAACATGGCCTTAAGTAAAGTGTTATCAATCTTATTAACATTAATATACTGGCATCCCATGCAGGGTAAACCCCAGCCTTGTGCCCTATGATAGACTGGCATCCCATGCAGGGTGTACCCCAGCGACCCTGACCAGGATAAAAGGCCACATTTCTAGATAAATGTGTGGTTAGTATGTCACCCTTTTATAGATTTTTCACATAGAGTTTGTGAGATGAATGAATGAATGAATGAATGACACTCTGATGTCATCTAAAAGAAAGCAGAGCACAGTGGTGCTTCCCCGCTGCCTGGCAGGTTCCCGGTGACCGCCGGCACGCTTCCCGGTGACCGCCGGCACGCTTCCCGGTGACCGCCGGCATGCTTCCCGGTAGCCGCCAGCACACTTACAGGCTGTCCTTTGGCTCCCTGGTCCCCTTGCTTCCCCGGCAGGCCCATTCCTCCTACAGCTCCTCGCTTTCCTGAAGGTCCCATTTGGCCAGGAAGTCCCCTCTCACCCTGCAGGCATATTACAGTAAGTGTAAGGGAAGTGGTTTCGCACAAAGAATAGCCTAGACATGGATGAGCCGGTGGATCAAACTCGTGAAAAGGCTGACTGGGTGCAGAGTAAGATCTGCTGTGCTGGTATCACGCCATGCACTCATTCATAAAGCTCGCCCTGCTCTCACCTTTGGTCCAAAGGTGCCCTGGTCGCCTGGCAACCCCGGCACGCCCACTTTGCCACGGTAACCAGCACTGCCAGGAAGTCCAATGTCCCCGTCGTCCCCCTGCTCGCCCTGCGGCGAAGAGACAGGAGGAGAACTGAGAGGAGCGCCTGCGTGGGGCGGCCTGCTGTCAAAGCAGTGTCGCTGTCGTTCAGACGGTGGGTGAAATGACGCAGAAGCGAGGAGTTGCCCGTCGTCCGCTTACCGGCATCCCTTTGCTTCCGTCCTTCCCTGGAATTCCATCAATCCCTGGATTGCCTTCCAGTCCTTCCCTGCCCACAACTCCTCTTGGGCCAGGGGGACCAACGGGACCCTGAGAACGGGAATCAGAAACAGAAGCATCGGCCGTCAGCTTTTGCAAAATAGTTTGTGCTTCCCCACATGTTGACTTGTTGACATCGTCACTGTGGTTCATTCATCTGTCGCCAGATGCCCTGCTTTGCTGCCGCCACACAGGTTTGCGTGTGATTCCATCCATTCTTGGTACTTCGCTCACAGTGTCTTTCTCAACAATACACGTTCATTTTCACGTCAGAGATCTAGCACAATGCAGGAACTGTTGGGGAACAGAGTCCAAAAATAGGCTGGTCCAACAAAACTGCAATGAAGGACAGAAAGACGCAGTAGGTGTCCCTCTTACCGGTGTCCCTCTGCTTCCGGATACCCCTTGCAGACCTGGTTTGCCTTTCTGACCCTGGATCAGACAGAGAGAGCATACAACAGATTCTTGGATTACGCTGTGCCTTTTGTTCAGCCATTAAAGGCTTCTGCGTACACTCTGATCACCGAGGATCTTCTGTCCCCCTAAGTCATGACACACACACACAAAAAACCGTCCTCCATGTGTTCAATAGCTTAACAAGTGACATGTGCATTCCAGTACCGCTGGAAAATATGTTGACAGAACATATTCCAAAACAGCTTCATGTTGTGATTCATGTGGTTTCGCTGTGATGGGTGCAAAGTCGGAATTAACTCCAGATTAGGTGTTTGCATGAACATCATGCAGCATCAGCAGTGAACATCCGAGAGCTTACTTCACTGCCTTTGGATCCCTTTGGTCCCTGCTGCCCAGGAGGTCCAGGATCTCCCTGAAGAAATCCATCGGGACACATCTGTATGTCAACTGCACATGTCTTTTCGATCTCATAAAAGCCGTTAAAGTAAACCACATATTGTTTAATAATCGAATTACCTAGACACGGTCAAAATTTGCCTAGTGAAATGTTAAATCCAAATCTAAACCCAAATATTTCTAAACTGTGGGAGGAAATGGCAGTCCCCTTCTTAATGTGGGGCAACTCACAAATATACACACAGCTGTGGTTGGATTCGACCCCATTACCATACGGCACTAATACCAGTAGCTGGCACTGATACTATCAGCTGAGCCACTGTGCTGAATGTGGCTGGTTTGCATTACAATATAATAAAAAAGTGAAATGGGAAAAAGGAACATGCTGAAAGTCAGACAGCAGCATGAAATACAAACTGGGGCTGTTAAATGCCAGGAGCGACATACAAACACATTCTGCCCAGTGCTGCATACTCACAGGCATACCAGGAGCTCCAGGCTTGCCTCTCTCTCCATCCACACCTTGCTGGCCCTACAAAAACACAAAACATAGTTTTAAAAACATGGCGTGCACACAAGCGCAAAGTTCACTATACCGCCATGATGCTCCTGTGACTTACAGGGTACCCTGGGTCCCCGGACTCTCCTCGCTCTCCTCTGTCTCCAACAGGGCCCTACGTAGAGGACCAGAAATGAGCGAGATGTCAGCGCATCCCACAGAGCCCCAGCTGAAATAGGGTAGAGAGAGTCAAACACTCACTCTATCACCCGGAGGACCAGGAGGGCCTTCAACCTCGCCGTCGTCTCCCTGCTCCCCCTGACAAAGAAACAGAAGGTCTGGTGACTTCTTCCCTCTAGAGGTGGTTGTCTTTAGGTGTGAATCATCTGGTGATGGTACCAAGCCAGTTATGGCCCAGGAAAAAATATCTGGCAGAAAGATTCTCTGAAGAGCAGTCAGTGGTAAATGGGGAGTTTCACTGATGGCTTGGGAAACTGTGGCTTCACAAAGTGGCAGGGAATGTAACACATGAGCTTCAATTGGTTCAATAAAGGGTAATGAGTAGCATCAAGGGTTTGTAGTATTTTCACTGTGAGCCAAAACAAAGGTGCTTCATATGAGCAACTTACTAGAAAGGGACTTTCAAAACATTTGACTTTAATGTGCAGCCTCATCACAGTAGAATATATAAACAGTAATTTTAAAGAATCGCAGGGAGACCTTTTATTTGACATAGGATTTGGCAAAACTGTTCTGTTGGCCATCTGTTCTGTAATCTCCTGGCAAAATGATGACTGCTTGGGATCGCTTTCAAAGGCCATACGTTAAAAAGCGGAGAAGGGGGCGGGGCTATCGCAATGCATGCATTAGAAGAGTAGGCCATCTGATAAAAAGTGCCTTCTCTGGATTTCAGACCAAGAGCGCTGTCCTGGAATGACCTGCTCAAATGAAAATGAGCATATTTTTAATCTTAATTCAAACAGTTATTATAAACAAAAGTAAAGTGAAAAGGTTAACTAGAACTTGCTGCTGTACAGCTGAGAGACTACAGATACGTCTGTTTTATACAAAGCAGCTGCATCACTAAATATTATTAAATTAATCTGTGCATTTCAATTCAGACATAATACTGGGTTAAATAACAGTTGTTTTCTATTTGAATTTTATTTTTCTGTTTCAAAAAGTCTAATACCAAGAATAATTCATAAGAAACTGCAAAATCATTAATATAATTTGGTTGGTTGATATATTTCTTCTGCGATTCTGCCCCCCATCCTGGGTTGTTCCCCGCCTCGTGCCCATAGCTCCCGGGATAGGCTCCGGAGACCCCGCAACCCAGTGGGATAAGCAGTTTGGACGGTGGATGGATGGATGGATGGATATATCTCTTTTTACTGAGCTATCTCATACCCCTTGGTCTAAACTTACTTGGTTGGTTCTTCAGTAGGACTAAATGAAAAGAGGAACTCAAACCAAATTTTAATAAGGACTTTGCAGCTTTATTTATTTTTATTCGTGTATCTGTTCCAAGAATATTGAACTGACTTTGGTCAGATCATCATTTATTAATATCTATAGGAAAATGCATGAGTCCTTCACAAAGGGAATGTTCAAATTCACCTTCCAGCCTCCATGCATTTATAAATCTCTGAAGGCCACAGATCTTTAGTTTAAGTGCTAGAAGTAGGACAAGGTTCAAGTCTACGGGCACTTTCCACCGCACCAAGTACTGCACTTTTGGTACGGTACTTTCGGTACTCTCCCTTATCCATTGACTTCCAGTTGAGTACCAGTATCAAACATTCCAGTTCCTGAAGTGCCAAACCAGCTGGGGTACTTTACTGGTGCTTAGGGATGGGACTTGCAAACTCTTTTTTTTTTGTCGACTGGTCATGCAAATAGCCTGCCTCTGAAGCATAATGCAACTGCAATCTGAGTTACAAACTCAGAAAACAAATAAAATTAACAAAAAGTAATAACATTGTTTGCATGGACAAATGAAGAGACCCAAGCTTTAATCATGATCTGGTCAGAAGAACCAGAAAATCTGGATGTATTTGATAAATTTGATAAAATATACTACAGCTGCATAATATATATAAAAAAATCAAATACTGTGATGTGATTTTGCTGTAATAAATACTGGGATATTTAAAAAGCAAAAAAAGAATTCAGAATAAATTTCTCACAAACCAGTCTAAGAGTGATTTAAACAGCAAAGATGAAAGTGATTATGATTGGCTTGGAGAATGCGTGCAGCGCAAACGGCGGCGGTAAACTGAAGACTGATTTTTAAGACATATACTAGATATTGTTGAAAAGGAAGTCATTTAAACGGCAGTGCTTGCAAAGTTTTGTTTCCTATGACAAAGTAAAAATGCTTTTTAGTGAAACCCATTGCACTATAATTTAGATGCAGTATGAAGGTATGAAAAAGCCTGATGTCAACCCAGCTGCCTGATGTGGTCTTTTTGATGTGAGAATTGCATGTGGATAACATGTGATGTTGGTATTAATATCACACACTGCCCAGCCTTATAATATACTACAGCCATTTTTAGAATTCAGTACAAAATACCTGCCTTGCGCTGTAATGTCATTCAGCGCCGGTACCAGTTTTTCTGCTCGTGGAAAACCAACACCTTTAAGTACCCAACTTTTCATACTTTTCTGAAGTACCAAAAAAACGGTATTTGGTGCGGTAGAAAAGCACCCTGTGACAGATAAGCACCTCCTTCCATTCTCGATCACCATGAGTACGTCAAACTAAAGTCATGCTTATTGAAAGAGTGCAGGAAGTATACCTTTTCACCTTTAGGTCCAGGAGGTCCCATTGGGCCCTGGGGTCCTTGGTGGCCCTGGAGAGAGAAGGAACACAAAGAATAGAGAGTTCACATGCCAGCACGCAGTGACACAGCAAACCAAAATAAACACCTATAATATCAGCTATTAATCACTAATGGTCAGACATTTGAGTCATTTTCAATTCTCTTCGACACCGTGATAGATTCCATCCATTTTCTGTACCCGCTTGGGTCGCCGGGAGCCTACAAACCTACAGGCGCAGGACAGGTAACAACCCAGGAGGGGGCACCGACCCATCGCAGGGCACACACATGGGGAATTTGGTAACTCCAATTAACTTCAGCATGTTTATGGACTGCAGGGGGAAACTGGAGAACCCAGAGGGAACCCCACAGGGAGAACATGCAAACTCCACACACACACAGTACCAATACAGAGATTCGAGCCAAGGTCCCAGAGGTGTGAGGCAACAGTGCTAACTGCTGCTCTCAATACTGGGCTCATGTTTGTCCTCTGATGCGTTTCACATAGCAAGTAAATTTTCTTCTGTGTACTGTGACAGATTAAAGATTAAGAAAACAATGCCGTAAGGGATGCCCATGAAGGGCGCCGCTCTTACATCATATCCTGCTAAGCCTGGTTCCCCTTGCTGGCCCATGCGGCCGGGAGGTCCCTGTTGGAAGATCACCATCGATTAACTCCAAAATTAATGACAACGCTAAAAAATTCAATGAGATTAAGGATCGTTTTATTTCCTGAGCACTCGCATTTTGCAGCGTTCATACTCAATAATCATCATAAAATTGTCTTATTTTTATATTAACGAAGATTGCGTACAAAACATGGAGTCGAATATTTACATGAAGAAATCTCAACAAAATAAGCTTTCTCAACTTGTTCCCAGCTGAACATAAATATGCTTTTATCGATTTATATTTTTCCACATTACCGCTGGGCCAATCGTTCCTCTGGACCCCTTCGGGCCCACGAAGCCTGCCGGCCCCAGCTCTCCGATAGGCCCTGTCTCTCCCAGGTGACCCTGATGACCTTTGGCACCCTGGAAAGCACAAAGTCGAAACCAACAGATGCAATGCAATGTTGCTACAGCGGCGTCTGCAGCACAAATAATAGTCCATATAATATATTTAACAATGTGAAATGAAATCAGCTGATGAAAGTGCTGACTTTTGGGCCGCTATACCTTCCGGCCTGGTAAGCCTCTCTCCCCAATTCTGCCAGGTTTCCCTTCTGGGCCCTAAAAGCAAAGACAGTGATTACAGGCCTTTCCCAGGTTATGAACGAGATCACATTCCTAAGTCTGTCTTTAAACTGAATTTGTAGCTATGCTGGAAAAGTACATCATAATAGCAGTAACAATTATAACTACATATGGTACTGTACTGTACCTTGAGTCGACGAGCTGCTAAAGATGTTTTCACAAGCATCACAAAGTAGTGTTTGCATTTGTTATTAGGAACCATTGTATTTAACCTGGATTTTTAATATAATAGGTTTTATGGCACTGTGTTCATAATTACGAGCTGTCTGATGTTCTGTCTGTACTTTATTATAAATGGTAGATATATGTTACAGAATAAATGAAATACATTTTAAAAGGTGAGTTGTAGGGACAGAATCTGTTGAGGGTTCACTTCGCTACAAAAGGGGAACCCAAATCACACACACCAGGCCACTGTCAGCAAAGATTATGAGGAAGACCAGACGTTTGCCATTAGAGACCCCTGAAGCTCCTCCTCTCTTCAAGTTCAAGTCAAAGTGCTGTTGTCTCCAGTGAAATCCCGTGGTTCCTTATACGTGCCAGTTTCCTCGCTCGCTGTTCTCTGCCTGATCTTCAGTTGTCTCTAGCCTGATTTATCTCCTGCTTAACTTGCTTGGCTCTGACTTTAAGACTTACAGGTCCCTCCTCTTCCACATAACAAGACCCCGGACTGCCTGATATCAGTTTTTATCCCGTCCTCTGCCTCACTGTTTCCTGGCTATGGAATTCAGCTCCGCCATCCAGGTCACTGTTGGTTTTGAAGGCCCAACCAAGAGTAAAACGTCACTACTGCAGGTAGAGCATGTAGGAAGCGGGCGGCAGCTGCAAAGCCCTTACAGAATCTGCCTGAACAGTAACACAACTAGTTTACTCCAGCTGCCATTTTAACCCCCGGAAATGGAATATATGTTGCATCAGATTTGACGCCAAAAAACAGATCAGCTGTACTGCACTGAAAATACAAAGTACAGTGTTATGTGGCCATCTGTTATTTTTTATATCTGTGTATGGAACTGCGGCCACGCGCCAATGAGCTGGATACTGCATCGGTGACAGCCAAGTCATTTGATACTTTCTCAATGACTTTATGGTTCAGTTGGATGCCAGACATTACTGCATTTTCAACATCACCATTTAGGATCTCCAGGACATTATTTGCTCTCTGCATGTTCCTGTCTGCGCAGTGATGTAAAAAAATGCTTGTGTTTCCATAACGCTATGCCACATAGCCCTGCAGGTGGCACAGTGACCCGGTACTTAATGCTGTTGCCTCTACATCTCTGGAACCAGGGTTCGAGTCTCTGCCATAGCTCCATGTGTATGGAGTTTGCATGTTCTCCCCGTGTCACTGTGGGGTTTCCTCTGGGTTCTCTGGTTTCTCCCCACAGTCCAAAAACATGCTGAGGTTAATTAGAGTTACCAAATTGCCTGTAGGTGTGTTTAAGCATGCCCTGCAATGGGTCAGCGCTCCATTCTGGGCTGTTCCCTGCCTTGTGCCCTGCAATGGGTCAGCGCTCCATTCTGGACTG
>JAODLD010000124.1:16319783-16338067 GCA_026781065.1 Mormyrops boulengeri
CTGAGTAAAAAAACAATCCTGCACTAATTCCACCATCTCGAGTTCATTTACAGAAGAGCCGGAGACTATGTCCCACTGTATCCCAGGTAAATTAAAATCACCCATAACCACAACATCATTTTTTGTACTCATAATCCTGATATCGTTATAGAATATCCTTTGCTTATTCTTTGTCAACAAAAACATCAACATTACATTCGTTTTATTTTGCAGATGCTTTGATGCAAAGCGACATACATTTGAAAAGCAGGGTGAGCTCATCCCTGCAGCGATTGGGGTTAAGGGTTTGCTCCCATGGTGACGTTACTGTGTCGGACATGGGATTTGAACCAGCGACCTTCCGATCACAGACACAGGCTCCAAATCCCCTGAGCAACACACCACCTCATGGGGTCCTAATACATGACTTTATTTAATGCTGACTTAAAACAAAGGAACAGGAACTTCTTAATTATCTAATGCATTAATACAATTTGAAGATCTATTTAAATAAAAAAGTGAATATAATTTAGGTGATGTATTATATAAAAAAGACCACTAGCACACCTTGTATAGCTAATCAATAAAAAAGTGACTTTTGAAAACAAATTTAATTAATTAATTGAGCTGGTGATGAAATTTTAAAAAATCATGGAATGGCTGGGGTGCCCCCGAGGAGAGGTTTGGGAACTGAAGCGGTGCTCATCTAGTCATCCAACAAGATATCAGTGACTTTCTGGAGAACTGAAGAAATTCTTATGAGTTTTTATTGTGTTATTCTTAATTTGCATATGTTATAATGTTAAACTGTGTTTTTTGCTCTGAGCAAAAGTGCACTTACTACCCAAATAAATAGCTTTAAACATTTCTTTTGACTGCCTAAGACTTTGGCACAGTACTGTATATCAAAAGAATGAGATCTATGAGCCTGGGAATCGGGAGCAAAGATAAAGGTCAATGAACCAAGGCAGCGGAAATGTAAAAATGCAAAAGGCCCTACTGGGGTGGTGAAAATGCAGCGCTGTGCTCCACACGACGGATTTTATGATACTACATCACGCCGGCCCAGGCAGAGCCTCCAGCTGTCACCTCGGCTTTATGCTCAGGTTTGGAATGATATCTGACATTACAAGTCACTCTGATTGAAGGTGCTGTAATGGAAGCCGCACTGTACCATGGGTAGTGGGGGATTGGGGTAAAGTGGGGATAAGGCACTGCTAAGCAGAGGTGGAGATTTCAGGTCCATAAAGCGAAAATCCAACCAAACAGTTGAGTCTCTGTGACTGTGACTCTTTATGCTCAACTGGTTGGTTGAAACAAAATCCTGGTCTGGATTTTTACTTGAAATTTCACCTGAAATCTCCACCTCTGCCTGCAATGGTATAAAAGGCTGAAGAGCAGCTTTAGAAGAGGGACTGGATTCTCACCATCAAAAGGGTCTCACTCATCAACTGGCAACGGCAAACTGATACATCAGAACTAAAGTCTCATCTCAGAGGCAAAAGTCGCAGAGAGTGATCAACCCTGGGCTAAAATCACTGCTCCTTCGCTCGCACCTTGGTTCCGTCCGGCCCGGCAGCACCAGCTTCTCCTTCAAGGCCCGGTTCCCCCTGTTAGAAGAGAGTTTTGTTTTCTTAGCCCGTTCTGTGCATGACCGCTACCAGACCAGAAGCCAAAGCAAGCTCGAAAAGCAAAACAAGCTCTAGTTTAATCACCACATCAACAGTGCGAAACACCTACCCTCTGTCCAATCAAGCCCTGCTCTCCGATGTTTCCCGGAGACCCCAGTGCGCCCTGATGCACACAAGGGACAGACAACAGAAATGAAGAAGCTTTAATATGTCGTACACACTTGAAGAGCACTGTCCATCCTCAGGGGTGACAAAAACGGATTCAGCCATCTAGTGCCCACAGTGGGGAGAGAGTCCCTTATCAGCCAGCAGTTAATAGTTTGTTCTCTGTATCAGTATAGAAGGACAATTCCTGTCTTTTATTGGAGCCAGAATCTAAATTACAGGCAGTGGTGGATTAATGGTTAGGGAAACACACTTGTAATCGAAAGATTGCTGGTTCGAATCCCTAACCGGCAAGGCACCACTGAGATACCCTGAGCAAGGTACCGCCCTCTAAGCACTGCTTCCTGGGCGCTGAATTATCTGCCCCCTGTTATATCATGATGTCACATATGGGTTAAATGCAAAGGACACATTTTGCTGTGGTGTGTCAACAATGACCACTGATCTCTAAATAAAAAAAAAATTCTATGGGTTAATAACCAAAAATCACTCTACTGTCAGAGGCTCTATTGAAACTCAGTACATTTTGTGCCATAAGGCTTAAGTACACAAGAGGGTAAAGTTTCTGAGATGTCAGTATAATTACTACAGTAGTACCTGGATGTGATGGGTACAGTTATACTGCTAGAAGATTCTAACTTGGTGTAGCTGGCCTGTATGATAGTTCAAGAAGCCAGCCTTTATTTAAATGGCACTTCAGTCAAACAAATAATCCAAGTAAAGTTTGAAAAGAACAAGGGAACAAAAGTAGAGTGAAATTCCAATATGCATCAACAATTGACTTTTGCACTGTGAAAATCAGAATTGCAGAATTGCAGGATTAGCGGAGCACGTAACTTCTGAAGATGTGAACACAGTGCCCCTTGTCAGGGACAGGCTTTTTACCTTCTCGCCTTGTTCCCCTGCCAGGCCCAGCTCGCCCACTTTGCCTGGGGGACCCTGTAAAGAGGGACAACACAGTCATCAGAGAACTGAAGACGTCTCGCCTTTCATGAGAGTCCATGTTTGCATTCTCCCTCCTCAGCATATGCGGGACTCAGAAGTGAGATCAAACATGAGCATTAGCTTAAGATGTCCAGAATGGCATGAGATCTTAGAGATCAAGCAGCACCAGCTTAGAGGAGAGGCACGTTCATGTTGGCATGATTCGATCCAGCTGACTATCTCTGCCTCTTCTTATACGTTAATTACACACATTATTTTGATCATGGACCCGTTAATGATTCATTGGCTGACAGCGGCCCAGATGTCCACCTGGCATGGGATCAAGTGGCTGCAGAGGGATCCCGTTACTCCTGGACACAAGTATCCTTTGTGAGAACTGCAGTGGTCTTTGGGGAAGGGCTTCGCCAAGGCCGGTGATCGGGGAATCACCACACGTCGCTTGTGTACCCAACGTTAGGTCACGCAGGAGCTCGCAGCATTGTGCATTGTGTTTTATACTGGGAACTGGTGCTATGGAAGGGTGACCATATCGATAGTCCATGCAGCACTGCTCACCTTGGGACCGATCTCTCCCAGGGGTCCAACAGTCCCCGGTGACCCGGTGGGTCCCTTTTACAAAGAACAAGGGGAAAAGGAACAAATAAGATCCAAATCATGTTCAGCCTTTCCAAGAAGCTGGTTTCACAAGAAGCAGTGTGAAACAAGTGTGTATACTAGCAGTGATCTGGGGATCAGACTGTGGCACAGATGACTCCGCCCCCAGCCATGACGCAATGCCCAGAAGCCCTCCCAGTGACATCACTTTCTGTTTTCCTTCTCTTTCCATGACCCACCATGCCGTTGTAAACAGAGCACAGACATACAGTATGTCCCGTGATCAACTTCTGTAACATATTTGTGGTCACGCATGAATTTCACATGATATAGTTATTAGCAGTTATCTTCCTGGTTCCCTCTTCAAAAAAAAAAAAAACGATACCTTAGCAAGGATACAAGCACCAGGCAATCATACGTATGACCAAGAAAACTCTTGGTTGCATCTCCTTAACTAGAATATTCCACACCACCTCACACTTTACAATATTGTAGCACATTCAGAGGCTATCCTAGAAACATCAAGCACCAGATTTTCCTGTGTGAGGTGGCAGCAAAGTTTATATTATGTTTCTATTCAATGACTAACAACATAACTCTCTTTAAAGATTCTGCTGCCATCTGACAGGAAAACTGTTCAAAAGTGAAGAAAAAGAGGATGCAATCAAATGCAAATTTGTCTTCCCTGTCAGCCTTTTGAGGGATTTAGAGGAGGAACTGTATGCATCTCTTAAAGCTATAGCAGAGCAGATCAGTGACGTACTGAATCCTCCGGAAAAAAAGGGAAACTTGCCGGTTTGCCTGCTATTCCTTTCGCCCCTGGAGGTCCAGATGGCCCATGAATGCCCTGAAATAACGCAAAAGTACAAGTCAGTCTGCATGTACCCAGGTGCCCAAGTCAGTCTACATGTACCCAGGTGCCCAAGTCAGTCTGCATGTACCCAGGTGCCCAAGTCAGTCTGCATGTACCCAGGTGCCCAAATCAGTCTATATGTACCCAGGTGTCATTTCTTTAACATGGTGAGGTGACTCCGTTAGCAGTCAGAGAATAAACACGCAAAGAAAACAGACTCACTGGAAATCCTTGCGGCCCAGTTTCACCTGGTTCCCCAATCTTCCCCTGGAATGTAGAACAAAGGAAGGAACTGTTATGGCAGCAAGCCGAACAATACACCAGGCGTAATCAAAGTGTGCAATTATACAGCTCATTTCATTCAATAATACACCTGAATGGATGTTTGTTACAACAACTGCTGTGCAGTAGATTGAGGCTGCATTTAAACACCACCGGCGACTTAAAACAATGACTCAGTGAGTTGTAAACACAATGAATTAAGTACCATTAAATAATTAAGGATCATGTAAGTAATGATAATAAAAATCTATACCATAACAAACAAGACTTATACCTGCTCCCCCGGAAAGCCAATTTTTCCTGGTGGACCGTCAGGACCCTATTCAGAACAGCAAACCGTTAAGTACAGTATGGTATATTATGCCAGCTGTATTAGGTAACATTTTTTCCTTTCCTGTTTGTATAAGACACGCCTGGTTACGTCAACAGATACAATGGTTGTAGGATTTGTTGTTGAATAAAATCTTGAAGTAAACGGTTATAACAAGCATGTCTGTATGTAGGCCTGCATTTTCCTAACATACCCCCCGCTTTGCATGAAGCATGACTGTACGCAGGCCTGCATTTTCCTAACATACCCCCCGCTTTGCATGAAGCATGACTGTACGCAGGCCTGCATTTTCCTAACATACCCCCCGCTTTGCATGCTCGCGGCACAGGCCGGCACAGTCAGGTCCCCTAAGTACCGAGGTGGTCGCTACATGTTGATCTAGCATGACCTTCGAACTCCCGGTGACGTTTACCTTTGCACCCGCCGACCCCTGCTCGCCCGGCAGACCGTCAGGCCCTCTGGCACCCTGGAATAGACAGCAGGGTGGGTGTGAACAGCAGGGGGCACTCTTGTGCAGCCAGACAGAGCAAGGGACAGTTGCAGAGTCTGGGTTCCGGGTCATTTCTGTCCCACAGCAATGTAATGCCAGATTCCAGTATCTCTCTCTCACTGCCGCTTGCACAAGCTTCAGAAGAATGGCTGCACATTTTTTGCGTTTGACATGTGAGTGATCCAGAGGGGTTAATAGTATCAGTAGTGATCAGCATGTGGTAACAATCTCCAGCAATGGACAAGACCCAGTCTGACTGGTGCTGAGATCCATCTGCCATTTATTGTCCCTCTTGGCAAAGGGCAGCTAGGCAGTGGTGATGTTTGGGGTATTTCTGCATGACTGTACATCATAAACCATTAATACCGAGCACAACAGACAAACTACAGCCAGGATGGAGTGATTATGCATGAGAAACAGACAACATGAAGCCTTTTACTGGGAAAAACAAACACTTCCCCAGTGACTGCTGGGAGAAGCACTTTCTTATTTTAAAGTTCCGACCAACAGATAGATTCCCTGGTAGAACTTAGCGGTAGAAAGCGACTGAAAACGGTGCAGCTTTTCTTAAGAAGAAATGAAACAAAGAAGCAGGTTGAAAAGGAAAATCAGCAGTTGAATCGTAGCTCTGTTTACTAAGACACAAGGCGAAGAATGACACCTTAATAGTAGGTTGTTTCACGCAGCGGTGGAGAAACAATTAGAAAAGAATGTGATGGGGCGGGGAGAAATATGATTCCTATCAAATTATAACATGTGCAGACCTTATGGATACATAACAGATCACAGTGGCATACCCCACCCTCTCTAAAAGCTAAAAACAGCCAAACACAGCAAGTGCACAGAAAGTGCCGATGAAGTAGATTTCACAGAAATATTGCTAATGATTCATGATTTTAGCCACTTCTCTGTTAAAATGAATCATTGCCTGATACTCATTGATTAACTCTGAGCAGTACTGTATCACTTTGTGTGCCTGTGTACGTCACAGATGTTTTCAGGATTATTATTGCTACATTTATTATTGTGAATTAATTAAAATATGCTATATGCTAAATATGCTACCATTAATTGTGTAATTTATGTTATCATATTGTTAATAACTTTGGAAATTTAACTTCAACCACACAAGGACAAACGGGATATTTAATATAAAGAGTTAATGACCATCTCCAATGAGCCTGAAATGTTTCCAATGAGGGCGCTGTAACCGCTCCGCTGCTTTGCTCGAACCCCTAAGAGAACATAACTTTGGCCTACGTCCCAGCGCCAGGTCATCTAAGGGGCTAATGCTGACAAATGCCCATGGCTCTGGCCCTCAGGGGGGGGGGCTGAGCAGACAGCCCTCCCCTGGCCATACGGATTGCAGGTTCTCGCCTGCCAAAGGCCTGAGAAACTGAACGTTGTCTAAAACCTCCCAACAGCCTTCCGTATATCCCAGTAACCTCCCAACAGCCTTCCATATATCCCAGTAACCTCCCAACAGCCTTCCATATATCCCAGTAATCTCCCAACAGCCTTCCATATATCCCAGTAACCTCCCAACAGCCTTCCATATATCCCAGTAACCTCCCAACAGCCTCCCAACAGCCTTACATATATCCCAGTAACCTCCCAACAGCCTTCCATATATCCCAGTAACCTCCCAACAACCTCCCAACAGCCTTCCATATATCCCAGTAACCTCCCAACAGCCTTCCATATATCCCAGTAACCTCCCAACAGCCTTCCATATATCCCAGTAACCTCCCGAAGGTCACATCCCAGTCTTCCCACAGATAACCCAGCGATATCCTCCTGAATTTTACAAGGGAGAAAACTTGTACTTTGGGCAGAAAAAGTAACGATGTGTCTGTTATTACATTGTGTGTGCAGGGCGACTTGTATTGTTGAAACAATCATACATTACTATTAAAAAATCATGAATGCTAGAGCAGCAAAATATCAGACTATTTCCGTTGTCAGGCCCCAACAAGAAAATAACTTCCCAATCATGTAAGCTAATTGTTTATTCTTTCTGACAAACAGCTTGTAGTCTTCCAAAGAGCTCTGTCAGTGGGTTCGACCAGCCTCGTGCTTGTGTTTCTGTTGCTTTCCGCTGAGCAATTCCTTGACACATTTTTTGGGGGTCCTGTGTCGCTCTCCCCCCTCGCACACAACCCCACACATAAGCATTGAGAGTTTAGGAAGATTTCCCAAATCACCAAAACTCACACAGACGGGTATAAACCAAAGGGCACTGGATATGATGGAAGCAAATGTGGAATTAATTGGCTTTAAGTTTGTGGTAAGTCGTAAGCACGTAAGTTCCTTAGTTACTGATCATTGTTTGGACGTGCTGCGGTGGTCACTATCGTGGTTTATTACAGCGGCGGTTTGCCCCCCTCCCCGGTCTTTCTGGAACTCACGATTTCGTGTTCAGTACATGTTTCCATGATGAAGCTCCATGAAAATCTCCCCATTACACTTACATAAAGACTTCAGGTCATGCAGCGCGACAGTGTTTCAAGAGCCAAACAAGTCCCATCTGAGCACAGCGTTTCAAATCTTGATAGGATTCGGTGGTAACCAATGGAAATCGCACCTTGAGTGCATCCGCTACACCCCTGTGGACGGGAGGTGCGGGCCTCAGCAGAATGGAGGAGTGGGGAGATGAAGAAGGCCACAGCTGGAACGCGACGATGCTCGTGGGAAATGAGCGGGAATTATGCCTGTTGTTCTTGGACGGAGAGGAGACGAGCGCGCTAACAGCACACACCGCGCCAGCCTCCGCTTTGCCTCATGGGGGGAAACCGCAACGCCGGCTACCCATCTGACCAGAGACGGAGCTTTACGACCTTGCAAAGACATTTCCCCTAAACTCAGATGGCCTCTTTGCGTCTGTCTGCATGTGTGTGGCTAGAATGCTGCACTTAAGGTGGCCAGTCAGATTTATTGTGTGAGGAAGCGCCTTCAATTATAAATAATTGGAAATGTAGTGATTTTACATTTCTGTCCTGTGAAAATAATATGGTGTCTGATTTCTTCCTTCTTAAGCCTCGTATTACTTCATCCTACCTGGCAGATGGAAAAATCTGTGAATCAATCGACCATAAGAAGACAAGAAGCCCTCACACTGTCTTCCGTGTAACCGCTAATATCCGTTGAGCAATTAATCACCAGAGTTCTGTCACGCGGCTTTCCCTGTTGATTGATACGGCAAACCGCTGTGCTGTAAACTCACCGCGCCAGACTGCGATGGGCTTGCGGGGTCCACAGATTGGCAGGACGGCCTAAGTCCCAGCTCCCCGCAGCGTCATTTGAAATTCCACACATTCAGTGACTGTCACTCTCAGGGGTACACGCCAGACATCCGCGGCATCGAAACGAAGCAAACAAAGGAAAACTGTCCCAGGGCCAAGGAGAGAGCGGCTCAGAACATCTCCGGCACCGCACCACAGGCTGGGCGAGCTAGCGAGCCGCCCTCTCAGTCCTCTCTGCTTCTGCAGTAGTCAGGCTGGTGGAGGCCGGCCAGGCCCTTGACAAAAAGCCTGTCTTGTTCCATATAAACATCACTGTTTCACTTCTCAGCACTACCAAAATCAGAAATATACATATAGTAACGCCAATTGCCAGTTCAACACGAAACAAAAAAGCGACATTTGCCCGCGAGTATCATCAGGGGCTGTATAAAAGCACGCTGGCCAGTCAAGAAGAGCGGCCATCTTAAACCTTATGCGAAACATTAATGTTTTCATTAATGCACTTCTGAGAGGAAAAAACTCTGTTTAATGTGCCTGAATCTCTTCCAGAATTATAATGTGGCTTGACATTCCTCGGTGGAAAAAGGTTCCATTCTTCATAAAAGGTGCTGGTAACATGATTTATAAGTATTTGTTTCCAGTTCACACACAATGACTTCATTCACATAACGGGGAGCCCAATAATGGCTGGCTTTGCCCAATGCTGTTCAATATTTTCCTTCAGCAGAGACATGCTAAAATCAGTGTGAAGTTCAGAAAATAAAATGGTGATCTATTCTACAAGAGACTCTATTAAAACACCTGATTATATATTAAAAATCTATATTAAATTGGTAACACTACTGTTATGAATATGTCCTTTGTGCAGATGAAGTGTCACTAATACCTGCTCTGCTGATGTGTTCCTTAGCAGTAATCTCTGCACTGCACCAGTGCGGGGTCTCCATTCCAGTGATGTATGGGACGGTATGTGCAGCAGGACCCGGCTAGATTTGCTCCTTTAATGCCTCCCATTCTTTAACACCAATCGCCTTATGCCTCTACTGGCGGCCTCTAGTGGCGGGCAAAACCACAACGAGGCAGAGTCACACCGGCTTACATCAGTGCCTCCTGACTCGCTTTCTGTCCTTCTTTCAGCCTCACTGAGACCTGGGTGCTGCTGACAGGCAGCTTAGTGACAATTCTGTTCACTGGGGAACGAGATACAACAAAACAACAAACTGCTTTAGTTGATCTTACCCGTCTGCCTTTGGGCCCCCTAGTGCCAACTGGCCCCCGAGACCCAGGTGGCCCCTGCAAAACAAAGGAACAAAAAAAAATGTTATGAGGCCCGTGTCTCAGCAGAAGGAGCCTTTTTCTGACGGAGACGTTCGGCTCCCGGAGAGCAGGCTTATGATGAAGTCTTTGCTCATCACAATTAAGACCCTGGAGCTGAAGGGCCACTCGTTACGGTGCAGTGTTTACGCCCGCTGTCAGCGGCTCGCCTACAGCCTCTGCTGGAGCTCACTCAAGCCGCACAAAGAGGCATTTCCTGTCACAACTGCAATGTCAGCTTACCGCGTGGTTGAAGCGAAAATGGAGAGACAGGCATGGAGCACGCAGAGCGCAGTGGGGGGCTAATTAGTCGGAGGTGCTGAAGCTCAAACTGGCAGAAAAATAACCGGACTACTGCTGGTGACTGTCGGATTCCATCAACCCACGGCGATAATAAGCAGACAAAAAAGGAACTTCTGTCTTAAGTGGAGATTCCACCTCAGTTTCTAATGGAAAGAGAGGAACTCCCCCCCAGTTTGAAACTGCTGGCAATTATCTATGGTGTGAACGCTGTGGTTCCATACACAGAGGAAGATTTGAGTCTGGGAATATTATCTGACGATAAAGTTCAGGAGTGCAATGAACGAAACTGAATTTACATTCAATGGTGCCATTTGAGTGTTAGGACATTAAACCCCACTGGACAAACATGGCTATGTGGTTGCAATTTTGCCTCTTTTAGTTTAACGAGACCATGATAAAAACTTTCTTAAGGAGTCCTATGAGACACGTTCAGAGGAATCTAAAGTAGGGTCACACCAGTGTTGGCTCAATTCAAGTCAAAATAAGCCACAAAAACAAAAATTTGTATTCGAGACATTATACAAAACCATTATAAACACATTATTAAGAGATCAGCTTACTGGTTTTCCTGGAGGCCCTGAGGGGCCGCTTTCACCTGGGGGTCCTGGGTGTCCCTAAGACAGAACAAGAGACACATCAACAACAGAGAATGAGATCGCCCACGATTCCATTTCCCTTTTTTTTGCCAGTAAAAGCAATAAGACCCCCCCCAAAGCATTCAGCAATAAAAGAAAACAAATTGCCGTGGTAACCCCAACTACGACTGGTCGTGTAAATTCAGCGAACTGTAACATGGATGCCCAGTTCTGGTGTGTGGTTTGAACATCTGCTGAATTATTTTGCACACTGGAAAGTCACCAAAGCCGTATTAGCCAAAGACATAAATGTCATTATCTGTGTTATACAAGGGAGATAATCGCTTATAATCTCATTTGCACTTTCAGTACATGTTTATGATTAATCCCGTTTTGTCAGAATGCCACCCATTTCTAAACTGACAGTGAAAGAAGAGCTTTTAACAGAAGACTCCCTAGGCGTTCATGGACACGGAGTATATCGATATGATTAAAACACGCTAAATAAAATGCGATATTACCATCTTCCAACTATTCCAGTTAATGACATTAGTAGAGCTAAAAGTATCTAAAATTCCAAAAGTTTTGGATGTAATATATAGAACAATGCAATGAAACTGAAGGAAGATTAGGTTAGTCAGATCCCAGTAAGATTATTTAACAGGATTGTATCCATTTAAAATATAAATAAACAAACTGAAATGTGGTTTTCATGATATATAAAAAACATATCTATTTCATGAGTGCTTCAGTGATTTCTGAGTCCAAAGCTGCTGCCTGGGTACTCAAAGCAATCATATAGAATTGCTATATACAACATTATCATAAAAACCTTAATACTGGGAGGCACGCTGGCTCAGCCGGTATCACTGCAGGCAGGGCTGCAAATCTCACCTCTGTTCAAAGTGTGAGTAGAGATTGCATGCTCCCCCTCTGTCAGTCGAGTTTGCCGGGACTGTATGATCGCGTGTGTGCGCGTATGTGCCCTGTGATGAAATGGCATTTATCCAGCCTTGCGTTCTGTGATGCCTGGGATCGGATCCAGGCCCCTGTCACTCTGATCGGGATAAGCAGCTGGAAGATGCCTGGGTTTAAAATTACAATGCATGAAGGCACCGTTTCCATCACACTGCCTGAAATAGTAAGGTCTACTTAAAAGTCCAGTCCCTTGAATATACCAGCCCTTCTTAGACAATAGTCCATAACTGATTAAAGCACATTAACCAGTCAATGAAGGTTTATTGTAATGTAAGGTTACACTTTACATGAACTGCACCTCCATAATTCAGATTCAGATTCTTTATTGTCATTGTACGCAGTACAATGAAATGCCTTTATAATGCCTTCATAGAACATTCATAAGCAACATGTAAGGGAACCATAACACCCTAACACCTTAGCAGCTTTAACATATAGTACAATAATAACAAACACTATGATAATAAGAAATGTCATAATCCTATATTAATATAATTTTTGTTATTATTGTACTGTATGTTAAAGCTGTTAAGGTATGTTAGGTTTTTAAGGTATACTTACATACTGATTATGAATGAATGTTCTGTGAATGCATTGTGAAGGTGCAGTCAATGTGAAGTGCTACAGAATGTAATCCATCCATCCATCCATCCATCCATCCATCCATTTTCTGTACCCCCTTGTCCCATGCATGGTTGGGGGGGCTCTGGAGCCTATCCCGGAGGCCACGGGCACAAGGCATGGAATAACCCAGGATGGGGCACCAACCCTCACAGTGCACACACATGCCATTCACACACATGATACTCAAACAATATACTGTAATGACCTTTACTCAAGTCTAGTTCTGGAATGCATGACAGAAAGAACTGATACTATGAATCTTTTTTGACATATGAAATTTGTGCCTAGATTCCCGGGTGCACAGAATACTCGTATTATACATCTGCCGGCTGCATTTCTGACGTTTTGGTTTTGATCCTCTCTGCGTGTCACCCGGGTGTAATCATCAACAGCTTCCCGAGTGAATGCCTTCTTGCTGATTCTGAGAAGTTTAAAGAGACTTCAGTCAACAAGTTTCAGCTAGAAAAGAGGTCATGTTTGATAATGAAGACCAGAATTATATTTACAGCTCAGCATCATTACATGTGTGATCTTACATAAATCACGTTGTGTTTGTGAAATGTGATTCAACATTATTACTAAAAGTCAGTCAAACACATATATTTGCTTGTCCACAACATTATCTTCGATCCATTAGCCACACTTTCAGAAAAACAGGTTTCGCCTCTGCAATGCCTCTTCAGCAAGCAGTGCGAAGCTGCATTATTCTTATTCTCATTATCATTTCATGGTTATTACACTGGATTCTGGGTCCTGGAGCAGAGCAACTGCTGCAGTGAATTTAAATGAAATTCAGAGCAGGAGGACAGTGGAGCATCTAGTCCTGCGAGAGACAGCTTCTTGTTTAATTCTCAAAGAAAGAAGCATTATTCAAGCCATTGGCTCTTTTTAAAGACATTTTTAAGTTGAGCAAGATCACTGGATGGAGATCTGCTTTGTGTTAGAACTTCTAATGGGTTTCAGAGTGGAGATCTTTGACTAAGGTGCCGTGTCATTGGGGGGATCCATGCTATGTAACGTTACAGGAAAGGGGCCTTCATATAAGGGCGCAAACCTGGCAACACTGAGCTGAATTAGTGGGCACTGTGTAGAAGCTGCTGATCTTTCATCATGCCAGCACTCAAAGCTGTAATGAAGCCCAGATCGTTCGATTTGTAGAGGGAGGGTTTTAAACTGAATTCCACCAGAATGGTGCTGCATGGAAGGACACTTCCCAGGGCCTGCCCTGAGCTTCCCAGTCGCCACTCTGCCCGCGAGTCTGCATCAGCGGATCAAAGCTAGTGAGAAGTATCCTGGGGTTATTAAATATATATTTCCATGTTTCCTAATTAGACACAAATTAAAGTATTTAATACATAAGTTTTAACTGTAGCTGGTAAACTTTGCCCACGTCCCTGAACCTCTGACCTGAGACTGCCCCCAAGACGCCGTCCCGTGTGAGCCAAAGGTAAACAGGAAGTGCCCCCACTTCCCTTCAGCTCAGCCGAGCTCTGTGACCCCCCCAGCACAGCTGCGCCCCGTCTCCTTACCATTGCTCCCTTTTCGCCTGGGGGCCCTGGGAGGCCCATCTCCCCCCGGTCACCCTGAAAACACACAGACCCCTCAGTCAGTGCATTTGGCACGGCGACTACCAAAAGCGCCGTTGTTCACACGAGCCGGGCAGTGCAGACCCCGTTCTGGAACCACAGGGGCACGGCGATCCGGGCACTGTGAGAGAGCTATTCGTCTCCTCCTAGTTTAGCGAAACGAGGCAGATGACTAAACGCCATCCCGTGCAGTGTTCTAACGAGGTGGATCTGCAGACTCTCATACCTTCTCTCCTGCAATCCCGGGCTCTCCGACAGGTCCGATGAAACCGGGGAGACCCTGCAAAAGCACAGAGCCGCGGTGTTGGTCACAGCTCACAGTAAGTCCTGCCTGATGGGTGCACGAAGTGTCTCCCACTGGCGGGTCTTACCCTTTCTCCAATGATCCCAGCCTTCCCAGTTATTCCTGGCTCACCCTAAATGACAAAGCTCGGTGTGATTAACAATGCTTCCCCGCTTCCCTGACACACAGCGACCAGAATGTACACAGAGTTATGGACTGCAAGAAAGTGGAATTAAACTGGCCTCTGCTTTAATTCCAATACAATAGGCCATGCTGGGTAGAGAGCATTTTGTATGACTGTGAAAACTCATAACAAATTAACAGCCATTTATAATTAGTGTTAAATGACAGATGGAATACTGGACCTGTAAGATGAATGATGTCTCCAGAAAATGAGGCTCACCTTTACGCCATCAGGGCCAAGACTCCCAGGGAAACCTTTCCTTCCAGGTCTACCCTGAACAAAAAAGCACAAAAAGCCGTTAATAACAAACAAGTATATATCTGCCTTTGCCCAGACCTGTGGATAGTATGTTCATATTGAGTCGCTGCTGATAATGAACTCTAGGAAATATGAATCAACGGCAACTTAAACGAGTTAAGCCAAACAGCACATGGAAAGATCTCCACGCGTGCCACCTCGACGGGAGTGTATTTATTGGCCCGCTGCAGCATTTACGTTGGCGGCTGCTTTTATAAATTCATCCTCTCTAAAAATGCTTAATAGCCCTAGAGACTTTCTGAATAGTGTTTGTACATTTAATTACTACAGAGCTTTGCAGAGACGACTACTCTGCTTTCAAAAGGCATCTGTCTTTGTTGTTCACAATGAGCAATTGTTGCTCGTTCCTGGAACAAAGTGACTTCATCTTGTTGTATTGAACAAGTTCAGGGGTGCACAGTGGATCAGATCACAGTGAAACCGGCCCAGGCGACGCTCTATTTTTAGACTCTGGTGGATATTGAGCAAGGTCCAGATGAGCAGTCCACTACAGAAAACAGATGTTTATTCAGTGATAGAACGGATTTCCCGGCTACTCAGATAATCGGCATTTTAGCGGGCGTGTAATTGGTGCAGAAACCTACTGACTTTCCCACAATCAGGAAGGACAGTTTCTTTAAAGAAGCGGGGGGGGGGGGATTCTCAGGAATTTGATGACCCCCTAAAACAATGCAACCATGCATGTCAGGACCACAGCGTCCACTCTTTGAAATCTAAGCCTCAATTCCCAACATTACATTTTCCAGAACGGACCATTCATCCAGCCATTTCCAGTGACCGTATCCAGTGCAAGGTCGCTGTGACCCTGAACCTTTACCCAGAAAGCATAACACATAAGGTAGGGACCATCAGCCGTACACAGGAGCAATCAAGCCACCCAGCATTAATAAAGCAAACTCTGCACGGGTCCCGTGCATCGGCTGAACTACCCACTAATACTGGGCAGCGGAACCTGGGGAGCCCCCTCACTGGTCTATGAAGCGGCAAAACCAACAGATGAGCAGTATGAATCAGACATTATTAATCAATCCAAATACCTGACAGCTTGTACACATATATAAAAGATTCAGATTTTGTAATCAATCGATCATGAATATATTCATAGTCAATTTTCCCCCACCCCGGTCAGCAAAAAAAAAAACATTGCAATGGGTAGCTTCCCAGATTAATTTCTTTGTAAAAGTGGCTCTCAATGTAAAAAAGGTTTGAGACCGCTGCCATAAGGCATAAGACATTAGAACGAGTTTCGGCTGGAACTCGGGGGGGGTGGGAAATCCCGTAGCTTTACTCGGCGGATTTGCTGATAAAATAACTCGTTTGCCATGCACCGGGGAAGAACGGAGAAACGCTAGCGGAAAACATGATAAGCTGAGTATAGCGTGAACACGACCGCAGTTAATGCTGCATGCCGGACCGCAGGGTTTCCCCACATGAGCACTGGACTGACCCAAACCTCACGCCAACAGCAAGCCAGGCTGACATGAGCAACACACAAGTGTGCAATGACAAATAAAGATCTCCTGATCAGATGTGGCATTAACATTCCCTTGTTTAACTCACGGAAACTCACCTCCAGCCCAGGAGCTCCAGGAGGTCCGATTGGCCCTTCATCTCCCTGGAAACGGTAACCATGTCAGTATCCGCGCGGCAACACGATACGCTGATTCACTCCATAAAAAACGGCCGACGGATGAGTAAACCCTGAAGCTGTCTCACCTCTAATCCAGATACCCCTCTCGGACCTGGCAAGCCTCTCGCGCCCGGTTTTCCCTGGTGGTACCACAGCACACATTTAATAACCATCCATTGTTCTGCAGGTACCATCAAGGACAGAGGCGGATTTGCCACATGCTCAGGGTGTTACAAAATCACAAGCCTCACTTGCATAATAATGAGTACAGTAGTCAGGATAATAACCCTGCTAAACCGCGGCAGGGAAATCAAAAGCAGCACTCATTTGGCCCTCAGGTATATAATTGTGCTTAACTGACCTTTGGTCCTTCCAGACCATTCTGTCCCGGTGGTCCGATGTCCCCTGGAAAACCCTGTAAAAACATTGGAGGAATTTCAGTCATTATCTGCATGAAATTCCAGTGGCTTTGTGGTTTTCCATATAGCACAAAAAGGCAGCCATGACACTAGGGTGACTGCAAAGGCGATTAAAGACAGAGAGGGTGACGATGACGACGACAACGGAAGGCTTTGCTCAAACGATCAATCTCCGAAATACGTCTTCGTGTAAGATTTTTTAGAGACAAGAAACACAGCCCATGCTGCTGAGGTGGGAAACGGCTCTTTCTCCTCTAACTGTAGATAAAGCAGAGAGCTGAGTGGTAGGACACTGAGCTGCCATCTGCCCACCATTAGGGGGCGTAATTATCAAGCATTGCATGCCTGGAGCTGATAGGCAGTTCACGTACTCTGCATTTTAAGGTCACTGAAAGGGGCAAAATGCTAACAATGGAATACTGCTCAGCAATTTTTGCTTAAACTTGTGAAAAAGAAACGCTCTGCCTACACACAGCACCAGACTTACCTTTTCTAGATGCATGTGCCATTATTTTATTATTATTATTGCATTGCTTAGCTCATACGTCAGTCCAAATCATACACATACAGACTGTTATAGCTCAGGATTACTAGATCACTACATGAACATTTACCAAGGGGACCCTGCCGTTAATCATAGAGGTTACAAGCCCATAACAACAGAAGCAACACTTTCTATCCCCCCTAGAGATTAACAGGACTTGGTTGTCCCAGGTGTTCTCAGATGGACTGTATACTGCATTTCATTCCTTGCACTATCGTCCATGAGTACAGTGACAATTCTGTTGACATGACTATGGCTAAGTACTTTGCTCATGGGTGTTATAGCAAAGACCCACCTGGGACTCGACCCAGCAACCTTCAGGTTAGAAGCTCAATCCTTCATCATATCATTACTGACTCCTATTATCTACATATCAACATGGTGTGTCTGCAGTAGAAGCTGCTCTTGGGTGAAGGTCTTGTTTCATAAAGGTTATTCTCAATCAGTGGGATATTTCATTAAAACACAGATAAGGATTTGGACTGGTTGTGCAGGACAACTCAGGCGGAGGATTATATGGCTATACTGTCACTTCGTCACTGATAGATCATTGTGTGTTACATTCGCTCAGTGAATGACATAAAGCTAGCTGTTAGGGGCACGCTTCTAAACCCGGGTGTAATACATAAAGCTAGCTGATAGGGGCACGCTTCTAAACCCAGGTGTAATACATAAAGCTAGCTGTTAGAGGCACACTTCTAAACCCAGGTGTAATACATAAAGCTAGCTGTTAGGGGCACGTTTCTAAACCCGGGTGTAATACATAAAGCTAGCTGTTAGGGGCACACTTCTAAACCCAGGTGTAATACATAAAGCTAGCTGTTAGAGGCACGCTTCTAAACCCAGGTGTAATACATAAAGCTAGCTGTTAGGGGCACACTTATAAACCCGGGTGTAATACATAAAGCTAGCTGTTAGGGGCACACTTCTAAACCCGGGTGTAATACATAAAGCTAGCTGTTAGAGGCACACTTATAAACCCAGGTGTAATACATAAAGCTAGCTGTTAGGGGC
>JAODLD010000124.1:16340422-16357431 GCA_026781065.1 Mormyrops boulengeri
GGTGTGTTTCTCGCGGGGGTGGGGGGTGGGGTTGTGTTGTTGGGGTTTTGGGTGGGTGGGGGTTGGGGGGGGTGTGGCTTAGGATGCTGCATCTGTGATCGGAAGATCACTGGTTCAAATCCCACAGCTGGTAAAATATAGAAAAAGTCTGCTAAATAAATGTAATGCATCTTTTCAATACAGGTGACTGCACTGCAGGTGTGACATGTTCTGGAGGCAATTTAGAGGAACTGGGGACAAGAATAGTGAACGCGTCATGTGAGAGGGTATCTCGTGGCATTAAAGGTGGTGTGGCACCAAAAGGGAGCACTTTCAGGTCACATGCTTCATACGCGCAGGCCAATAAGGGAGCACTTTCAGGTCACATGCTTCATATGTGCAGGCCAATAAGGGAGCACTTTCAGGTCACATGCTTCATACGTGCAGGCCAATAAGGGAGCACTTTCAGGTCACATGCTTCATACGTGCAGGCCAATAAGGGAGCATTCAGATCACCTTATCACCTTTCAGTCCGGGTTCTCCTGGATTTCCGGGCACTCCCTGCGAACGAGCCAGACTACATTAACATCAAGGTGTACATGCTCTATACCGCCCGGCAACGCTCCAATCCCTTTGCCTGGGAATTCTGGATGGACATTCAGTATACCCGTAACACATATTAAATTATCACCAGAGCTACCCATCAAATCATTTAATAAATGAGCAAAAAAATAAGAAATCGCTCCAGCCAACATAATATTGTATAGCTTCATACGAGAGAAACAGTGTTCTACTCTAAATTACAGCAACCTGATTCAAATTTCATCTTGAGCCGCCTTGAGGGACATTCCTTGTGCTATGAGGGGAAATAACTGTCCTGCGTGCACACTGCCTTATTATTCCTGTGAAAAAGACTGTTATATAACACATTCACGCTTCCTCAGGGGGCAGCGGACACCTGGAGCGTGGCGAGGTGGACCTTTCCGTTGGTATGACTCCTGCCTAAATGAGCTCCAGCATACTGTGATAATCACCTTGAGTCCTTGAGGTCCTGGTACACCCATCTCCCCTGCGGGCCCCATGTCGCCCTACCAGCAGAAGAGACACAAAGAGTCATGTTAAGTTATGGTATGCCGGCACAGCGGGGAACCAGCCAATTCCGCATCTCGACTTTAGGCACACTGCACACCTCAGTGAATCTGCAGCTTTTTGGCTCAGAGTAGAATGTTGTGCCGGTTTGTACTCGGTCATAAAGACAGATCGTACGTCGAGATGGACGCACAGCAGAGAAGGACAATCATACTGACTTTTAGGTGTGAGAGTGAGACTGGGAGGTGTGTGGGAGGATGGGATGGATTTCTTGCAAAAACTGTAGCACGTTGTGCAGTGCGCGATAGGTGTCCCCAGCTCTGATGTACGTATGGCTGCGCAAAATTTATTTTTACATACATTTACTTAATTAAAAAAAACATCAGTTGTATGTGTGAGTCTTTGTAAGTCACAGAGGTTGTAAGTCGCGGACAGTCTGTATCCTTTGCTAAAGTTCCATGCAGCTAATCAATGGCTACAGATTCAAAACCAGAGATCCCTCTGACAGTCTAGTGATTGTAAAACAATACACACAAAATCCTCATTATTGATGACAAAACCAGTTTACATCTCCTACTGGAGTTACTTCATTTTTCATTCAAGGGTCAGGTCCAGTTAGTAAAAATCCAGACCATGATTTTGTTTCAACCAAACAATCGAGCATGCAGAGCAACAGTCACAGAGTACTTAACTGGTTGGTTGAAACAAAATCTGGCCTGGACTTATACTTTCTGAACCTGAACTTTCCTCTTTTGATCCTCAGTTGTTCACATTTCTGGAGAATAAAGCTGGAAAAGATGCAGAGACGGCTAACAGCTTGTTTACTTCAGGAGAGTGAGTGTCTGAATGACTTTGCTACAGAAATGACCTAGGGGAGTTATGAGTAGACACAATAGTACTTATATTGTGTAAATCCTATGCTTTTTCATAAAAATAAATCAGAAAAGACTTCTGAACCAAAGTTCAAAAGATACCCCCTCTAACACACACATCGCTGCATTAACCAGTAAACATCGCACATACAATCACTGCCCGGACAGCTGTCCTGTCTTCGTTTCATACACTAGAGTCTCTGCTTATATCTGGATAAATATTTGGAGAGGAAAGAATAGCAGCAGGGGGCTGAATCTAATTAAAGACCATGAGTCTCTATTAGACTCTCCGCTTGCATTATGCCCATCTTGACCTGTCATGGTAACATACAGATGTCACAGCATTGCCAATAGCCTTACACTTGGATAAACATACATAAGCCTACTTTGTGTATGCCTGATAACTCTGAGAGCTGCATTCGTCATGCTTCCAAAAACATTCCCTGCATGCACCAGAGTAAAAACTACTACAATTATTCCAAAGAATGAATTATCCAACCCGCAGGGCACCATCTGTAAACTGTGTACAAAAGGTTTGGACAAAGCAGGAAATATGACATATGTGACCCCAGGCAAAACTTCCACAGACTAAGCATTTTAAGCAGCTGGTACAGTGTAGCTGTGGTACAGACTGGGCCATTGCTGATGGCGCCGGCTGGAGCGAGGCAACTGCGATCAACTAAATGCACATGTCGCTCCACCCAGGTGTGCTGGCAGCCCACAATGCATTGCAGGTGCCCAAGGGCATAGGTTTGGTTTCAGCATAGATAGGGACCAAATCAGTCCCAAACCCCCCACCCCCCTAAACACTCAAAGTACTCCGACAGCGTTGGTAGAGACATGTCCCTACCGTCCACACACACACGTAAACCGTTTAGGTAAGGATGGAGATGAATGGCTAAGAATGTTTTAAATGGCTATGGAAGATGTAGATTATCTACCTCACATAACCTTGAGAGTGAGAAAATACCTGCTCAGCGTGGACAAAGGTAATCCCTTCTTCCTCTGTGATCCCGCACCCCTCTCCCTTCACCCCTCATCCCTCTCCCTTCACCCCTCACACCTCTCCCCTTACCTTTCACCCCTCACACCTCTCCCCTCACACCTCTCCCTACACCCCTCACACCTCACCCTTCACCCCTCACCTCTCTCCCTTCACCCCTCACACCTCTCCCTTCACCCCTCTCCCTTTACCTCACCCCTCTCCCTTCACCCCTCTCCTCTCACCCCTCTCCCTTCACCCCTCTCCTCTCTCCCTCTCCCCTTCTCCTCTCACCCCTCTCTTCTCTCTCTCTCTTTCTCAGTCTGCCAGCGGTGAGCTGAAAGGGCAGGCCACGGCTCTTGGGCAAACATGCCGAGATAACGAGTGCCCTTGGCACGTCCGAGTGAGAGGAGCCTTCAGGTTGAAAGCATTCCTGTGCTGCCTGGCTGGACAGCAGTGTGTCCTGCGTTCCTCATTTGTATTGACCTTATTGCTTTTGCTGCAGCTTCTCATTCCATAACATCAAGTTCCGTATTTTATCTGTGTCCTACTGGATATTTCCAAGCCTCCCTGGATGTCTCTTAACAATCAGCAGTTATATTCTGATCCTTTACTGTCTGCCCACAGGGTCATTTTTAAGTTAAGTGTAGAATTATACTTTCCTATACTCTGTTCAACCCTATAGTGTCATCGATTTCAAATGAACACACACCGGTAACCTTCAACCTAACAGAAATTAAAAGGCCCATTAGCAGGTGGATTCAGTCATTCATAAAATGCACTGGGGAGCTTATATCAATGTTTATGCATATGGGACTTCCAGGAGAGGTAGGATGTCTTGTTTACAATATCCATGTTAGTGACATGTTACTCATGATAATACTAAACATGTTTGATTTTATCGGAACATCAAGATGCTAGACTGACTGACGTAAAACGGCCATTTTGAACACCTTACACCTAACGATCGACATGACAGGAGTGCGCTACAACCCCAGCAAAACTCTCATGATTTTGTCCAACAATGGAAATTTTTCTGCGACAGTGAAATCACTTGAAAAGTCATGTGTAATGCCGGCATTATCTAACTCCATAAACAACTGAGGAGAATATGCATTTCGAAACAGAAAATGTTACAGCTCATAAAATGAAGTAGAACACCTATTGACATTAGCTAACTAGCTAGCGTAAGCGAGTTTCCCAGATGAGTCCTCATGATCAAGGGAGCTGACATACTTCCTCTTCAGATGCTCGAGCACAGAGGATGTGTTCCCATGTCAGCTAAGGTCAGCTTTACAGACTCTGCAACTGGCAACCTGTTTTTTGGAGTTTGGTGTGAAATGCTCCCTCACTTCGGGGTTTTTTGTTTTTGAAGCTACCATCTCACTTTAGTTAAATTGCTGGCGAGAAATACACGTGATGATGACACCAACTAATGAACTATTAAATTAGCTGGCAACTAATTTGGTAGTCGAGTTTAGTCAACTAAGTTGATTAATTGTTGCACCTCTACAAAGCAGGGTCATGATGAGCTGCGGACTGAGGCAGGGAGACCCTGACAGGGTGCCAGCGCGTCATACAGCACAAGCTCACACTCAGTCACACATTATGGGCAACCGAGCCACCGTGCCGTCTGAAGCAGAGAGACCCTGACAGGGTGTCAGCGCGTCATACAGCACAAGCTCACACTCAGTCACACATTATGGGCAACCGAGCCACTGGGCCGTCTGAAGCAGAGAGACCCTGACAGGGTGTCAGCGCGTCATACAGCACAAGCTCACACTCAGTCACACATTATGGGCAACCGAGCCACTGGGCCGTCTGAAGCAGAGAGACCCTGACAGGGTGCCAGCGCGTCATACAGCAGACGCTCACCCACCCTCCATGACAGATAACACACTTTATTATTATGCCTTTATGATTTTAATTGCAGAAGTTAAACAAATATATTTGAACATCCTCAATGTAAGACATAAAAGCAGCAAATAGCCTGTGCAAAAATCCAGCGTGATTCAGCACAAAATACGATGTACATGGATATTATGAAACTTGAGAGAGCCGACTTCCTTACTATTATAATTTAAATGGTCTCAGACACACAAAGGGGTCTATTTTCACATGAATCACTAATGTACTTCCACCGGTAGAAGAACGAATATCATTGAATGGAGAAACACTCTTCAAATTTCAGAGCATTCCCAAAGAGCAAACACTGCATCCCTCTCCTGGATATTTATAACGTATGAATGTAAGCCTCCTTCTTCCTGCACAAAAAAAAAAAACGTTTACTCTTTCTGCCTCCAATTAGATGCAGATTCCGCAGCGGAGGAGAGTGGCATTTTTAACAGCTGTAATCAGATGGTCTCTAACATCACAATTACTGGCATTAACTCATCTTAGAATAGTGTAGGACGGAATGCAGACTTGGGGAGTATATAATCTACATGTATTATGTGGCTTGGTACTGGTTCGTAAATTCTCCAAGCTCTTCGAAAGCTTATTTTAAGGATTTAAAACGCTCTGGCTCCCTCATTAGCCGGGGAGCATATCGCCTCTCTGCATTTAACGCTTCAATCTAGTTGCATGCATCTAAATCACTGTTTCCCACCCTGGTCCTCGGGGACCCACAGTCGGTCCATGTTTTTGCTCCCTCTGAATTCCCTGTCAGACATTCCACATTTTTGATCCCTCGCAGCTACCGCTAAAAACGTGGACTGTCTGCGGGTCCCTGAGGACCAGATTGGGAAACACTGATCTAAACGATTCACCTCCGGTGCTTCCATTTTATTGTGTTCAAAGCTGGAGAAAAAATTGAAACCTACTGTCATTCTGACCCACTACAAACATCAACCAACCAATTTAAAACTCTATATAAAAACAAAGAGGCAAGCAATTTTTTAGGGGCATCCGTTGAACTACTTTAAAAGCAAACAACAAGTTTTAAAAACAAATTTAAATTGAAACCCACTATTGGCACTGGTTAGACTCACAACAGAGGTAATGTAAATGTTAATTCATCCTTCAAATGACACCATCCTAGTTTTCATCTTAAGGAGGAATAAGTGAAGTTTGAACACTTATTTGCCTAAAGTGTTTGTATCCAGCTGCGAAGTGGAGAGAAAAACTTCACTGTCAGGCGTTTGTAAGTGAAGGTGAGCGTGCAGAGAGCATGCAGAGACCGCGCAGCGTCTGGCACACGGCGGGAAGGGGGCGACGGATCCAATGCCACGCTTATACTCACAATGAGTCCAGGAACTCCACTAGGACCAGGGGCACCCAGCCCTCCCTAGGAGAAAGAGCAGGTTTCTAAGGTTAGGGGCTGTATTTTAAACAAACAGAGTTTGAAGAGAGGCCCAGTGTATGGCACGGCTGCGGGGGGGGGTGGGAGGGAAGACCCCAGCCTCTGTCCCTTGATAGCTCGTGTGATCTGGAGCTCGCATCTCCTTGACCAGCCTAATGAATGGCGCCTGGTTTAGGAGACAGAGAGACTCTTGTTGTTCTCCTGAGCCGGCCTGCCGCTACGCGCCACAGCCACTTCCTCCCGCGCTAGCGGTCAGGATGAAAAGAAAGTGCTTTTTTTTTCCCTTAAAGGCAGAAAAGATAGCAGCTAGCGGACACACTTCCACCTCCCCCTCCGTGTAGTCCTGGAAATAGAAAGGGAGGCCAACGGGGCTGCTGTACATCGTCCTCTGTGAAGGCAAACCGCGCTGCCCTGTCCAGCCCATAACATCGCTGCATGATGCAGACACACCCAGACACACTGACATACAGTAGGTCTGCTTAATGCTTTCGAATTACAGGGTAGCAGCGACTAGCTGGTTCTCGAATGTATCTCTTCAGTGATATTCAGAGAAAACATGGAAAGGCGCATTTTAAAGCCAGAGTAAGAAAAACAGAAGCACATACTGTAGGTAAAAGACTGCAAATAGACCGTGATCTGCACTGAGGGGGGGGCCATAACACAAGGCTGCTGTTTTCATCCACACATCTTCAGACGGGCTGAAAGCAGCTTGATAAGAATGTACAGGTTAAGGCTGTTTCCCCGCTACACACATATGCATTTTTAGAGATTCTTTGTTTTGACAGCTAATGACAATGAGATCGGATTTATCCTTGAGATGCCCAAACTTTCAGCCTCTGATTGGCTGGATTATAGTTCCACTTTACCATAGAAAATATAAAGAATCAAAGAAATACAATGTCAGTCCTGCGTCTTATATCTACTTTGCAGAGGCTGTGTTGAGTGTTTTTGGGTTGCAACAGTCAACTGGGACAGCCTACAACGTGATGAAGTTCCATGAGATATGAGGCCTGCACCAGACCAATTAAACGGCTGAATTTGCCCTGTGTGGCCTAATAGGGAACAAATTAGGGATTAATGAATTTACTTTTCATTTGGTGGTTTTTGGTGTCATACCGTAATTTGTTTAAAAGAAGTGAAAGAAAATGTACATTAATTCATATTTAAATACAGAATTCTGGCAAGGGAAGGTTAGCTTTGCAAAAATATGACTGATATGTAGAAAAGAATTGAGGGAAAATTTGGTAATTTCATATAAAGCATTAGGGAACACATACAAAAATCTCCACACCACTGCAATACTCATTTGAGGTAAAACATTACTGCCTATTAGCACTATATATAACTTTATAATTTTACAATCAATATGGTGAATTGTAAGGAAGATAAGACTGTGTAATGCTACAGACAAGTTACAGGATTGAACTATAGAGAAATCTAGTGCTTACAATGACGGGTCACAGTGCCCACACACAGCAGGCGTGAGACCCCAGTGATAATGCGTGCCCAGCCAGAGTGGGGGGGGGGGCCCCACCGCTTGTTCACTTACCGGCTCCCCGTCATTCCCTGGTGGCCCTCGCTCACCGAAATCCCCCGGAAACCCCTGGGAATGAGAAAGAGGGGCTGTAAAGTCCCAGTGCACAGAATTCCTACTGCAAATGCACAAAAAAGCAGGCCATCTTTTTAAAAGTTTTATTGTAAATAGGACCCTCAACAGACAAGTTCTGAGAAAAACAGTTATAGTTTGCATTGATGAAAATATAAATAAGATGCCTGGTGTTATCTGGATAGTTTATAAATTCTAGTTTACTTTCTGGACAGCATTGGGGAGGACTTTAGCTGTGTATATTTTTCTGAACATAGCTAAGCAAACAAAGATTTATTTAAACTAAATCAGATGGTACTGAACCTCTAACAGCTAACAATATTCCACAATGAAAGTCCCATCTGAGGCTTTCCTTGCCTACAAAATAAACAGAGTATTGACAGATGTACAGGTGGTGGAATTACACTGTACCAGCAAAGCAGACCTGGTTAATGAATAAGTCTAATAATTTTATGCTGTTAAATTTTTATCTAATGCTAATCCATTTAAATCCTATTTTGCTCTGTTTGTGCAATGCAGAACATCTCGATAAATGGAATTCTCCCTGTAGCTCTTGCAAGGCCCTAGGAAAGAGTTTGATATTGGGGGGACATAACTTAATTATTACAGAATTGCCGTCACCCTGCTTGCCTCCCATCACAGGCTTCACTGGGCCATTGCGCTGGTGAGATTTTCCGCTAATGTCCAATTCGTTCCTTGCAGCTCACCAGCATTTGCAAGGACTGAAAGCCACACTGCTAGATCAACCCAGACAGATACAGACAACTGGGGTAGCTGGTAAAGAACCCAGAAATATGCTATAGAAGCCCTCTAACCTCAGCTTTCTGAGAGAACTTGTCTGCCAAAACCAGGTTTGACCTGACAGATAAAGCCTCAGTGATGAAAGAGCCCTGATCTCTGAATGACCGGAAAGCTGCCGGCTGCCCATTTAGCTTGAAGAGAAATATCTTTTCAGCAGCACTCATCTTTCCGATGGTAGGCTAGAGCCGGCTGCCAACTCAAGCCTTATTCTTGGCCGGGACAGAGTAAAACACAGGAGAAACATACTCAGTCCAACTTCCCGCTTCTCCTATGAATGACTCCGATTTTCATGCATTCGTAAACAAATGATCTAGTGAAATAAATGGTGAAGCGAATAGCAGCCACATGAGATTTAGGCGACCCAAACATTTGCATCTCTTGGAGTATCAGCTTTAACGACTGTTCTGTCGGTTTACGACTTTATAAATCGGTACAAAGAGACGTTCTGAGTGATGGCTTCCTGCATTGTTAGGCTGGTAAGCAGATTAACGCGTTAGAGCAACTAAAAGCAACATGTCAGAAACATTCTGGAGCTGGAAGTAATTCTGTCGCCAAAATGTGCAACAATAACAGTTTTTCTAACTTCAAATTAATGCCTATAAACATAATGCTTATAAATACAATAAAAAACAATTAACCTAACCACTGACTTATTTCACTCATGTGAGTGCATGTGTCAAACAAACAAGTGGGGTCAGTAGTGAGTAGTTTGTTAACACTGTGGCTGAGCACTACACACATTCATTCTCATATTTTCTTGCCTTCAACATTCTGGAGGCAGCCAATAGCTAGATTTTGAGCTTTAGTAGGCGTTATCTTAGCTAAGCCGAAAGCTGGTGTCCCTTCTACTGAATCAAGGTGTGACAGCGGGTGTCCCTTCCCGACAAATACTGCAGTGTCGGCTACCTGCCGTCTCCCGGACAGTTCAGAACAGATGGTGTATACCACCCCTGTCATATGCTCAAAATTAATTTCCACAAATGTAAGTGAGCATCATCGTCTCGGGTGGATGGATGCACACGGTGCTAGCGTACCTGCAAGTGTCCGGCAGCAACCCGGCACGCAAGCATGGGTCTTTACAGAAATTTGTAGAAAACGAGCAAAAGAGAGTCATCCCGAAAACAAGTGAGACCTTCATTCCTGTCAGACCAGCAGGAAATTCCACGGCCGAGTCTTTCCTAGCAATTTGGCAGAGGCCCTAACCAGTGGCAGGGATTTGCTGACTGAGTCCTTTTTCTCTAGGTTTATGGTTACATTATATAGAATACAATCCCCACTACAAAGTTTCCTTAGTGTTTCACTATTTCAGGACAAGATTACGGCTTTGGTTTTTTCTGGCCGGGATGCCAGGATTCCTACCTTATCGTGTACGACTAATGGCACTCCCGAAAAGCTCTCCAAGTTTAAGACACCCCACAGTGGTGCCAGGAGTAAAGGATCTTATAATAAAAGTGCACAGCTCCACATGTGTAAATGTCTCCATGTGCACGCGAGCCCTAGAGCCAAAGTCAACATTCTCTGCCGTTCTTCATGTAAACGCTCATGCATCCAACACACCCCTAAATGACACATGAAAGCACATTTAGATGGTTAAGAAACCCCAGAGAAAATCTGACTAAAGTTAACAGACGAAGGATAATTTTGACTGTAATGATTATTCCTTGCTAGTATTTCTTAGGGCACTCGTCTCATATGCGATTGAGGTACATAATCATGAGATGGATCCAGAAAATCATTGACGGTAATATGCAGGGACATTTAATTTCTGCGACTCATTAAAAAAACAAACAAACAAACATACTTTTGTTGTAGCTGCACATACGTTTTATCATATTCGTTTGACTGTTTGCTTTCAGTTCTCAATTCTTTGTCCAAGTGATACAATTCATGGGCAAATGAAAAATCGCTGAAGTTAGAATTGCCACGCGCAAGAGTGTGAACATCCGCGCTGCGGCGGCGTCTGATGACCTTGTGAACAACAACAAACCCAGATCCTCAGGGGGGCGGAGAACATTCAGGGGGGTGGGATGTAATACACGCGCCTCTTTGCAGCCTCTACCTCCAGCAGAGGAGAATCAATGGAATGATCTCAGGCCTACAGTTGGTTTGTACTCAGTGCAGCAATCTATTTCCTCAAGAAGTCTATGTTGCCATGGTACAAGTATCTCTGTTTGTCTATACATAATGGGATTTCAAAGCCAGGAATACCCTTGGGCAGGCTTTGCAAAGAGCAGTTGTGAAGTGAGAGACCAGCTGGATCCATGCATTATTTGAAGCTTGCTGCTTTAGGCATTCAGCCACAAGCTGATGGAGCTGCGTAGGTGTAGAATTAAAGGTCTGTCAGCATTTTGCTCCGAAGACTGATCTGCAGATAGTGACTCATGCATTTACGGTCAGTCTCTATCTTTCAACTGAGTGGGTGTGCAGAAGTACTCAATTCATCGCAGACTCTACCAGTGTAACACTGTATGGTGCCCATCAATAGCTGTGTTTTTTTGTGAACATAAGATGTACAATGACTTTGTTCTAACTCTCGTATTTATGCTGACTGACAGCAAAGCTGTGACTGATGGAATGAGATGAATGTGTTTCCCTCATCCATCCCGTTTGTCCACCAAGCCACCCAGCACAGCTCTGCAGACAGCCAGGCATGCGATTCCAGTCCAGGATTCACTGGCAAACACCAGCCACATTCATACTGACTGGCTTCAGATGGAGGCCACACACCACATGGCATCGGAGCCTGGGTGGTGCTCAGGGTCTTACACCCGTCTCATTAAGCTGACAAAACAACGGAAAACAGCACGTTAGCAAGGTCATCATTAAAAACTCAACATCCGCTTATTTCACTGAATACTCTACACAGCTTGTGGCATTAAAGATAACATAAATATAGTAGGGTTCTGTTTCTAATATTAACCCCTTTCATTTTAGCACCCAAAATGAGAATGAATGAGTCTAGCCATTTTTTTATGTTCCCTAACAGCAGTGATATTTTCTTTCCCAAACTCTGCCACAAACTACAAAGCTTTACATTCTCAGTTTGACAAACTTGCTGAACAGCTGATTTTTCAGAAGACTTTCTATTAATCAACTGGACAAAAATGGATAAGCAGAAAAAATCTGAGGAAGAACACCAATTAGGCTCCCCAGAGTCTAAGGTTTTGTGCCCTGGTTCAAGGGTTTTCCACACCCCCTTCCTCGACACTCAAGGCCTTATTATGAGAAAGAAAATCAAGGCCTACAAGAAAGAAAGCTGGCTCTGTGTCGCGAGGATTTCCAGAATTAACTCTTGTTTTTTTCCCCTGCTATCTTCTACAGTCCAGAGTGGTAAGGGGGTCCCAGAATCAGCCACTGCTCCTCTAAGACAGACAAGCAGGCGGAGTCTGGATAGAGGAGAAAATCCCTGTGTTTGGGAGAACAATAGAAAGTAGCAGAGAGCAGCATACATGTGATTCTCATGGCAAACACTCTCAGAAAAAAGGGTAAAAATTTGTACCCTTGTAATTGTACCTTTTAAGGTACAGAAATGGACTATGAGGAACATCCCAAGGTGCAAACAGCATTAATGTAATATCAATGGTACAGAAATGTTCCTCAGAGTTCATTTCTGTACCTTAACAGGTACAATTACCTACAGCTATAGGGTAGAATTGGCTGACCCTTGAGGGTACAGCCCCAATGACAAGCAAAGGTACAAATTTTTACCATTTCTGAAGTGGTAAAGTGAAGAAGTGAGAGGAAGAGGGTGCAAGTGAGAATGTACAAGGAGACCCAGTAAAACTCAGTAATAAAAGCATGGCGTCCATCTTCCTACGTTTGTTTACAATATATTAGACTTCACGTTAAATACTCGACCCCGATACATGTGCAAAAAAGGAAGACGAGAATCAGGCTAATGTCGGAGAAGATAAGCCACTCAGAGAACAGTGTCAGACGGATGAGGCGGGTGAGTTTTCATCTTAAGGTCTTTGTTCTGCCAGTAGTTCCTGGGAACCATCATGGGGCTTTGTGAGATGTTCTCAACGCGGGAAAGGACGAGACCCCAGAAACACTTCCTGCAATCCCTGTAATTCACAGTGGGCCACATGCGGCGTTAAGTTAAGAGAGAAATAAACTCCCTTCCGAGAGTGATAAGTTCTGTCTTCCTGATGATGAAATTGGTTTTGGAATAAGACAAGTTAGGAAAAAAATTTAACAAGTATCTTGTCTTAATTTTCCCATATATGGCATCGGAGAGCATCGGAGAGAGGATAAGTGAGTTTAGGGTTAATCTGCAGAGAGTTATCCAGCCTCTTCGGAAGAATAAACTCCACTTTAGCAAGAAAGCATCTGTCTTCCTTTTGTGTTTATCTGACAATCACAGTACGCGTCTGCCTGCCCCCCCCCCGATGATTCACAGTGGCGTGCTCTACATCTTAGCAAGGAGCCTCAGTCTGCGCGGCAGCTCGTCACCACAGGGACGACTTCATAATTAAAAGCAGCCGACAAGCATGATGCTTCACATCTGACGATGCAGTTCCTTGGCACCAGCATGAACAAGTACGGCTGACACAAAGCAGCTCACTGTAACAGTGCTGTGAGCTGGAAAATGCAAACGCTCGTTTTGACACTGTACCCAGTTACTCAGCCCAGAGTCCACACCCCTCTGGTAACAGCCGATAGGTACAACTGTCATCAGGGGCGATCTGCTGCAGTCAAACACCATGACAGCAATGGATGGAGTCAATACTAAATACTAAAAAGAGGAAAAAACTAAAATTATGCTAATTAAGATGGTGACTTCACACACAATGTGCTTGTAAAACTGGCTACTGACAATAATTAGTTACTTCATGGCAAATTCATCAAGAACACTTTTAGTTTAGTGTATCACATCAAATTCACATTTTCCAGAAGATTTCCTTGGAACAACTGAGAAAGATGTATAAAATTAAACAAAACCCAATGACTGAAAAATAGCTATATACAAAAATAACTTAGAATTGCTAAGCTATTGAGGTTAACAGCTAATCTTTAATTACGTCTCTAGCGTTATCGACTGATTATGTTAATTCAGCTCATAAAAAATACCCTTGTAAAGTACGCTGGCATAGCGAAAGCGGTGTTTTACAGTTATTTAAAAAGCAAGACGCATTTTGCAAGAAATTGTTTGCAAATTTACCGTAGGAAAAGTTGGAATCCATTTCTTACAACTTTTTATGTTAATGTGGTGAGTGGATTGTAGGTGAGGCTTGTGGAAATGCCTCATTTTCTTAAACAACAGTCGTGTTATTCAGTGTGAGTTTGAAACATGGCTTGGCTATATTCAGTACAGCGGACCAACATGATAACATCTTGAAGCACTTGATAGAATAATCATCAAGCTATATCCATTACAAAATAGCAGTATGGAAGCTGGATCACAAGTAGTTCGCTTGTACGGTACAACTGTAATTCCCTCATAACTCAAAACTACGTACATTGCAGATTTAGCAAATCAGTGAGAAATCTGTTGAAATTACAAGTCATTTAAATTACAGATTTAACAGTTAAATGACCTTTGTTGCATTTAGGTCCCTAGTCAAGCCACCACCTTATATAAATACACCAGCCGTATCATTCTGGGCAGAACCTCCCCACTAAATGTGCCTGATAATTGAAGCATGAACAGAAACTACAAAAATCAGTTAAGTTCCAAGAAAAAAAACCCTGCCACACTCTTTCAGTCCAATTACAGCAGTGTTCCTCAACTCAGTTCCAAAGAACCCCCAGACAGTCAGCATTTTTGATCCCTCTCAGCTCTCAGCAAATCTGAACCAAGCCACCAAGCAATTAAGAACTCTGAATACCAGGTACAGGTGTGGGAACTAGGGGGAGCAGAAATGTGGACTGTCTGGGGGTCCCTGGGGTCTGGGCTGAGAAACTTCCAGCATTCTGCCATGCAGTGGCTTATAGGCAGCCATCGTTGTTCTGTACTGTTACCAGCTTTAGCGATAGTGCCGGCCTGCGAGGCCTATGAGTATGGCTGTATCCCATCTGCCGGATCCTGTCTCATCCAGAAATAACTTTTTTGTCTACCGGCCCTCACCGTTACTCCGTCCTCCTCTTCTAAATGAAAATGAGCGTCCGTCAAAGAGCGAGAAGCAGAAAAAAAATAATGGCCCAGTAAGTGAAACAAACCGACTGCCAAATCAGCTCAGGGTGACTTTGAGAAAGAGGCCCATATTAGACGTTGTGACTATATGATGGGTGAAGTAATTAAGGCCCCTTTTTTCCACAGATACTCATCTTTTTCAGAGCCATGGGCCTGTTTCCAGCCGGGACATTCAAAGACCTCACCACAGTTACCTGTGCTGAACAGCTGATTAATAAGCTGGCATGGAGGAAGGTAAACGGCATGGAGGAAGGTAAACGGCATGGAGGAAGGTAAACGGCATGGAGGAAGGTAAACGGCATGGAGGTGATGTGGCTTAAAAAGCTGGGCAGATTCGGAGCCAGGAGAGCATTTTGCGGATTGACGTTATGCTGATGTGCGGCTGGCTTAATAATCACCGATAATCGTCAGTGGAGACCTGGCATATGTGGAGAAACACTGACGTTCGCAATCCGAATGCCAGCACAATTTGGCACAAGTTACAGCCCCAGTGTGAAAAATGAAAAATAAGCAGATTTAAGAATGATGCGATGCTACAGTACCACACAAGTTTCTAACAAAGACCTTTTGTACGTCAAGGAATTTTAACTTTGTAAAGACTCGTTCATTGCCTGCAAGAAGGGAGACCGACGTGGATTTTCAAACCTGTTAGCAAGCCTGATAGCAAGCCTGTTAGCAGCCTGTTAGCAGCCTGTTAGCAAGCCTGTTAGCAAGCCTGTTAGCAGCCTGTTAGCAGCCTGTTAGCAAGCCTGTTAGCAAACCTGTTAGCAAACCTGTTAGCAGCCTGTTAGCAAGCCTGTTAAAATGCCTGTTAGCTTGTCTGTCTACAGCATTATTTTCAAACCTCCCCACAACATGAATGTTAAAAAAAAATCTGGTTATGACTAATTTTCTTGTGGACAGATTATGTCGAAATATTCAGTAAAGACAGTCAATTTCCTAGTCGGCAGGGGAAACTCTGAACAGCATTCAAAGCCGTATTCAGCAGCTGCTTTTATCCAAAGTGACTCAGAACTCAGGTCAGGTCAGCCAGTCCCTGGGCCTTTTGGGAGTTAAGGCCATTGCTCAAGGGCCCAACAGTGAAAGCACTCTACCAAGCCCTGGGATTTAGACCCACAACCTACTGATCACAGGTACAGCATCCTAACATGCCAAGCCATACACCACCCACCCATATCACCACCAGCTTATACATCTACAGCTTTTCCATCCACGAGGACCTTCAGAAGTAAGCAGATAGCTGCTAGTGGCAGCAGGGAAACAGAGGCATCACTGTGAAGCACCTCCGTGACTCACAAGGGAAATGAACGACAGGAACGCAGTTATTTACAACTGATCTGTCTTCAGTTCCAACACCAAACACCACAGCTTTATGATACAAAACTGTGCATAAATCATAGAAATCCCCATTAGTGGAGCCCGGGATGTGAAAAGACAAATAAACATCTCCCAGGAGTTAGAAGAAATCCCTCCTAATAAGATGTATTGCTTCTTACTGAAACACAGGCTCTTATTCTGTCCTTCTCCCTTAAGGGGGACATCATCCTTTAATTAACACACAAACATGGCGGTGTTGTAAATATCTTATATGACTGTTATCTATAAAGTATGTTGAGAGAAAACTTTACCGGCCTACCCATCTTCCCCCTCTTCCCTGGAACTCCAGGAGCACCCTAGAAAGGGAAGAACGGAAAAGAAGGAAATCAAAGAAATGAAAAGAAAAAGAGAAATCACTGAATGTTTAGACACCATCAATATTAAAATGAATTCTGCCGAGGATGAGCATCCTGATAAAGCACTGACTCAGATTCAGCTCAGCCAGTCTGAGCTGTTTCCATGCCTCTTTATGACTAAGGGCTGGGAATCACTATTGCTGAGTAACGTCCTGGAAACTCATGGGACCGCGACTAAAAGCCGCGCGCAGGACGTGCTCCTGTTTTTTTCTTAAGTGGACTGAGCAGCTTGCTTCAGACGTGTCAGGTATGTGTGAAGTTTGGACACAAGTACGCATTCCCAGACCCGCCAGTCTCCCCCGCCTCAGCGGGTTTGCCAAGGCAAGTGTCAGAGGTGCTATCTGCATGGATCTTCATCTAGAAGGATGGGTAGATCGGGAGAAACTCACTCTTTCACCGTCAGAGCCGGGTAGGCCGAAAAGCCCAGGGACACCTATGAAGCCCTGGAAAAAACAGCGGGAAGATGGCATGAGATTATTGGCTATCAGGGCATTATGAGGGGTGGGATGA